>CM073467.1:35745000-36082500 GCA_037074535.1 Gleditsia sinensis | reverse complement strand
AAAACACAAAGATGCAAAATATAACTTGTAAATGGATTCAAGCATAAATTGTGCCAATCATTATATTGTCTACAATAAATCAAGATTGATTCAAGCATTTATTGTGCCAAAAATTGTCTACAATATATCAAAATTCACATTTTACAAGATTAACTTATGCAGAAAATGAAAGAGATAGAAAATTAATTAACATAACAAAATAAAATTAAATAGAATAGGTGGCAAAGCCAACCTTGAACAATAAAAATAAGAAGTAGACGGCAAAACCAGCCATTAAACAAGAAGAAGAAATAGGTGGCTCAGCCAGCCAGTAAAACATAACATAAGAAACGGAGGAGGTAAATACCACATCAAATATAAACATTAAAATCAAGAGTTAAATGAATTATTATTCTCCTACCAAGAGTTTCACCCTTTTACCTTAGCATTAGGAGATTAGTTCTTCATAATTAAAGTAAGAAAGTAAAATGAAAGACGAAGAAACATGATAATATTACGAAAGAAAATGAAAAATACAAAATGTCTAAAGAGAGAATAACATTACAAGTATGTAGAATTCCAACGAAGCTTTCCTAACCTCTCTCTAAAGCTCTCCAAAAGCTCCTCCAAAGCTCTCCAAAAGCCCTCCAAAGCTCCCTAAATCACCCCTTAGGCCCTCTATTTATAGATACAATTAGGTGTGGTAGGTGTGGTAATTGTCAAAATTGTTAGGTAGGAAGTTGTACAAAGTTGACAATTTGGATTTCATCATGTGAACCGAAATTGATCCTTGAATATCTTCCTGAAATCCGCCGAATTTTGCTGACTCCATCAACATGAAAGTTGTAGAAAATTTCATTCGCTTTCCGTCAAGACAAATCGTGGACAAATTGGATACGTAATTTGTGAGTTATGGTCAAAATACTAGAGCAAATTCGGGCTAGACTGCAGTAGTAGTCAGATTCTTTTCTAACCCACTTTTAGCCCTTTTAATATCTGAATTTTCTGACCACTTGAACATGAAAGTTGTACTCAATCGTGTCAGCTACACACCTACCACATTTCATACATATTGGATATGTATTTTTGGAGATATGGCCCAACTACTACAGCAAGGTTGGGCTGGACTACAAACAGCAAACATATTCTCAACATTGGGTGCTTTGCCTTGAATCTTTATGTTTTAGTTTTTTTGGAAATGTGATCATAAATTAAGAATAAATTTGTCCATATATCCATTAGGATACGTCTTAAGAGTCAATATGATAATGCTCCTTATTCAGCCATCCTTAATGAATTTGTTTTATGTGCTTGATTTATAAACATTATTCCCAAAGAATCACAATTTAGTTCTGATTTCTCCAATTACGTCCATTTTCTACTCTTCTCTCCATCTGTAAGAAATACACAAAATTAAAGACAAGTAAGGGAGATTTATGCTTAATTATGGCAAAAAGATAATATGAAAATATTTAATTTATGAGTATAAAACTCACTCATCAAATACCCCCAAACTTAGTCTTTTACTTGTCCTCAAGCAAAACACATAAACTTCAAAATTCAAATGATGAGTGAGCGATGAGTTGTTTTTGACTTACTAAGCATTCCTTAAGGATCTAAAATGTGCAACCAAGAAAAATATCAGAATCCCAAGGTTATGTAGAACTTTTATTCAAATGAAACATATGGTTTACTCTTAAATCCCAAGTGTGGGTGTGTAGTAATCTTATGACATTAGACTTTTTGCATTCAAATAAATTTATGTAATCAAATATTTAGAACATATCTCTAGATATATGCATTTGAGACTCCATAAGTTTATTTTTCATGTCACTCTCCACTAATATAGACTAATCATAACATTTAAGATCATTAGGACTTTCATTAGGCTTGTAATGTATGGCATAGGTTAAAGGTGGATAAAATGATATGAATGAAAGCTCAATTCACTCTTCAACGTACATGATCATTTAAAGCCTCCTAAATACTTTTGATATTATACTGTGAATTCTATCTCCAACCTTTTCATCATCCTTTCATTTATTTGCTCATACTATTTTTTTTTGAATATAAACACCCCCAAACTTATTTATTCAGGGAGTATTAACTTTCTTTCTCTCTTTTTTTCTCTTTTTTTTTTCTTTTAAACTTCTACCATTCACCCCTGAACCATAGCTTTTCAAATGATCATTCCTGTGAGTGAAAGGTAAGAGTTAGAAATATTTTTTTTAAAGGCTAGATAATAATATAAGTGTTCAAAAAAGGATGAATATAGGCTCAAAATGGGTTGTTAGGGATAGCATCATGTATATAGGTTGGTTTGAAAGACTCAAACGATTCCAACAATGCCTAATTCATTTCTTAAATGGAGAGTAGTCTAAGATTTCGCCTCAAGTGACAATCAAATAAGTTCTAGACTCTTATGAGATCACTCAGCATATTTGAATCACATAAATCTTCTTTGAATAAACAATCAGTCAAATGTACAGGATTAAGTGCTTAGGATCTTAGGATTCTCAACTAAAACATAAGTTATATTAGAGTTCAAGTTTATACATAACACTTAGAACTTATCAATTTTTCAAAGGTTACAAGCATTTTAAACCATTTTCATCATTGGTGCTAACTTTGCCTAATCACAAAACATACCTCAAATTTTTTTTTTGAAAGATGAAGAAACACAAAATAAACAATAAAGATTAAAAGAGATATTACCTGGAAGGCGATCTAAGAAAAGACGAACTTGCAATAGCTATGTGAATAGGCTAGTGGCATAATTTCAATAGCTATGTGAATAGGCCAGCGAATGTCAGCTAAATTAAAGGTGAAAAATTCAAAAACAACGGCTTACATGCATATGTATAGTAGTTGTGATTATGGCTCACATCTTCCTCTGGTTTTACGTCCAGTAACGGCTTGAACGCCCTCTATGGGTCGAGGATATGCTTCCCATCCAATTTTCTCATAAATTGGCAAACAGGGTCTTTTAACGTTAGATTCCCAAGACTGTACCGTTTATATTCTTTTTTGAAATGGGGCCATAAACTGACAATACCAATATGCACAGATCCACTAGGATGTGTCTCAAGAGACGTTGGATGAAAGTCATCATCCAATGACTCCTTACTCAAGTCATCTTTAATTAACTTAATTTTGTCCTCCTGATTTACAGACACCCAACCCAAAGAATGACAACGTTTGTTACATGTTTCACATCTACATTTGTAACAAACACCCATTCGTTTAGCTCTGCGCTTTTTAGCAAAACTGTTTTTTCCTAAACCAGGCATGTAAGAGATGAAATCATTTGCAAATTCACCTGATAACTATACCTTAGCTTCAATTAGCCAACGAATATCAGTAGGCATCCTCATGTTCATCAACACCCTTAATCTTGCAACCCATGCTTTGTAAATTTTTGTCAATGCATTAGGTGGAAGAGAAGGAAAATGATTTTTCAATTGTGTGAGAATGTCCTCCATTATCGACTCAAAAAGAAACCTTTTTTTTAGAAAGAGAAAAAGCAACAAAAGCAAGGAAACAATAGAAATTAAAAGAAAAAAATAACACTGAGGAAACCAATTAATGCAAGTTAAATAAAGAACGATCTTACCTAGATAGCGTGCACGGCAACCTTTAATAACAGAAGAAAATCAATCCTTGTAGACAGGATCACGCAAAGGTGTCTCCTCTATCTCCGGATTTGGTAATTCCAAAAATGCTTCTAATCTTTGACCATTTACTTTAAACACATCACTGTTCTTAGGATTTTCAATCTTTACTGCACCATGTGGGTAAACAGTATGAACAACAGATGGCAGTGGAACTGACTTAAAAGGTGAGACTTTTTCTTTTTTGGCTTTCCATTTATCAGTATCCATTAGTGGAGTTGTCTTTAACAAAGAGTCTACTTCACAAACCAGATAATCCTCATCTTTATCCTTATTGAAATGAATCAAATATTTTTCTAGATGATCATTACTAAAGGAGCCTAAAAATGAATCAGAAATGGCACTTTCAATCAGGTTGACCTCACATAAATCATCCATGTCCATAGGTTGATGAGAGACATTAAAAACATTTAGTTCCACAGTCATATTTCCAAAGGATAAATTCAAAATTCCATTTCGACAATTAATGATTGCATTGGATGTTGCCAGAAATGGTCTACCCAAAATAACTGGAATTTGTGTCTCTGTATTCTCAACAGGTTCAGTGTCAAGAACAATGAAATCTACTGAAAAGTAGAATTTATCAACCTTAATGAGCACATCTTCTATGACACCTCTAGGAATTTTTGTGGACCTATCAGCTAACTGAAGGGTCACTGGTGTAGGTTTCAATTTTCCTAACCCAAGTTTCTTATACACAGAGTAAGGCAGCAGGTTCACACTTGCTCCTAGATCAAGTAAGGCTCGGTTAATCACATGGTCACCTATCACACAAGAAATTATAAGACAACCAAGATCTTTGTACTTGATAAGAGTTTTTTGTTGAATTATAGAGCTTACTTGTTTAGTTAAGAATTCCTTTTTTGGAACATTAGTTTTCCTTTTCATCGTACAAAGATCTTTTAGGAATTTTGAGTAAGCAGGTACTTGTTTGATAGCATCAAGAAAAGGGATGTTAATGCTTACTTGTTTAAACACCTCTAAAATGTCACTATACTGAGTACCTTTCTTATTTGCCGCAAGTCTTTGAGGGAAAGGAGCTTTGGGGGCACAAGGAATCTATTCACTTTTCTTTTTACTTGAGTCATTATTTTGGGATTCATGTTGACTCTATTCCTCATTTTCTGGCATATGAACATTATTATCAATAACCTTTCCAGATCTAAGGGTTGTCACAGACTTTACTTCTTCCTTAGGATTTGCTGATGATCCTACTTCAAATTGACCCTTAGGATTTGGAACAGGTTGACTGGAGAATTTTCCTTTTTCTCTCTCTCTTACAGCATTGACTATTTGACCCAATTGTGTTTCAAGCTTTGAAATAGCTTGAGTATGAGATTGCAAGACTTGTTGAGTCGATTGCATGAACTGTTGCAAGGTATCCTCCAAAGAAGGTTTTCTTTGTTGTGGTACCCTGAAAGGAGGAGCATGTTGAGGAACTTGAGGGTATGAATTTGGAGGGGTAAATTGTTGCCCACCTTGACTCATTGAAGTCTGATTTTATCTCCATAAAAAATTTGGATGATTCCTCCAATTTGGATTATATGTGGGTGCAAATGGACTATCTGATGATTTTTCATAAGACTGAAAAGAATTAGCTTGCTCAGAAAATGCTTCTTGGTAAGCTAGTATGGATGGACAAAATTGTGCAATGTGAGATATACTAGAACATAAGGCACATGCTTCTATCATACTATTGGTAGAAGGGTTCAGAGTGTGGCTTAAAATTAAAGCTTCTACCTTTCTAGTTAGGCTAGCTAAGACAATTCTCACATCTGTGTCATCATTCACCTCGTAAATTCCTCCCCTTTTTTGTATTTGAGACTTCTTATCCCTGGGATCTATGCAGTTCCAATGCTAAGAATTTTTAGATAAAGATCCTAAGGATTCCCAAGCTTCCCCCTCATTTAATTGTAAAAATCTCCCACCATGCATGCTTTGGATCATTTGACGGTTCGATGAATTTAAACCATCATAGAAATATTTCACCAATCTCCAAGTTTCAAAACAATGATGAGGAAATTTCAAAAGAATATCATTAAATCTTTCCCAACATTCAAAAAATTGTTCATCCTCTTTTTGACAAAAATCAGAAATTTCTCTCCTAAGGGCATCCGTTTTAGACATTGGAAATTTTTTTACCAGAAACTTATTTACCAATTGATTCCAACTAGTAATAGTTCCTGTAGGAAGGCAGTTCAACCAAGATTTAGCTTTATCTTACAATGAAAATGGAAACATTCTAAGCCTGATTGACTCATCATTGAAATTTTGGAAGCGAAATGTCGAGCAGATTTCAAGAAACTCTTTAATGTGCATGTATGGATCTTCTCTTTCCAAACCATAAAATGATGGTAAAAGTTGGAGTATGGATGGTTTGATTTCAAAATGAGTTGCATTAGTTTGTGGCAAAACTATGCAAGATGGAGTATTGGTTAGGACAGGTGAGAAGTACTCCATAAGAGTTTTATTATGCACAACTTGTTCTTCCATTTTTAATGGTAATCTAGCAGAATCTAATGTCTCTGTTGTACAATCAATGGTTGACCCTAAAATTTTCCTAACCAATCGCTTATCTTTATCACGTTTCCAAGCACACATAAACTAAAAAAAATTGCTTCCTAATTATGAAAAAGAATCTAAATACACAACGACTACAAAATGCAAATACCACAAAAAAATCACAAAATTATACAAACTCTTTTTTTTTTCAAAGTGTTAGTAATAATGGGTAGTATTTAATTGGTAGAATTTCCAGAAAAATATGGAGGAATCCCAATGGTTTCACTTAAAACCCATACTCCTTAGGCACTTTTAGCCTTGTTGACAAAATCCACCAATTTTATACACCCAAATTACTACAACAATTTTTAAGAAACAATTCTAAAGAAAAATTTCTATACACAAAATAAAGCAAAAGTTCTAACTATAACTAGTGGAAGAAAAGTACTTACCTAGATCCAAATAACTTTTCCGTTGCAATCCCCGGCAACGACGCCAAAAACTTGTTGTTTTAATTAAAACTCGCAAGTGCACGAATCTATTGTAGTATAGATTTAGTGGTATGCAAGGTCGATCCCACATAGATTGCCAATTGAGAGAAAATTCTAATTTAGATCCGAAATAAATACTTCTAACCTAGTTCCCAATGTCTTGTTTTGTGAGAGGAATATTGAACAAAGTATGCGAGGAACTAATATACTGAAATTAAATGAAGATGTATTCAAAGTAAAGAAGCATGCTAAGGTTAGGGGATCCACTCTTGGTATATCGAATAAAAATAAATTTAACTCTTTTGTTACTCAATTAGAATCTTTACACGAATAAAGTTCTAATCGGATGATATGTTAATTTAAGCTCAACTTTGTTTATACATGAATTATATTTACCTTCTTTTTATTGTATTACTAATATATACAACACTCTTGTAAAATGGATTCAAGCGTACATTGTGCCAATAATCATATTGTCTACAATAAATCAAGACTGATTTAAGTATATATTGTGCCAAAAATTGTCTACAATGTATCAAGGTTTACACTTTACAAGATTAAAAACACAAAGATGCAAAAGATAACTTGTAAATAGATTCAAGCATAAATTGTGCCAATCATTATATTGTCTACAATAAATCAAGATTGATTCAAGCATTTATTGTGCCAAAGATTGTCTACAATATATCAAAATTCACATTTTACAAGATTAACTTATGCAGAAAATGAAAGAGGTAGAAAACTAATTAACACAACAAAATAAAATGAAATAGAATAGGTGGCAAAGCCAACCTTAAACAATAAAAATAAGAAGTAGATGGAAAAGCCAGCCATTAAACAAGAAGAAGAAATAGGTGGCTCAGCCAGCCAGAAAAACATAACATAAGAAACAGAGGAGGTAAATACAACATCAAATATAAACATTAAAATCAAGAGTTAAATGAATTATTATTCTCCTACCAAGAGTTTCACCCTTTCACCTTAGCATTAGGAGATTAGTTCTCCATAATTAAAGCAAGAAAGTAAAATGAAAGATGAAGAAATATGATAATATTACGAAAGAAAATGAAAAATACAAAATTTCTAAAGAGAGAATAACATTACAAGTATGTAGAATTCCAACGAAGCTTTCCCAAGCTCTCTCTAAAGCTCTCCAAAAGCTCCTCCAAAGCTCTCCAAAAGCCCTCCAAAGCTCCCTAACTCACCCCTTAAGCCCTCTATTTATAGATACAATTAGGTGTGGTAGGTGTGGTAATTGTCAAAATTGTTAGGTAGGAAGTTGTACAAAGTTGACAATTTGGATTTCATCATGTGAACCGAAATTGATCCTTGAATATCTTCCTGAAATCCGCCGAATTTTGCTGACTGCATCAACATGAAAGTTGTAGAAAATTTCATTAGCTTTCCGTCAAGACAAATCGTGGACAAATTGGATACGTAATTTATGAGTTATGGTCAAAATACTAGAGCAAAGTCGGGCTGGACTGCAGCAGTAGTCAGATTCTCTTCTAGCCCACTTTTGGCCCTTTTAATGTCTGACCACTTGAACATGAAATTTGTACCCAATTGTGTCAGCTACACACCTACCAAATTTCATACATATTAGATATGTATTTGCGGAGATATGACCCAAGTACTGCAGCAAGGTTGGGCTGGAATGCAAACAACAAACATATTCTCAACATTGGGTGCTTTTCCTTGAATCTTTATGTTTTAGTTATTTTGGAAATGTGATCATAAATCAAGAATAAATTTGTCCATATATCCATTAGGATGTGTCTCAAGAGTCAATATGATAATACTCCTTACTCAGCTATCCTTAATGAATTTGTTTTATATGCTTGATTTATAAACATTATTCCCAAAGAATCACAATTTAGTTCTGATTCCTCCAATTACATCCATTTTCTACTCTTCTCTCCATCTGTAAGAAATACAAAAAATTAAAGACAAATAAGGGAGATTTATGCTTAATTATGGCAAAAAGATAAGGTGAAAATATGGTCATAAAAAGATGATATGAAAATTTCAATAGCAAGCAAATTTTTCAAAAAAACAGTATACATTCCATTCCTTAAAATATCTCAATTTATTTTACTGAAACATAAGCACTGACCATACATACATACATCATCTTGGTCACACTTGGAACCCATAACATTTTGGTCTACTTACCCAATGCAGTCCCATACCTGCAAAAGGGTTATGCATCTCCTATTATTGGCCAATACATGGGGGAAATGAGGCTTACTTGGCACACCTTGGGAACCCCTTAATTCTTGAGAATGCATACATAACATATATTTAGACCATCATTCATCATAGCATGAAAGTCAAGTAACCAGTGAAATTGATAAATTCAAGTTCATAAACATAAAGAGTGTTTTAAGAAAAAGCTAGCTACTTCAATTTCTGCACAATCACTTTCTTTCCAAGGCTGCCAATGTTACAACCAACTACTCAAACTAAAACATATAAGAGATTTTGGTTAATACATGCATATTAGCACATAAAATCATAAGTCTCTAGTTTAAGAGCTTCTGCTTCCCAAAACAAAACTTTGATTCTGTTCAGATTTGGTATTATTATTAAATATGAAAAAATTCCTCTAAAAATTTTAAAATTTTCCATGGAGGTTCCTCTACATGTATATTTTATTTAGTAGATATCTCAGCCCTTAACTATTCCATTCACCCCAAGAAGTACCTCCATAACCCAGAACAGTGCAAATTGGTTTCGATTTCATTTCTATTCTGTTTTCCATTCCTTTGGATGGGTAAAACTTCTTCACAATTTGTGATATTTTTTATGGAGCATACTAGATATGTTATATAATCACCATAAAATTTTCAAGTAAAAAATATTTTATTTGAACCCTCAAATAACACACTATTTTATGGCTGTCCCTAGTTCTAGTATGTTTTGACTCACTTCCTCTCCCACCGAATTTCCATATTTTATTATATACATTAACTTGCCCATAATTCTATCACGTTTGGTGGGGTCCTTTATTAGGATCCCCATAACATGTCATAAAATTTTTATACAACAATTCAATATCTAATCCCTTCAATGTTTAGTATTTCCATCAACAGCCTGGGCTATCGTAGATTTTTCTCAGCACTGTTTTGATTGCAAATGGCCTAGTTATAGGTTCTCAAAAATCACAAAAATTTTCAGAATTGATTATCAATATTTCAAGAATTTTCTCACCAAATATTATAGAATTTAAATGCCATTTACTCAATCAAATAGTCCAAGAACACATGGCCTAAAAACATTTTAGGTGCAGAATGTGTGTTGCTTCAGCATGCTTGTTACTTAGATGGCAAAGATTGTTCCCTACCATTAGAGTTTCATGTTGTCAAATTTAACCTCTTGCATCTCATGCTCAAGAATCATCCATACAGAACCCAAAATGGGCTCAACTGACTACAAATCAACTTTCCTCAAGAGGGGAAACTCATATTGTGCAGAAATACTCCTATGGTTCTCAAATTTTAGCTAGCTTCTCCTCTTGGTTTTTACTGCAACTTAGCTACATTTTTCTAGTTGCTCTCCTCCTTTGGCTCTAAGTTTTCTGGCTACCTTCTCTCCCTCTTGGGTGCTGATTGCATGAGGAATGAGTGGTTTGAATTTGCTGCCCAAAATAATGCCTAGACAGCATAATTCTTGGCCGCTGGTTTCCACCACTCAAGAGGAAAAGGGATGCTATGTTTTACAAATATTCCTTTATGTTTTTGCAAGGATTCCCTTGTGGTTTCTGTTGAGAAGGATTGAGGATGCAAAGGCATGGAGTGGGGCATCAGCCTTTGCATTATTTTTTCTGATTGTGGGTGGAAACATGGCTGAAGTGGGTGGCAGTTTCTTGGTTGGAATGTGGCTAAAATATTTGTGGCTATGTGGTAGGATTTCCTTGCTAAAAGGTGGCAATTTTATTGGCTGATTTTGGGTGAAGTTTTTGCGGCTATGTGGCATGCTTTAGTAGGTGCAAGGTGGCTGTGATTTTGTGGGCAATGTGGCATGCTATATGGCTGCAACTTTATGGGCAATGTGGCATGCTTTGGTAGGTGCAAGGTGGCTGCAAGGTGGCTGTAATTTTGTGGGAATATGGCATGCTATGTGGCTGCAACTTTATGGGCAATGTGGCATGCTTTGGTAGGTGTAAGGTGGCTGCAATTTTGTGGGCAATGTGGCATGTTATGTGGCTACAACTTTATGGGAAATGTGGCATGCTTTGATAAGTGCAAGGTGGTTGTAATTTTGTGGACAATGTGGCATGCTATGTGGCTACAACTTTGTGGGCAATGTGGCATGCTTTAGTAGGTGTAAGGTGGCTACAATTTTGTGGGCAATGTGACATGCTATTGGCTGCAACTTTGTGGGCAATGTGGCATGCTTTGGTAGGTGTAAGGTGGCTGCAAGTTGGTTGTAATTTTGTGAGCAATGTGGCATACTATGCGGCTGCAACTTTGTGGTGCTACTTGGCAGCTCCTTAGTTGTTTTTTACTGCCTTAATTTATTACTAATCCTTGATTAGTAATGTCTTAAAAATATATATGTATTTTTTATTAGTGAGTTTTATAACTATGAATTAAATAATTTCATCTTAATTGTTTATCATATTTAAGCACTTATTTTTCGTACTTATCTTTTGTTCTGTGCATCCTTTACAGATGGAGAAAAAAAATAGAAAATGGACTCAATTTGAGGAATTAAAGCTAAATTGTGGTTCTTTGGGAATAATGTCTATAAATCAAGCAGATAAAATAAATTCATTAAGAATGGCTAAGGAAGGAGGATTATTTTTTGACTCCTGAGATGCATCTTAATATATATATATATATATATATATATATGTGTGTGTGTGTGTGTGTGTGTGTGTGTGTGTGTGTGTGTGTGTCAATTCAATATTGATTTATGAAGCATAAAGATTCAAGGAACATCCAATGCTGAAAATCTATTTACTGTTTGTTTTGTTGCCTGACCTTACTCCAGTATTTTAATCATAAATCATAAATTACATATCCAATATATATGAAATTTGGTAAGTGAATAGCTAACATAAGTTTCTACAACTTTCGTCTTTATGTGATCAGCAAATTAGGATATTAAAAGGGCAAAAATTGGATTAGAATATAATTTGCTTGCTGTTGTAGTTCAACCTAACCTTGTCGCAGTATTTAGGCTATATCTCATAACATATATAGTCAATATATACAAAATGTGGTAGGTAGATAGCAGACACAATTGGCTACAACTTTTCTTTTCACATGGGCACGAAATTCGGTGGCTATCAAATATGAATATCATGATTACTTTCGGTGGACATAGTGCAATACAACCTGTCAACTTTAGTGCAACTTGCTTTGTCACTTACCTCACTAATTGTATCTATAAATAGAGAGAACTTGTGAGCTAAGAGGAGGTCGAAATTAGCTGAAGAGAGTGTAATTTGGAGAGCATAAATTTGAGTTTTTAGTATTGTAATGTTCTTATTTCTTTAGACACTTTGTTATCCTTTCATAATATCATCATGCTTGTTCATCTTCAATTTTGCTTTCTTACTTTAAATATGAAGAACTAATCTCCTTATGCGTAGGTAAAGGGTGAAATGCTTGGTATGAGAATAATAATTTATCTAACTCTTAATCTTAATTTTTATCTTTGATATTGTATTTACCTTCTTATTTCTTTTCTCATGTTATTTTTTAATGGCTGATTTTACCAAATTGCCTATTTCTTATTATTTTAATGGTTATTTTTACTGAACCGCCGATTTCTTGTTATATTATGAAAGTGTATTTACTTTCTTATCTCTTATATCTTGTTATCTTAATGGCTGGTTTTACCAAACCGTCTATCTCTTATTATTTTTATGGCTGACTTTACTGCCTATTTTATGTTGTTATTGTTTATGGTTGATCTCGCCACCTATATCTTGTTATGTTTCTTCTTCATACTTCTTTTCATTCTAATCATGTAAAGTGTGAGCCTTGATACATTGTAGAAAAATTTTGGCACAATAAATTCTTGAATCAATCTCGATTTATTGTAAACAATATAATAATTGACACAATGTATGCTTGAATCTATTTTACTAGCATGTATTAATGGTGTAAAAGAAGGTAAATATAATTCATGTATAAACAAAAGTGAGCTCAAATTAAAACATTTTTCGATTGGAACCTTATTCATGTGAGAATTCCAATTGAGTGATAAAAGAGTTAAATTTATCATTACTCCTACCAGGAGTGGATCTCCTAACCTTAGCATTCATTTGTACCTTGAATACATTTCAATTTAGTTTGAGTACATCAATTCCCTACACACTTGATTTAATGTTCTCCTCACAAAACAAATATTTTGACAACTAGGTTAGAGTTATCTATTTGGATTCAAATTAGATTTTTCTTTCAATTGGAAATCCTCATGGGATCAACCTTGCATACCGTTAAATCTATACTCCAACAGATTCGTGTGCTTGTGAGTTTAATTAAAACAACAACAAGTTTTGACGCCGTTGCTGGGGATTGCGATGGAAAAGTTAATCAGATCTAGGTAAATATAATTCTTCCACCAGTTATTATTTAGAATATTTATTTATTTTTTGTATAGAAAATTTTCTTTGTGAAAAAAATATTTATTAAAAATTTGTGTGGTAATTTGGGTGTGTAAAATTAGTTGATTCTGAGAACAGGGATAAAAATTCCTAAGGAGTACGGATTTTAAGTGAGACTATTGTGACTCCTCCACACTTTTATGGGGATCCCCTAATTAAATACCACCCATTATTACTAACACTAAAAAAAATTTCTTTGTTGCATAATTTTGTGATATTTTTTTTGTTGTATTTGCACTTTGTTACTTGCAGTTAACATTGTATATATATGTTACTAAGTTGTAATTGTAATTGTGTTAGAAATATTTATTTATAGTTTTTCTTTTAGTTTATGGGTGCTTGGAAACGTGATAAATATCAGTGTTTGGTTAGGAAAAGTTTAGGATCACCCTTTGATTTTAAAATTGAAACATTAGACTTTGTTGGGACACCATAAAAATGAAAGAACAAGTTGTACACGAGAAAACCCTTATGGAATATTTTTTACCTGTCATAGTTAGTACTCCATCTTGTATAGTGTTACCATAAATTAATACAACTCACTTTGAGCGGAAGCCAGCCATAATCCAATTGTTGCCATCATTTTATGGATTAGAGAGAGAAGACCTATACATGCATATTAAAGAGTTTCTTGAAATATGCTCTACATTTCACTTCCAAAAATTCAATGAGTCAATTAGGCTTAGAATGTTTTCATTTTCATTAGAAGATAAAGCTAAAGCCTGGTTGAATTCTCTTCCTACAGTAACTATTACTAGTTGAAATCAATTAGTAAATAAGTTTCTAGCCAAATTTTTTCCCATGTCTAAAATTGATTCCCTTAGGAGAGAAATCTCTGATTTTTTTAAAAAAGAGGGGGAATAATTTTTTGAGTGTTGGGAAAGATTCAATGAGCTTCTTTTGAAGTGTCCTCATCATGGTTTTGAAACTTGGAGACTTGTGAAATATGGTTAGGATGATTTGACTCCATCAAATCGTCAAATGATCCAAAGTATGCGTGGTGGAAAGTTTTTACAATTATATAAGGCTAAAGCTTGGGGATCCTTAAGGTCTCTATCTGAAAGCTCTTAACATTAGAACTGCTTTGATCCGAAGGATAAAAAGTCTCAAACTACAAAAAAGGAGGAATTTATGAAGTGAGTAATGATAAAGATGTGAGAGCTGCCTTGGCCAATCTTACTAGAAAGGTAAAAGCTTTGAATTTAAGCCATACATTGAACTCTTCTACCAATACTATGAATGAAGCATGTAATTTATGTTCTAGTACATCTCACATTGCACAATCTTGTCAATCTATACCAGCTTGCCAAGAAGCATTCTTTGAGCAAGTTAATTCCTTCCAGTCTTATGGGAAGTCATCAAATAGTCCATTTGCACTAACTTATAATGCAAATTGAAGAAATCATCCAAATTTTTCATGGAGACAAAATCAACCTTCAATAAATCAAGGTGGGCAACAATTTGCCCCTCCCAATTCATACCCTCAAGTTCCTTAACATACTCCTCCTTTCGGGGTACCATAATAAAAAAAATCTTCTTTGGAGGATACCTTGCAACAGTTTATGCAGTCGACACAACAAGCTTTACAATCTCACACTTAAGCTATTTCAAAACTTGAAATACAATTGGGTCAAATAGCCAATGTTGTAGGAGAGAGAGAAAAAGGGAAATTCCTCAGTCAACATATTCCTAATCCTAAGGGTCAATTTGAAGTAGGATCATCAAATCCTAAGGAAGAAGTAAATTCTGTAACAACCCTTAGATATGAAAAAATCATTGATAATCATGTTCACATGACAGAAAATGAGAAATAGAGTCAACATGAATCCCAAAATAATGACTCAAGTGAAAATAAAACTGAACATATTCCTTGTGCTCCTAAAGTTCCATTCCCACAAAGACTTACAGCAATCAAGAAAGGTACTCAGTAGTGACATTTTAGAGGTGTTTAAGCAAGTATGCATTAACATCTCTTTTTTGGACGCTATCAAACAAGTACCCACTTACTCAAATTTTTTGAAAGATCTTTCAACTGTGAAAAGAAAAATCAATGTTCCAAAAAGACATTTTTGACTAAACAAGTGAGCTCTATAATTTAACAAAAACTCCTATCAAGTACAAAGATCCTGGTTGTCCTACAATTTCTTGTGTGATAGGTGACCATGTGATTAACCTAGCCTTATTTGATTTAGGAGCAAGTGTGAATTTGTTGCCATACTCTGTATACGCAAAACTTGGGCTAGGAAAATTAAAGCCTACATCAGTGACTCTTCAATTAACAGATAGGTCCCCAAAAATTCTTAGAGGTGTCATAGAGGATGTTATCATAAAAGTTGATAAATTCTACTTTCCAGTAGATTTTATTGTTCTTGAAACTGAGCTTATTGAGAATGTAGATACACAAATACTTATCATTCTAGGTAGACCATTTTTGATAACATCCAATGCAATCATCAACTGTCGTAATGGTGTCTTAAATCTATCTTTTGGAAATATGACAGTTGAACTGAATGTATTTAATGTCTCCTATCAACCTGTGGATATTGGTGATGTATGTGAGGTCAACATGATTGAGAGTATATTTTATGAATCATTTTTTAGTTCTTTTGGTAATGACCATTTAGAAAAATATTTGGCCCATTTCAACATGGACATAAATGATGACTACTTAATCGGTGAAGTAAATTCCCTATTAGAGACCATTCCATTGATGAATACCAATAAGTGAAGAGCCGAAATAGAGAAACTAACACCCTTTGAGTCTGTCCTACTGCCATCCATAGAGAAACCTCCCCAGTTCGAATTAAAACCTCTACCTAATTCTCTAAAGTATGTTTTCTTAGGACCTTATAAGACCTTACCTGTTATCATAGCATCTGACTTGGCTAGTAAATAGGAAGTTCAACTGATAAAAGTCCTTAGTGAGCATAGTGAAGCCATAGGGAGGACAATAGCAGACATTAAATGTATCAGTCCATCAATTTGGATGTGCCGAATACATTTGAAGGACAATGCCAAAACCTCAAGAGAGCCACAAAGACGTTTGAATCAAAACATTAAGGAGGTTGTGAGGGTTGAAGTAATTAAACTTCTTGATGTAGGTGTCATTTACCCAATTTCTAATAGTGCATAGGTTAGTCCTATTCAGGTAGTCCCTAAGAAGTCTGGCATTACTGTAATAAAAAATGAGGATAATGAATTAATTTCTACTAGAATGCAAATTGGCTGGTTTGTTTGTATTGACTACCGTAAGTTGAATGCTGTTACAAGGAAAGACCATTTTCAACTTCCCTTTATAAATCAAATGTTAGTGAAGTTAGTTGGACATATGTATTACTGCTTTCTTGATGGATACTCTGGTTATAATCAAATTCCCATTGTACCTGAAGATCAAGAGAAAACTACCTTTACTTGTCCTTTTGAAACCTTTGCCAATCGTAGAATGCCATTTAAATTATGCAATGCACCTGCCACATTTCAGCGTTGCATGACAAGCATATTTTCTGACATGGTAAAGCGATTTTTGAAAGTATTCATAGATGATTTTTCTATACATAGGTCTAGTTTTGAGGAATGTCTACACCATTTAAGATTAGTCTTAATTAGGTGTAAAGAAAAGAACCTTGTTTTGAACTGGAAAAAATGCCATTTTACGGTTAAAAAAGGAATTGTTTTGGGGCATGTTGTGTCACATCAAGGTATTGAGGTAGATAGAGCTAAAATTAAATTAATTTCTAGTATTCCATCTCCTCAGACAATGAAAGAGGTATGTTCTTTTTTAGGCCATGCAGGGTTTTATCACAGATTCATCAAAGATTTTAGCAAAATCTCCAGACCTTTGTGTAGTTTACTTACCAAAGATGCATCTTTTATCTTTGATGAAGAGTGTTGTCAAGCTTTTGAGAAGCTCAAATTCTTACTCACCTCTACACCTATTATTAGACCACCCGATTGAAATCTTCTATTTAAAATCATGTATGATGCTTCTGATTATGCAATTGGAGCCATTTTGGGTCAGTGTCTTGATAAGTTTCCTTATGTTATATACTATGCCAGTAAAACTCTTAATGATGCTCAATTGAATTATTCTACAACAGAAAGAGTTACTAGCTGTGGTATTTGCTCTAGATAAGTTTATATCTTATTTGTTAGGATCTAAGGGTGTAGTCTTTACAGATCATGCTGCACTTAAGTATTTTCTTTCTAAGAAAGATGCTAAATCACGTTTGATAAGATGGATATTGTTGTTGCAAGAATTTAATTTAGAAATTCGAGATAAGAAAAGATATGAAAATGTCGTAGCTGATCACTTGTCTAGGCTGGTAGTTGAATCCGGTGAAAATAACTTGCCTATCAAAGACTCCTTCCCAGATGAGCAACTCATGTCTATTTATCAGTTACCCTGGTTTACTGATATTATTAATTATCTTGCCACATGTCAAATGGCTACACATTGGAGTAAGCAAGATCGGGTAAAATTTTTAAATGAAGTAACAAAATTCTTTTGGGAAGGTCCATACTTGTTTAAGTATTGCCTTGATCAAATCATTTGGAGATGTGTTCCTGAGAATGAGCAACATAGTGTTATTTCTTTTTGTCATGATCATGCTTGTGGAGGTCATTTTAGTGCTAAAAAAATGCTGTAAAGGTTTTGCAATGTGGCTTTTATTGGCCATCACTGTTTAAAGATACCCATTTGTACTATAGTTCTTGTGAGTGTTGTTAAAAATTGGGTAGTATCTCACATAGGAATATGATGCCTTTGACTCACATTCTTATTGTTAAGATATTTGATGTTTGGGGAGTTGATTTCATGGGTCATTTTCCTGATTTATTGATGTGAGTGTCATTTACCCAATTTCTAATAGTGCATGGGTTAGTCCTGTTCAGGTAGTCCCTAAGAAGTCTGGCATTACTGTAGTCAAGAATGAGGATAATGAATTAATTCCAACTAGAATGAAAATCGGCTGGCCTGTTTGTATTAACTACCGTAAGTTAAATGCTGTTACAAGGAAAGACCATTTTTCACTTCCCTTTATAGATCAAATGCTAGTAAGGTTAGTTGGACATGTGTATTACTGCTTTCTTGATGGATAATCTGGTTACAATCAAATTCCCATTGTATCTAAAGATCAAGAGAAAACTACCTTCACTTGTCCTTTTGAAACCTTTCCCTATTGTAGAATGCCATTTAGATTGTGCAATGCACCTGCCACATTTCAGCATTGCATGACAAGCATATTTTTTGACAAGGTAGAGCAATTTTTAGAAGTATTCATGGATGACTTTTCTATAAATAGATCTAGTTTTGAGAAATGTCTACACTATTTAAGATTAGTTTTAATTAGGTGTAAAGAAAATAATCTTGTTTTGAATTAGAAAAAATGCCATTTTATGGTTAAAAAATGAATTATTTTGGGATATGTTGTGTCACATGAAGGTATTGAGGTAGATAGAGCTAAAATTGGATTGATTTACAGTCTTTTACCGCCTTAGACAGTGAAAGAGGTACGTTCTTTTTTAGGCCATGCAAGGTTTTATCGTAGATTCATAAAAGATTTTACCAAAATCTCCACACCTTTGTGTAGTTTACTTACCAAAGATGCATCTTTTATCTTTGATGAAGAGTGTTGTCAAGCTTTTGAGAAGCTCAAATTCTTGCTCACCTTTGCACCCATCATTAGATCACCCGATTGGAATCTTTCATTTGAAATCATGTGTGATACTTCTGATTATGCAATTGGAGACATTTTAGGTCAGCGTCTTGATAATTTTCCTTATGTGATATACTATGCTAGTAAAACTCTTAATGATGTTCAATTGAATTATTCTACAACAGAAAGAGTTACTAGCTGTAGTATTTGCTCTAGATAAGTTTATATCTTATTTGTTAGGATCTAAGGTTGTAGTCTTTACAGATCATGTTGCACTTAAGTATCTTCTTTCTAAGAAAGCTGCTAAAGCACGTTTGATAAGATGGATATTGTTGTTGCAAGAATTTGATTTAGAAATTCGAGATAAGAAAGGATCTAAAAATGTTGTAGCTGATCACTTGTCTAGGCTGGTAGTTGAATCCGGTGAAAATAACTTGCCTATCAAAGACTCCTTCCCAGATGAGCAACTCATCTCTATTTCTCAGTTACCCTGGTTCGCTGACATTGCTAATTATCTTGCCACATGTCAAATGGCTACACATTGGAGTAAGCAATATCGGGTAAAATTTTTAACTGAAGTAAAGAAATTCTTTTGGAAAGATCCATACTTATTTACGTATTGCCTTGGTCAAATCATTCATATATGTGTTCCTGAGAGTGAGCAACATAGTGTTATTTCTTTTTGTCATGATAATGTTTGTCGAGGTCATTTTAGTGCTAAAAAAATTGCTGCAAAGGTTTTGCAATGTGGCTTTTATTGGCCATCACTGTTTAAAGATACACATTTGTACTGTAGTTCTTGTGAGTGTTGTCAAAAATTGGGCAGTGATCCACGCAGGAATATAATGCCTTTGACTCCTATTCTTATTGTTGAGATATTTAATGTCTGGAGATTTGATTTCATGGGTCCTTTTCCTTATTCCTTTGGAAATTTATACATCCTTATTGCTGTGGATTATGTGTCAAAATGGGTAGAGGCTCTTCCATGTAAAACAAATGATCACAAGATTATGGTGAAATTCTTGAATAAATATTTTTTCAAGGTTTGGCATACCACGGGCTATCATTAGTGATGGGGAGAAACATTTTTATAATAGGCATTTTGAGCATTTAATAAAGAAATATGGCATCACGCACAAAGTTGCAACCCCATACCACCCATAGACTAGTGGTCAAGTTGAGATTTCAAATAGGGAAGTTAAAAACATTTTGGAAAAAACAGTTAACCCAAATAGGAAAGATTGGTCTTTGAAACTTTTTGATGCTTTATGGGCTTATCATACTGCTTTTAAAACCCCTATTAGAATGTCTCCTTACCGACTTGTGTATGACAATTCCTGTCATTTACCTGTTGAAATAGAGGATAAAGTTTATTGGGTTATCAAATAATTTAACTTTGCTCTTGATAAAGCAGGTTCTCACAGGAAGCTTCAACTCAATGAACTAAAAGAAATAAAGAATGATGCATACGAGAATACAAAATTGTATAAGGATCGAATGAAAGTTTTTCATGACAAACATATTTTAAGAAAATCATTTAATGCAGGTCAAAAAGGTCCTTTTATATAACTCTCATTTGCACTTATTCCCAGGAAAGCTACATTCTCAGTGGTCAGGACCATTTATTGTTCGTACTGTTTATCCATATGGTGTAGTGGAGATTGAAAATCCCAAGAATGGTGATGTGTTTAAAGTTAATGATGAAAGATTGAAAGCATTTTTGGAATTACATAATCCGGAGATAGTGGAGACACCTTAGCGTGATCCTGTCTACCAAAACTAATTTGCTTCTGTTGTTAAAGGTTGTTGCGCACGCTATCTAGGTAAGATATTTCTTTATTTAACTTGCATTAATTTGTTCTCTCAGTGTTATCTTCTTTTGAATTTCTATTGTTTTCTTGCCTTTGTTGCTTTTATTCTTTCATAAAAAAAATTTGAGTCAAGAATGGAGGACATTCTCACAAAATTAAAAAATCATTTTCCTTCTCTTTCACCCAATGCATTGACAAAAATTTATAGAGCAAGGGTTGCAAGATTAAGGTTGTTGATGAACATGAGGATGTCTGCTGATATTCATTGGCTAATTGAAGTTAAGGTACGATTATCAGGTGAGTCTACAAATGGTTTCATCTCTTACATGCCTGGTTTAGAAAAAAGTATTTTTGCTAAAAAGCACAGAGCTAAACGAATGTGTGTTTGTTACAAATGTGGACGTGAAACTTGCAACAAACGTTGTCGTTCTTTGGGTTGGGTGTCTATAAATCGAGAAGACAAAATTAAATTCATTAAGGATGGCTTGAGTAAGGAGTCATTGGATCATGAGTTTCATCTAACTTCTCTTGAGACATATTCTAGTGGATCTGTGCATATCGATATTGTCGGTTTATGGCTCCATTTTAAAAAAGAACATTAACGGTACAATATTAGGAATCTGACATTGAAAGACCTTGGTTGCCAATTTATAAGAAAATTGGATGGGAAACATATCCTCAACCCATAGAGGGCGTTTAAGCCGTTACTGGACATAAAATTTGAGCCACAATCACAACTACTGTACATATGAATGCGTGCTATCATTTTTTGAATTTTTCACCTTTACTTTAATTGACATTCACTGGCCTACTCACCTAGCTACTATAAGTATGTCCTTGTCTGAGTTCTATAAATGCACACTTTATTATCTTCACTTTCATACTCAAAATTAGTGTAAGTGCAGTTATGGAGGGAACTGCAGTTCGCCAGTTTCAAAGTATATGTGTTTTTTGTGATTCTAGTCCTAAAAAAATAAAGAATATGTGAAAGCAGTACAACTTTTGGGCATAGTACTAGCAGATAGAAAAATTCATGTAGTATATGGTGGAGGTAGTAATGGGTTAATGGGGTGTGTGTCTACAGTTGCATATGTAGGAGGAAGTCAAGTTCTAGATATTATTCCTACTGTTCTAGCTATATCAAACCTCATAGGAAAAACAGTTGGGGAAAAATTTAGGGTATCCTCCATGCATGAACGCATTGCTAGAATGATGTGCAACACTGACGCCTTCATTTCCTTACCCGGTGGTTTTAGTACTCTGGAGGAAATTTTTCAAATTGTCTCTTGGGTACAACTGAATATCCATCATAAACTAATAGGTTTGTTGAATGTTAACAATTTCTTTGACGATTTGTTGTCTTTTCTTGATCAAGTTGTAGAACAAAGGTTTATTTCACATTTAGTACGACATATTCTCATCTCAGCCTCAACTCTTGATGAGTTGATTGACGCATTACAAGCATTTGTTAGTTTACTGCAGGTTCACATTATGGCTCAAATAGATTGGACATTAGACAACTGCTTAAAGCGCAAACTGGACTTGACTCTCCATCTGTAACTTGTTTTATTTGATTGCATAAATTTTTTTTTCTCTGTTAGTTTGCTGCAGGTTCATCTTTTCCTAAATCTCCTTTCAAGTAATATTTCTTTCAATCTTTGTTGTCTGTTTTGTGTTTGTTCATCCTAAAACAAAATTCTGAGTGATGTTTTGGAATTAGGAAAAATTAATACCAATGATAAAAATGATTTAAAGTGCTTGTACCTTTAAAAAATAGATGAGTTTTGAGTCCTATGTATAAACTTAAACTCTATTGTAACATATGTTTTACTTGAGAATCTCAAATATCTTGAGCACTTAATTTTTTACATTTGACTTATTGTTTATTTAGAAAATATTTATATGATTCAAATATAACAAGTGATCTTATAAGGCTTTAGAACTTATTTGATTGTCACTTGAGGCAAAATCCTAGACTACTCACCATTTAAGAAATGAATTAGGAATTGTTGGAATCGTTTGAGTCTTTCAAACTAACCTATACATTATGCCATCCCTAGTAACCTATTTTGAGCCTATACTTATCATTGTTTGTAAACCTATCTAACTCTTACCTTTCACTCATAGAAATGATCATTTGAAAAGTTATGGTTCATGGATGGATGGAAGGAGTTACTAAGAAAAATGTAGAACTTACTAAATAAATAAGTTTGGGGGTTTATGTTGAAAAAAAAAGAAAAAAAATGTAGTATGAGTAAATAATGTAAGGATGACAAGAAGGTTGAAGATAGAATCTACATGATAATATCAAAAGTATTTGGAAGAACCTAAATGATCATGTATGTTGAATTGAGCGTTCATTAATATACTTTTATCTACCTTTAACCTATGCCATACATTACAAACCTAATGAAAGTCTTGATAATCTTAAATGTTATGATTAGTCTACATTAATGGAGAGTGACATGAAAAATAATCTTATGGAGTCTTAAATACATCTACCTGGATATTTATTTTAAATATTTAATTACATAAATATATTTGAATGCAAAAAGTCCAATGTCAAAGGATTACCACATATACACACTAGAAATTCAAGAGTAAACTATACGTTGCATTTGAATTGAAGTTTTAAATAACCTTAGGATCCTGATGTTTTCTTTGGTTGCACATTTTAAATCCTTGAGTAATGTTTTATAAGCCAAATACAACTCATCACTCATCTTTCAAAATTTGAAATTTGTGTGTTTTGCTTGATGACAAACAAAAGATTAAGTTTGGGGGTATTCGATAAGTGAGTTTTATAACCATGAGTTAAATACTTTCATCTTAGTTGTTTGTCATATTTAAGCACTTATTTTTTGTACTTATCTGTAGTTCTATGCATCCTTTACAGATGGAGAAAAAAAATAGAAAATGGACTCAATTAGAGGAATCAAAGCTAAAATGTGGTTATTTGAGAATGATGTCTATAAATCAAGCGGATAAAATAAATTCATTAAGGATGGCTGAGTAAGGAGAATTATCTTTTTGACTCCTGAGACGCATCCTAATGGATATATGTGTCAATTCAATCTTGATTTATAAAGCATAAAGATTCAAGGAACATCCAATGTTGAAAATCTGTTTGCTGTTTGTTTTTCTGCTCGACCTTACTCTAGTATTTTAACTATAAATCATAAATTAAATACCCCATATATATGAAATTTGATAAGTGAATTGCTGACACAATTTTTGACAACTTTTATGTTTACATGATCAGCAAATTCGAACATTAAAAGGGAAAAAATTAGGATAGAATAAAATAAGCTTGCTGTTGCAGTCCAGCCCAACTTTACTGCAGTATTTGGGCTGTATTTCATAAAATACGTAGTCAATATATATGAAATTTGGCATGTAGATAGCTAATACAATTTGCTACAATTGTTCTTTTCACATGGGTAGTAAATTCAGTGGCTATAAAAGAGGAATATCGTGATTAATTTTGGTGGACATAGTGCAATACAACTTGTCAACTTTAGTGCAACTTGTTTTGTCACTTACCTCAAGAGTTGTATCTATAAATAGAGAGAACTTGTGAGCTAAAAGGAGGTCAAAATTAGCTGAAGAGAGTGTAATTTTGAGAGCATAAATTTGAGTTTTTTGTATTGTAATGTTCTTATTTCTTTAGACACTTTTTTATCCTTTCATAATATCATCATGTTTGTTCATCTTCAATTTTGTTTTCTTACTTTGAATATGGAGAACTAATGTCCTTATGCTAAGGTAAAAGGTGAAACTCTTGGTATGAGAATAATAATTTATCTAACTCTTAATCTTAATGTTTATCTTTGATATTGTATTTACCTTCTTATTTCTTTTCTCATGTTATTTCTTAATGGCTAGTTTTACGAAACCGTATATTTCTTATTATTCTAATGGTTGGTTTTACTAAACCGCCGATTTCTCGTTATATTATGGAAGTGAATTTACTTTCTTATCTCTTATCTCTTGTTATCTTAATGACTGGTTTTACCAAACTGCCTATCTCTTATTATTTTGTATGGCTGGCTTTGCTGCCTATTTTATGTTGTAATTGTTTATAGTTGGCCTCGTCACCTATCTCTTGTTATGTTTCTTCTTCGTACTTCTTTTCATTCTAATATTGTAAAGTGTGAATCTTGATACATTGTAGAAATTTTTTGGCACAATAAATTCTTGAATCAATCTTGATTTATTGTACCAATATAATAATTGGTACAATGTATGTTTGAATCTATTTTACTAGCATATATTAATGGTGTAAAAGAAGGTAAATATAATTCATGTATAAACAAAAGTGAGTTCAAATTAACACATTTTTCAATTGGAACCTTATTCATGTGAGGATTCCAATTGAGTAATAAAAGAGTTAAATTTATCATTACTCATACCAGGAGTGGATCTCCTAACATTAGCATTCAATTTTACCTTGGAGACATTTCAATTTAATTTGAGTACATCAATTTTCTGCACACTTGATTTAATGTTCTCCTTACAAAACAAATATTTCGACAACTAGGTTAGAGTTAGATTTTCCTTTCAATTTGCAATCCTCATGGGATCGACCTTGCATACTGTTAAATCTGTACTCCAACATATTCGTGCACTTGCGAGTTTAATTAAAACAACAACAATCTTCTCCCCATCCATTATGCTCCTAAGAATTTTATTTATATGATTTATGATTTACTATATGTCACCTATTTTATAAATGTCTTATTGTTACATAACTAAGCATTTTAATTCTTTGTCATATGTATTTTCTACTTATTCTTAGATTTATCTAACTTTATTAGAGACTTAGGATGTTACATTTCCTTCCCCCTTAAAAGAATTTTTTCCACAAAATTTAACATATCTTATTCAAACAGATGTGGATAAGTCCTCTTCATTTCTTCTTCTGTCTCTTAAGTTGTTTCTTCAGAAGATAGTCCCTTCCAGACCACTTTAACTAGAGGGATATTCTTATTTCTCAATTTTTTAGTCTTAACGTCAGTGATCCGATCTGGCCGTACAGTGTATGACAGATTATCTTCTAAATGCATTAATTTATGCTAAGAAACATGAAATACATCATGAATCTGAGAAAGGTTTGGAGAAAGTGCAAGTTTATAAGCTACTAATATGATCCGATCAAGAATTTGAAAATGACCGATGTATTTGGAACTGAGCTTTTTGATTTTCAAAGACCTCCCCACACCTGTGAATGGAGTTACCTTATGGAAAATATGGTCGCCTATTTCAAATTCTAGGGGCATTCTTCTTTTATTTGCATAGCTTTTTTGTCTACTTTGAGCAACTAGCAATCTCTTTTTGATAAGTTCAATGTCCCTTGTCTTTTGGTCAACCAAATCAGGGCCTAGAAGACTCCTCTCCCCTAGCTCTACCCAACACAGAGGTGACCTGCACTTTCTTTCATACAAAACTTCAAAAAGAGCCATCTGGATACTAGAATGATAACTATTATTATAAGTAAATTCAGTTAAAGGTAGGTACACATCCCAGTTCCTTTTCATTTTTAGCACACAAGCCCTAAGCATATCTTCTAAAGTTTGAATTGTTCTCTCAGTCTATCCGTCAATTTGTGGATGGTAGACTGTGCTAAACCTAAGTTTAGTACCTAAGGCATCTTGCAAAGATCTCCAAAATCTAGAAGTAAACTTGGGATTTGGATTAGAAACAATACTGGTATGTATCCTGTGGAGTCCGACAATTTCATGAACATACACTTGCATCAACTTGTCCAGAGAATAGGTAGACTTAATGGCTATGATGTGGGCAGACTTGGCCAGTCTATCCACGTTTACCCAAATTGCATCATAGCCAGATGATATCCTAGGCAAACCCATGACAAAATGCATAGATATGTTATCCCATTTTCACTCAGGAATATCTAAGGGTTGGAGAAATTCCCCAAGCTTTTGGCATTCTACCTTGACTCTTTGACACACTAAGCACTTAGACACATAATGGGTTATGTCCATTTTCATCCCAGGCCACCAGAAACTCCTTTTTAAGTTTTGATACATCTTAGTGGCAACAGGATGTAGGGTATATCTATTCTTATGAGCTTCAGTTAGGATAATATCTCTCAATTCCTTCAGCTCAGGTACACATAGTCGCTCTCCAAACTTGATTAGCCCATCCTCAGAAATGTGAAATTCTTTAAACTTTCCTTGGTATATCTGTTCTTTAATGTCCTTTAAGTATGGATGAAAAAATTGAGCATCTTTAATTCTATTCTTGAGATTATTTTGAATCTTCAATTCACTCATAAGGAGGCTACTAGGCTGTGGAGAAATGGAGAGATTCAAATCTCTCATGCCCTCAATTAGGTCCTACTCCTTAAGCATCGATGATGCCATATGGAGGGATTTCCTACTCAGGGAATCAGTAACCATGTTTGCCTTACTTGGATGGTAATTAAGGGTGTAATCATAATCTTTTAAACATTTCATCTATCTTCTGGGCCTCATATTTAACTCTTTCTGGTCAAAAAGGTACTTAAGACTCTTGTGATAATTAAAAACTTCAAACTTGACAGCATACAAATGATGTCTCCAAATCTTAAGGGCAAACACTACAGCTACTAGTTCCAGATCATGTGTGGGGTAATTCTCCTCATGAGGTCTAAGTTGCCAAGAAGTATAAGGTACTACTCTACCCTGCTGCATTAAAACACAACCTAAACTCTTCTTAGATGCATCACTATATATTGTAAAGAGTTCACTAGGGATATATATTACTAGCACTGGGGCGGAGGTTAGCCTAGCTTTTAATTCTTAAAAACTACTCTCACATCGACCATCCCACACAAATGGTTGGTCATTCCTAGGTAAACAACCTAGTTAGAGGCATGGCTATCTGAGAGAATCTTTGGATACATCTCCTATAATATCCTACTAAGCCTAGAAAAATCTGTATTTCAGTGACCGTCTTTGGTCTTTACCAATTAACCACTGCTTTCACTTTACTAGGGTCCACTGCTATCCCCTCCTTGGAGACAACATGCCTTAGAAATCTCACTTTTGTCAGCCAAAATTCACACTTGCTAAGCTTGACATACAATTTCTTATCCTTCAGGGTTTGCAACACTATTCGAAGGTGATTCTCATGTTCTGTAAGGCTCTTAGAATAAATTAAGATGTCATCTATGAAAACCACAACAAACTTATCTAGGTATGGCCTAAAAACCTTATTCATATAATTCATGAAAATGGCCAGGGCATTGGTTAACCCAAAAGGCATGATTAGGAACTCATAATGTGTGTATCGGGTCCGAAAAGTTGTCTTTGAGACATATTCGGCCTTAATTCTCAATTGATGGTAACCTAACCTCAAATCTATCTTAGAGAAGACTGACGCTTTAGCTCATTGATCTAGTAGGTCATCTATCCTAGGCAATGGATATTTATTCTTGATAGTTACTTTGTTTAACTGCCTATAATCTATACACAACATAAGGCTACCATATTTATTTTTAACAACCAAGACTGGTGCACCCTAAGGGGATACACTGGGTCTGATGAACCCCTTCTTTAAGAGTTCTTCTATATATTTCTTAAGCTCAGTTAGCTCTATAGAAGCCATCCTATAGGGAGCTTTAGATTTGGGACCTGCACCAGGCACTAAGTCAATGGAGAACTCTACTTCCCTATCAGGAGGGAAAGTGTTAAACTCCTTAGGGAATACTTCTGGGTAATCCCTAACAACATGTATATTTTCTATGCCCTCATCTACTTCTACTTGTAAAGAAAAGAAGACTAGGAACCCTTGACAACCCTTCTTAAGGTATCTCTCAGCTCAATGGTGGATAGGTAAGAATTTTCAATGGAGTGTTTAGAAGTAGAACCACAAATAGGTAAGGAAACATATTTTCTAGAATAATCAAGGATTGCATTATTAGCAGAAAACCAATCCATTCAAAGAATAACATCAATATCAAACAGAGGAAGGCATACAAAATCCAAAGTGGTACAGCTATGATCAAATTGTACAACACAAGTGATACAAGCATCAAAAGTTATGACACAGATCCTAGTAGGGGTGGAAATAGAAAGATCATGTGGCAATGTATCCATAGTTAAACCCAGACTCTTAGCAAAATCATATGAAATAAAAGAATGTGTACCACCAAAATCAAATAATGCATCTGCAAGTGAGTTTCAGATCATTAACGTACCTCTGATCAAATTTGGAGACTGGCTAGCCTCATACTGGGAAAGAGCAAACACCCGTCCTTGATTCTGTGGTCTGCCATTAGGAACTGATTCCCTCCTTACTCGACAATCCCTGGAGTAGTAGCCGGGCTTTCCATAACTGTAGTAGACATTCTGACCAGCTAAACATGGTCAATATCCATGGTTCTTCCTATATTTATTACAAGCAGGCTAGTTAGAGGTTTGGCCACTACCGATTAACATTCTCCTACCCTAAAAATTGTTCCCCTTAAACTTTTTGGTCTAGGGTTTTCTTCTTCCTCTAGAGGGTTCATTGTCTCTCAATCTTTTCTCAGCCCTGGCACTCATCAGAATTTCTTATGCTATTTTACATTTACTTGTCAATTTGGCAAAATCCCGTATCTCTAAGGTATCCACTCTTTCTCTAATATCAGGTTTTAAACCTTGCTTAAAATTTTCTGCCTTCCATACATCATCATAGGTATGCTTCAGGTAAGTGGAAAATTTAGAGAGCTCTTTATACTTAGCCTCATATTGGGGTACAATCATGTTTCCTTGCTTCAACTGTATGAATTCAGCCTATTTTTTATTCTTCGCATTATCTGGGAAATATTTATCATAAAATATTTCTTTAAAATTATCCCAAGTAATAAGAGTATCATTGGTCTGCCATAGTCTCTGCATACTTTTTCACTAATGCTCTGCCTCACCTTCTAACATGTAAGTGGCTAAGGAAATTTTCTAATATGTGCTGCACTTTAAAACCTCAAAAATTTTATCCAATTGCATGATCCATCGCTATACTATCACATGGTCATACTCTCTAAGAAATGAAGGAGGGTTGGCTGTCCTGAATTAAGTTAGGAGTTTATTCATTTGGCTTGGCCTATTTTCCTCTCTAGCACCCTCAGGATTGTCTCCTTGCGGCACTTGTCTAAAGGCTTCTTAAACTTGTTGAAGAATTTGTGCTGTGGTGGCTTGAACTGCAGCTTGCCCATCGAGCCTGGCAGCTAAGGCTTCCATATTCTCAGATATCTCTTTTAGGGTCTTAGCCTGGGTTTTCTTATATGCCATTTCCCTGTGTGCACATTTATATATACAAACATTTTTCATATAATTAGTCACACGACCATAAACTATGTTTACTCTATTTAACAACCCCTAAAACAAAATCCAATTTCACAATAATTCAACTCTAAATCAATTTAGAATATCCTAGAATTTGTCCAAATACATAGATAATTCCCTGAACTATTGCTATGATACCAAAAATGTCAACACCTATTAACTAGCATCTTATTTCATACATCCACATCATAAAATATTCCCCTTAAAACCTTTCAATATTATATATATATATATATATATATATATATATATATATATATATATATATATTTCTTATCTGTAAATTTTCAGCAATGTCTATTGTAACAACTTTTTTATTATTTATTATTATTATTATACAATATAGAGTTCACATGCACGTCATTAATCAAAACGTACATAACATATCAAACACATAAATATCTACATCTTATTTATTCTGGTTGACCAATTCCGGAGATATAGGTGCGGGTGGTTGCACTTTCACCGGGATCTGAGCTAACTCGACCACAAACATTTTATTTGTTTCTGGGATCTGTGTAAAATCCCTAATTTCGTTTCTTTTATTGATAAAAGTACAAAAATATTTAATTAAGGAAATAAAATTTATTAGACAATATTTTAGATATCTAAGGAAATATAATCCTTAGATATTCTTCACCTTATGTATATGCATAGAAAATATTTCTAACATTAAGAACAAATAAAGAGGAAAAACCTAATAGGAAAGAAATTAGAAATAACATACTAAAGAGATGCAAAATTCTTGGATAAGGAAGATAAATTTTTAAAAACAAGTAAAGGTCTTAAAATTTCAAGAACATTGGATTAGGGTAATTTTTCCTAATTCAAGAACTAGAATTACTAAGTTTAAAATCTTTACCCATACATTGGGCTTTTACCTATAGACACTTCATATAGAGTTTTCCACTTCACATAAGTTTCTAGCAAGCCCATTGAATAACCTAAGCAAGAAATAAAATATAGACTTGAACTAGGATATAGTAATTGGACCAATAGCCCAAAAATTATGAAAATGTGACCAAGCCCTCCAAGAAAGGTAGAATTTTATCCAATGCAAAGAAAATGGGTAGGAATAAGCCCATAATGGGTAGGGATAAGCCCAAATCCAAGAGGAAAAATAAAATAAAATAAATTAGGTGATGATATAATAATGTAATAATAATAAAGATTAGGTTACATGGCATTAAGACAAAAATTTAGCAAGTGGTGTGATTCTACATTCATAATTTTGGCAAGTGGTATGATAATACATGGCATTAGGACAAAACATTCATATCCCACACAAATAATATCAACCAAATAATGGAGATTCAAGGGCTAGAAATTTGCCACCTAAAAAGAAAAACCTATCATACTTGTTTAAGACAAATGAAAATGGAAATGAATCCCTAAATCAAAGGGACCTTGTCCCTTATCTTAAGAACATATCATCATAATTTTCAAAATACAAATCTCCTTTTCCTATGCATATCTTGACTAAGGAAGAGGAAGACAAGAACATAAATTGTTTGTTTTCCAAAAATTCAACAAAGTGTATCCTAATTGTGATAAGGTAGACCCATGATCATGAAAGGTGAATTATTTGGTGGTCTATATAAGAAAACCCACCCTTACAACATTTTAATTTCGTCCAAGTGAGGAAGAGAGAGAAATAGAAGCAAGGTAGAGTGAGGAAAGGAGAGAAAGAGAGGAGAAGAAAGGAAGGAAGAAGAAGGAGAAGTTTAGAAGGCTAAGTACTCAAGGTAAGTTACCTTAATCTCCACTTGAGTCCTTTTTTTTTCTTCATCATCCTTGAGGTTCAAAAAATTCACCCTCCTTCTCTTACCTAAGCTGCTAGAAAAGTTAAAGGAAGGAAGGAATCTTGCTACTTCTTTTAAGAGGAAACAAGAAAACCAATTCACTAAGTAAGCTAGGGAGATTCTTAGGTAAGTTTAACAATATTTCTTTTTAAAGAAAATGGTTCATCAGGGAAGAATATGTTAGAATAGTTTCAGTATTTTAATTTCTGGGAATTATCTGTATGGCATTAAAATAAATGGTTAACATAAGAATTGTAGATATTTGTGTCACAGATTTTTAGCCACTGGAATCATTCAATTTGGAGTCCATATGATGTAGATATGATTTGATTAGGTAGCAAAGGTCAGAAAATGGTTCATCAGGGAAGAATATGTTAGAATAGTTTTGGTATTTTAATTTCTGGGAATTATCTGTATGGAATTAAAATAAATGGTTAACATACGAAATGTAGATATGTGTGTCACGGATTTGTAGCCACTGGAATCATTCAATTTGGAGTCCATATGATGTAGATATGATCCGATTAGTTAACGAAGGTCAGAAAATGGTTCATCAGGGAAGAATATGTTAGAATATCTTCGGTATTTTAATTTCTGGGAATTATCGGTATGGAATTAAAATAAATGGTTAACATAAGAATTGTAGATATGTGTGTCATAGATTTTTAGCCACTGGAAGTATTCAATTTGGAGCCCATATGTGGTAGATATGGTCCAATTAGTAAGCAAAGGTCAGAAAATGGTTTATCAGGGAAGAATATGTTAGGATAGCTTCGGTGTTTTAATTTCTGAGAATTATCTGTAAGGAATTAAAATAAATGGTTAACATAAGAATTAAAGATATATGTGTCACGGATTTTTAGCCACTGGGATCATTCCATTTGGAGTCCATATGAGGAAGATATGAGCTGATTAGTAGTCAAAGGTCAGAAAATGGTTCATCAGGGAAGAATATGTTAGGATAGCTTCTGTATTTTAATTTCTGAGAATTATCTGTATGGAATTAAAATAAATGGTTAACATAATAATTATAGCTATTTGTGTCATGGATTTTAATCCACTAGAATCACTCAAGTTGGAGTTCATATGAGGTAGATATGGTCCGATTAGTAGGTAGAGGTCAGAACCTATCCAAGAAGAAATAACCTATACATTTAGGGAGTAATATCACCTTGATTTCTTAATATTTCGCTACAATGTTTAACATAATAGTTTTAGATAATTGTTTTATCTTGAAATTGACACCAAGATCACCTACATCAGAGTTAAATTGAGGGAGTTATGCTCTGATTAGTAAGAGAAGGTTAGATAGGATGAAAACCTGCATCAAGAAAATAAAGAAATAAAATTAGTATTTAAAAAAGAAGATGAATCTTAATAAATGACTAGTATAGCCATAGCCATTGTCATTGTATGAACTTCTTACCATCTTAAGTGTGAAATTTTGACATGAAAATTTTTTATAAAGTGATATTTGAAATGGTTATGTTCATGGCATGATTACCAATGATTTTTGGTAATAATTATATTTTGATGAACATACTTGTTATTGAAAGCATATTTTTGGCTATCATTGTGAAAAGAAAAGAAATGAGCACGGTCACATGGCAATTCGTGTGGTGCACCAGTAGGGGATGCCCTACTAACGGTTATGATCATGTTAATGAGAAAAGTAAGAGAAAGTGGGCCATGTCGGACGGAGTGAGAAAAGCCCGTACCGGAGAGTAGAAAATACTGACCCTGACCGGGGTAGCTTGATATGAGAATAAATTGATAGTCATCATATGATATTCTGAAAATAGTTAATCATGTCATACATATCATTACTATATGATTCTTATGTGCATAGATATAATGAATTCATGTGACCAAAGATATTTTCTGTAATTTATACAGCTGAACATGACATGATAAACTATATTGATGGTAAATTATGATTTATTGTTGAACTTACTGAGATTTAATTCTCACTATATTTCCATATCATGTTCAGAAGAATAATATATAGATTTTCTCTATGACACTTATTATTACCGTACGTTGGATCGAGGTGTCCTACCTTGGGCAACTACCAACTATATCAGATGTATCTGTCATAGATGTGACTGAGATTCCGGTGGACGTGCCACCCGCACCAGTGTCCCCGGAAGTAGTCGACATAGATGACTAGAGCTACTATGTATCTTTGTACAAATGTTTGTAAAATAATGGTGTGTAGTTTGTAAAATAATAGTGTGTATGGAAACTAAGTATTGTATTATAAGTATTGTATCACTGTTAATAACAATTATGCCTGGTTAAAGTGTTTATTATTACGAGTTAAGTGGTTAGAATTAAAGTAGTAATAACTTCATGGAATATTTTTTTTTTAAATATAAAAAAAAATTGTTACATTTACTTAAATGGTGTTGTTACAATCTACCAATCCTAGAGTAACTCGATCCAACGTGCACTAAAAGCCAGAGCCATAGAAAAATCTGCATAACTAATTTTCTGAACATGACATGAAAATATAGTGAGAATTAAATCCCAGTAAGTTCAACAATAAATCATCATCAATATAGTTTATCACGTCATGTTCATCTGTATAAACTACAGCAAATATCTTTGGTTACATGAATGCACTTTATCTATACACATGAAAATCGTACAGTAATGACATGTATGATAGGATTAACTATTTTCAGAATATCATATGATGACTATCAATTTATTCTCATATCAAGCTACCCCAGTTAGGGTGAGTCTGTATAAACTAAAGCAAATATCTTTGGTCACATGAATGCACTATATCTATGCACATGAGAATCGTACAGTAATGACATGTATGACAAGATTAACTATTTACATAATATTATATGATGACTATCAATTTATTCTCTTATCAAGCTACTCCGGTCAAGGTGAGTATTTTCTACTTTCCGGTACGGTTTTTCTCGCTTCGTTTGACATGGCACACTTTCCCTTTCTTTTCTTATTAGCATAATCATAACCGTTGGTAAAGCATCCTCTACTGGTGCACCACACGGATTTGTCATGTGACCGTGCTCATTTCTTTTCTTTTAACAATAATAGCTAACAATCATTGGTAATCATGCCATGAACATAATCATTTCAAATATCACTTTATAAAATAGTTACATGTCAAAATTTTACACTTAAGATGGTGAGAAGTTCATGCAATGGCAATGGCTATGGCATATACTAGTCATTTATTATTTTCATTTATAAGATTCTTTTTATTTTTTAAATATTAATTTTATTTCTTTATTTTCGTGATGCAGGTTTTCCTCCTATCTGACCTTCTCTCACTAATCAGAGCATAACTCCCTACATTTAATTCTGATTTAGGTGATCTTGGTGTCAATTTAAAGATACAACAATTATCTAAAACTATTATGTTGAACAATTAAATGAAATATTAAGAAATAATGGTGATATTGCTCCCTCAAAGTACATGTTATTTCTTCTCGGGAAGGTTCTGACCTCTACCTACTAATTTGTCCATAACTCCCTCATAAGAATTCCAAATTAATTGATTCCAGTGGCTAAAATTTTGTGACACATTTAGCTATAATTTTATGTTAACCATTTATTTTAATTCCCTATAGAATGTTCCCATAAATTAAAACACAGAAGCTATCCTAACATATTCTTCCCTGATTAACCATTTTTTGATCACTGCTTACTAATCAGACCATACATACCTCATATAAACTCCAAATTGAGTGATTTCAGTGGATAAGAATCCATGAGAAATAGATCTACATTTTTCCTATTAACCATTTCTTTCAATGCCTTACCAATTCTTCCCATAATTTTAAAAATAGAAGCTAAAATTTTGCCACCCATAGCCATACCTATGCAGAACTATCTACACTAGCCTAAGTATTCAAACATACATAATATGTAACATGATATAGCAACATCCATGACCAATTATTAAAGTTCTAAGATCAAAATCCCATATAAATATTACAAGTTTCAAAAATTTTCTTCAAAAAGAAATATTGTTAAACTTACTTTGAGCACTTAGTCCTCTAGACTTCTCATTCCTCTTTCTTCCTTTCTTCCTCTCCTTTCCTCACTCTACCTTGCTTCTATTTTTCCTATCCCTCACTTGGACGAAATTATAATGTTATAAGGGTGGGTTTTTGCTTATATAGACTATCAAATAATTCACCTTTCATAATCATGGGTCTACCTTATCACAATTAGGATGCACTTGGTTGAATTTTTTGGAAAACAAACAACGCATGTTCTTATCTTCCTCTTCCTTAGTCAAGATATGCATAGGAAAAGGAGATTTGTATTTTTAAAATTATGATAATATGTTCTTAAGATAAGGGACAAGGTCCCTTTGATTTAGGGATTCATTTCCTTTTTCTTTTGTCTTAATCAATTATGATAGGTTTGCCTTTTTAGGTGGAAAATTTCCAACCCTTGAATCTCCCTTGCTTAGCTAAAATTATTTGTGTAGGATAAGGATGTTTTGTCATAATGCTATGTATTATTACCTACTTGCTAAAATTATGAGTGTAGGATATAGATGTTTTGTCCTAATGCCATGTATTATCATACCACTTGCTAAAATTATGAATGTAGGATATCACACTACTTGCTAAATTTTTGTCTTAATGCCATGTTACCTAATCTTGATTACACCATTATTTTATCATTTTATTTTATTTTTATTTTTATTTTTCCTCTTGGGTTTGGACTTATTCTTGCCCATTTTCTTTACTTTGATTAAAATTCTACCTTTCATAATGGGCTTAGTCACATTTTCATGATTTTTGTGCTACCGGTCCAATTTCTATATCCTAGTCCAAGTCTATGTTTTATTTCTTCCTTGAGCTATCCTATTGACTTGCTAATAATTTATGTGAAGTAGAAAAACTCTATATGAAGTGTCCATAGGTGAAAGCCTAATTTATGGGTGGAGATACTGAACTTAGTAACTTTAACTCTTAAATTAGGAAAAATTACTCTAATCTAATCTTCTTGAAATTTTAATACCTTTACTTACTTTACAAAAATTTATCTTCCTTACCCAAGAATTTCACTTTTCTTTAGTATATTTATTTCTAATATTTCTTCTTAGGTTTTCTCTCTTTACCTATTCCATTGATGTTAGCACATTTCTATGCATACACGTAAGGTGAATAATTTCTAAGGATAATATTTCCTTAGATATCTAAAATTTTTCTAATAAATTTTCTTTCCTTAATTAAATATTTATGTACCTTTATCAATAAAAGAAACAAAATTAGGGATGTTACTTTGAATACTTTTGTACTTTTATTAATACATGAAACGAAATTAGGGATGTTACATCTACCTAGCCCATAATTTCACCTATTCACTTATATTGTTAATTATCTTTCTTGGATAAGCATACAAGTGCTTCAGGATATTCCAAGTATTTTTAAATTTCATTTCTTTATAGGAAACTAACTAGGTGTGATATGCATTAGTTACAACAAAAGGCCCTCACGCCATAAAGAAAAGTGTACAGTCCATAACTTATTTTACACCACATTACGAGTTGTCTAAAAGGGACTTGGCACTCAACTAAGCCATCCCACATATATTACACAATAAGAAAATATACAATCCATATCCATATTTCGATGAGTCAACCTTAAGACCCCTGTAGTTCACCTCTTACTGGAGTACCTAGAATGTGATTATGTCGACAATCTCAATAGCTAGCAAATTTTTTTTTAAAAAAAGTATACATTCCATTCCTTAAAATATCTCAATTTATTTTAATAAAATATAAGCACTGACCATACATACATACATCATCTTGGTCATACTAGGGACCCATAACATTTTGGTCTACTTACCTAATGCAATCCCATACCTGCAAAAGGGTTATGCATCTCCTATTATTGGCTAATACGTGAGGAAAATGGGGTTTACTTGGCACACCTTGAGGCATCCCTTAATTTTCGAGAATGCATACATAACATATCTTTAGACCATCATTTATCAAAGTATATATAAAAGTCAGGCAACTAGTGAAATTGATAAATTCAAGTTCATAAACATAAAGAGTGTTTTAAGGAAAAGCTAGTTACCTCAATTCCCACACAATCACTTTCTTTCTAAGGCTACCAATATTACAACCAGCTACTCAAACTAAAACATATAAGAGCTTTTGGTTAATGTATGCTTATTAACACCTAAAATCGCAAGTCTCTAGTTTAAGAGCTTCTGCTCCCCAAAAAAAAACTTTGATTCTGTTTAGATTTAATATTATTATTAAATATGACAAAAGTCATCTAAAAATTCTACAATTTTCCATGGAGGTTCCTCTACATGTCTATTTTATTTAGTGGATCTCTCAGCCCTTAACTATTCCATTCACCCCAAGAAGTACCTCCATAACCCAGAACAATGCAGATTGGTTTTGGTTTCATTTCCATTATGTTTTCTATTCCTTTGAATGGGTAAACCTTCTTCACAATTCGTGATATTTAATATGGAGCATCCTAGATATGTTATATAATCAACATAAATATTTCAAGTAAAAAATAATTTATTTGACCCCTCAAATAACACACTTTGTTATGGTTGTCCTCAGTTCTGATTTGTTCTGACTCACTTTTTGTCCCACCACATTTTCATATTTTATTATATGCTTTAACCTACCCTAAATTCTCTAAAATTATGTGGGATCCTTAATTAGTATCTCTATAACTTGTCATAAAATTTTCATATGAAAATTCAACATCTAACTCTTTCAATGTTTAGTGTTTTCATCAACAGCCTGAACTGTCCAGCAGATTTTTCTCATCACTGTTTTGATTGTAAATGGCCTATTTGTAGGTTCTCAAAAATCACAAAAATTTTCAGAATTGATTATCAATATTTCAAGAATTTTCTCACCAAATATTAGGGAATTTAAATGCCATTTACCTAATCAAACAATCCAAGAACACTGGCCCTAAAAATATTTAGGTGCAGAATGTGTGGTGCTTCAGCATGTTTGTTACTTAGATGGCAAAGATTTTTCTCTACCATTAGAGTTACATGTTTTCAACTTTAACCTCTTGCATCTCATGCTCAAGAATCACCCATGCAGAACCCAAATTGGGCTCAACTCACTACAAACCAACTTTCCTCAAGAAAGGAAACTCACTTTATGCAGAAATACTTCTATGGTTCTCAAATTTCAGCTTGCTTCTCCTCTTGGTTTCCCTTGCAACTTAGCTATGTTTTTTTGGTTGCTCTCCCCATTTGGCTCTAAGTTTTCTGTCTGCCTTCTCTCCCTCTTGAGTGCTGATTGCATGAGGAATGGGTGATTTGAATTTGCTGCCTAAAATAATGCCTAGACAGCATGATTCTTAGCGGCTGGTTTTCACCACTCAAGAGAAAAAGGGATGCTGTGTTTTGCAAGGATTCCCTTGTGGCTTTTGCAAGAAAGGCGTGAGGATGCAGAGGGATGGAGTGGGGTAGCAGCCTTTGCATTATTTTTCCTGATTATGGGCAAAAACCTGGCTGAAGTGGGTGGCAGTTTCTTGACTGGAATGTGGCTAAAATATTTGTGGTTATGTGGCAGAATTTTCTTATTGAAAGTTGGCAATTTCCTTGGCTAATTTTGGCTGAAGTTTTTGTGGTTATGTGGCATGCTTTAGTAGGTGCGAGGTGGCTACAATTGTGTGGCAAATGTGGCATGCTATGTGGCTGCAACTTTGTGAGCAATGTGGCATGCTTTTGTAGGTGCAAGGTGGCTGTAATTTTATAGGCAATGTGGCATGCTATGTGGCTAACTTTTTGGGTAATGTGGCATGCTATGTGGCTGCAACTTTGACAGCAATGTGGTATGCTTTGTTATGTACAAGGCAGCTACAAGGTGGCTGCAATTTTGTACACAATGTGGCATGCTATGTGGCTACAAATTTGTGGGCAATGTGGCATGCTATGTGGCTACAAATTTGTGGGCAATGTGGCATGCTTTGGTAGGTGTAAGGTGGCTGTAATTTTGTGGGTAATGTGGCATGCTATGTGGCTGCAACTTTGTGGTGTTACTTGGCAGCTCCTTAGTTGTTTTATATTGCCTTAATTTACTACTTGTCTTAGATTAGTAATGTCTTAAAAATGTATTTGTATCTTCTCCCCATCCATTATGCTCCTAAAAATTTTATTTATATGATTCATGATTTACTATATGTCACCTATTTTATAAATGCCTTATTGTTACATAACTAAGCATTTTAATTCTTTGTCATATGTATTTTCTACTTATTCTTAGATTTATCTAAATTTATTGGAGACTTAGGATGTTACATTAAATTGATATTTAATTTTCCCTTTTTTTATTAACGAGGGTTAATAAAAATCATTGTTAAATTTAAAATTTAACGAAGGCTTATGATTGTCGCGAAGACATTATTTAACTACGTTTTTATGGAATCGTTGTGAAAACCACCAATTCTTTTTTGTTCCTTTGATTTTACTTTTTGTTAAATTATTTTTTAATCTATCCCTGTACTTGTATCAATAATAATGCCAATATTCACAGGAAAACCAAATTAATAAGCAAGATTCAAATTTCATAGAAAAATTGTCAGTCGAGATAAAGGACTCTTTAAGTTGGATTAACCTGCTTTGCTTGTAATTGATGAAATAAATCTCTTCATCTTCACAATTCCTCTTAATTAAAAAAATAATATGAGTTCAGATTTAAGAAACATGTAACATTGCTAAGTTTACTATAAAAAAAAGAACATATGTAAAAATTATGAAAATTATTATTGAGACAAGCGTAATTTTATTTTCCCATCTGGAAATAATATTTCTAAATCTTAAGTATAGAACGGATCACTTTCGTACATTATATCATCATCATCTTCACCCATGTCATACAAGTCACAGGATTTTAGATCCATGACTATACTCCCTTTTTTGTCCTTCTCATCTTACACATAATATACTTGGTGAGTCTTAGAAGTTTGGATGTATGGTTCGCCATCTTTACTTTCACTAGTATATATCAATTATGAAAAATCAACAAAGGTAATGCCTAGTTGTTGACACAAATCTTCTCTAACCTGCCATTTCTTAAATCTAAACTTAGGACATGAGCATATTATTCTACTTTTCACACCTGAGTTAGCAAATGCAAAGTCTAAACATCCATCATATCCATCCAAATATTCACGGGTGTTTCGAAACTTAAGAATTCAAGACTTATCCATTGCTGAAAACATTAGAAAATTAAAGCATTTGTAGCCTTGTTATGAATAACAACAAACAACAACAACAACTAAACATTTCCCACTAGGTAAGGTTGACTACATGGATCAAACAGCGCCACAATGACCTATCATAAATGAGATCAATAGATAGGTTATTAACTATTAAATCATTCTTAATATTTTTACCTATTTTTTTCTTTGGCCTCCCTCTACCTCTTACTATCAGACTATTCTCTATCTGATCTACTCTTCTTACTAAGGTTTCTGCAGGTAGTCCCCACACATGACCAAACCACCTTAAGCAAGATTCCACCATCTTCTCCACAATAGGTGCTACCCCAACCTTCTCTCTAATACACTCATTTCTAATCATATCTCTTCTGGTGTGTCCACACATCCAGAACAACATGCTCACATTTACAATGTTGAGTTTATCTTCATGTTGTCTTTTGACTGCCCAACATTCAGTACTATACAATATAGCAGGTCTTATAGTCATACGGTATAATTTTTCTTTAACTTTGAGCGGCATTTTTATCACAAATGACACTCAAATATTTCCTCCATTTCATTCATCTAGCTTGAATCCTATGGTTTACGTCCTCCTTTACTTCGCCGTCATTTTGTATAATTGACCCAAGATATTTAAAACTTGTAACTTATTTTAGTATATAATCTTCAAATTTTACATCTAAATTCATATTTGTTTGTCTTTTACTAAAAATATATTCCATATATTCTATTTTATTTCTACTTATACGAAAATCATGTGTTTTCAAAACTTATCTCCATAACTCTAACTTTATATTTGTTTCATCTTTCGATTCACCAACTAAAACTATATCATCTGGAAAAATCATACATTGAGGCCTCAAATCCTGTATATGTTTAGTAACTACATCCAAAATCAACTTAAAAAGATACAAACTCAGAGAAGACCCTTGATGTAGTCCAATAGTTGTGGAAAAATCCTTTATGTCCCTATTTTGTGTTCTCACGCAAGTCGTGATCCTATCATACATGTCTTTGATTGCTTAAATATACGCAATACGTACTCCTTTCTTCTCTAAAGCCTTCCATAAAATGTCTCTTAGCACTCTATCATATTTCTTTTCCAAATCAATAAAAATCATATGCAAATCTTTCTGTCTTCTTTAATACCTTTCCATCAATCTCCGTAGTAAATAAATTGCTTCTATAGTTTACCTTCCTGGCATAAAATCAAATTGGTTCTCTGTAACTTAAGTCTCTTGTCTTAATCTTTGCTCAATGATCTTCTCCCATAACTTCATAGTGTGGCTCATGAGTTTAATCCCCTGATAGTTAGAAGAATTCTCTATGTCCCCCTTATTTTTATAGGTAGGGATTAAAGTACTTCTCCTCCATTCATCCGACATTTTCTTAGATTTCATTATCACATTAAACAACTTAGTGAGTCAACTTATACGTTCAAAACTAATACTCTATGTTGGGTAGCCAAGCTTTCTCCCAGTATAACTTTACAATTTGTGAAAAACTTTCTATCTGATTTTCTTACCAAGAAAAAATCTATTTGAGAGCTTGTTCCTCCACTCTTGTATGTGATAAGATGTTATATCCCCTTCTTAAAGCAAGTATTTGCTATAGTAAAATTATAGGCTAAAGAAAAATCCAAAATAGTTTTACCATCTTCATTTGCTTCTCCTAATCCAAAAAACCTCCATGTATACCCTTATATCCTTTAGATTCCCTCCTTACATGTCCATTCAAATCCCCTTCTAGGAAAATCTTTTTTCCTAGAGGTATTTCTTGAATCGAACCTTCTATATCCTCCCAAAAAAGTCTCTTATGCTGCTCCTCTAATCCAAATTAGGGTGCATATACACTAAACACATTAAAAGTATCCCACTCAACTACAAGCTTTAAAGCTATAATCCTATCTCCTAATTTTTTCACATCTACTACATTGTTCCTCCACTCCTAATAAACTATTATACCTACACTATTACTAGTTCTTATCTTGCTGGTATACCAAAGCTTAAAACCTGAAGAATCTAATTCCTTTGTCTTTTCTCCTACCCACTTAGTTTCTTGTAGACACATGATATTGATCCTTCTCTTAATCATGGTATCAACTATTTCCATTAATTTTTCTGTAAGTGTGCCTACATTCCAAGTTCCAAAACGGATCCTACCCTCATGAACTAACTTCTTTGCCCACACCCGTTCATTAAAGTGTGGGAACCCTTACTTATTTTTTACTGCATCCGGACGCCGATGCAGCGTCCCTTGCTCTTTTGACATTGCACTCGAACTATATAGCGCATTGCTTCCGAGCAACAACCTAGCTTTAACACTATTGTTTCGTTTATTCATGTTCATGTAGCTACGACAAAGTTTTACGTTAGTTGTCGCACGCCTAACACAACTCTCCTCTTTTATCCGGGCTTGGGACTGGCTATACGAATATAGGCAGAGTTAGCCTCGTTATGAACCATTTAAAAAAAAAAAGGTCAAATTGCTTATTCTTACAATAGATAAATTAAGTTACAAATTTAAATTTTTTTAAATTAACATATTTACACTTATTTTATAATTATTGAATAAATTACAAAATTGTAATTGAAGATTTGTTTTATTTTAGTGATATATCATTGGAGTTTCAAATATTTAATATTTATGAATATTTTGATTGTTGAATCAATATTAATATGGTATTCAAAGTTTAGTTTATTTTTATTATTTTTATAGACTAAATTAGTACTTAACTCTTTTAAAAATAAATTAGTATTTATGTTATTTAGAGTGTATAATTTTTACTCTTTTAATATTTTATAAGTTTTACCAATTAATAAATGGTGATTATTTAAAAATTTTAGATTATATTTTGAGTATATTTTAAATCATTGCTCATAACTCTATCCATAATATTACACACTACCATATGATTTGATCTGCTTTTGAGTTTCGTAAAGTTTATTATTGATTGCCAATATTGTATTTTATAATTATTTTAAAAAATAGAGAATTATCATTATTTTCATTACTAAATTAAATTTTTAAAATTTTATTCCCACTTAAATCATTTTACTATATCATTATATAATTTTGATCTCATTTAATTATTCATATTACTAGTCATACTTATTTTATAATCTATCTAACATTTTTTTTAGTCATGACACCACAGAGAACCAAGACAAGCTTACAAATGGGTACAACTAAATTACACTTTTTTCTATGCCAATATGAGAACAAAAATATCAAAAATAGAGAAATTTTCATACCAATCAAATATAATTATATACATTCAATTTGACAAATTATATACAAAACAAGGTATCATATTACATCATATATACAATTTAAAGAATACAATATATATCCATTTCAAGTTATATAACGTCACCCAAACTCATTTAAGCAGGCAACAATAGAGAAGCTACACGATATTCATAAAAGCAAATGAACAATAATACAAGCGATATACCTTCGATGAAAACGATGAGCCAAGAGTGGGAAAGCACAAGACCAAACCCAAAATTTCCTCAACACTTTAAATGATGGGAGGAAATATGAGAAAATGGAGGAATTTATTGTGAAATGAGCAGGAGAAGCACGAAAATGGAAGAGAGAATTCGAAGAAAGGAACACGCATCGGAGTTGCAGGAAAATGGAAGGGGGAAGTTGGGAGAGACGATTGAAAATGACTTAATGACAGTTTGCTAAAAACATTCAATAAATAATGACGGTTCTAAAAAACCATGGTTAAGTCACATGTTTTTCAATAAACAATTAAAATGTTGTGCATTTAATGACAGTTCATTCCCACATTTTTCAATAAATAGTTATAATACTATGCATTTAATGACAATTCACAAAAAATGATTGATACTTAGAGATAGTTTTTAAAAAACCATCGTTAAGTCCCACATTTTTCAACAAATGGTTATAATGCTATGCATTTAACCACAATTTAATAAATTTGTCACTACTTAAAGATTTTAACTAAATTGTCTACTAGTAATAACGGTTACTATAAACCATCATTACTTATCGAAGATAACTTAAAAACATTTGTTACGTCTTGGAATATAACTGCAGTTATAGAATTGTTGTTAGCTCACATTTTAATGATGATTTTTGTAACCGTCGTTATAATTTCATTGCAGTTTCCCCCTTTTGTTATAGTGTATGAATATGATAAACTATTCCAAAATTTGATAATTCAATTATTATACTATTACAAATATTTTTTTGATATAATTTACCAAGGGTTTTCTCCCACTCAAAGGTTGGAAGATTAATCCCCTTGGCCTTTGAACATAAGAGTTATATATCCCTCACCAAAGTGACATCTGTAGAGACTTGAACTTTTATCATGTTCTGAGGTTCAAGCAGCTGCATACCACTATGACTAGCCAACTGTGGGTATACTATTACAAAGATGAACTCTATATAAACAAGCATATGGAGGAAAGCTAATGTAATAGCATACCTAGTATTGAAAAAAATGATTTAAAGCCTTGTCCTGATAGGGGGAGTTTCGTAAAGTTAGTCGGCAACCTACTCCATTATGCTTATGATCAACGAATATTGTTTCAATAAATGAGTAAGAATTCTCAAAATTTGATGTTTGGTACGAAAAGAACTACTTTCTTACGAGTTGGAGAGGGCTAGTTTACATCCATGGTTGTTGAATCAAAGAAGATGGGTTATGTTTGGTTGACTAGAGTAGAAAAGGAATGGGATATAGAATTTAGGATTTAATTGTTTGGTTGAATAGATTTGATGGAATAGAGCATTCCATGGAATGCTCTATTCCATCAAGTAAGGAAAAACCCATTCCTTCACAAAAATTAGGGAATCTTGTATTCCATCAATTAAGGGCAAAGCCATTCCTTCATAATACTCTTGCAAGTTGTGTTTTCTTTATCTCATTGTTGCACTTAGTTTGAATTTTTAATTTTTTTATTTGTTATAAAGAACTTATATGTAGTAATTTAATATAATTACTATACTATATATTTTACTATTTAAATCTTTTATGATCTTTTAAATCAATTGAATAAGAAATAATTATGTTTTATCATAAAAATGGATAAAGTGATGAACCTAAGTAGAAAAAAAAATTCATTTGTTTCCTTTTTTGAAAAAAAATTATTTAATTCACATTAGTATAAGAATTTTTATAATTTAAAGTTTAAGAGTAATTTAGTCTTTTCACTTCTTTAATTTATTCTCATATCAAACATGGAATATCATATTACCTCAATTATTTCCATCACATACCAAGAGAGGAAATGAGTTTCTATTTTTCTTCCTATTTTCACTTCCTTTTCTTTTTTTATTTTTATAAAAATTCATTCTACCCAATCAAACGGACACATGAAGAAAAGGGCAAGAGATACCATCATAATTGAAAAATAGAAAAGAAGAAAAGAAAAATAAATTCCTAATTAAGGAAGAGGAACGAAAGGAAAAAAACTTCTAAGGAAGAAGGATATGAAAACAAAATATTAAATAAAGCTGTGAGTTTGATTTTGTTATTGTGGCATTCTGTTTATCATTGATGTGTTTTTATTAAAAATGAAGGGTTAAAATTTTTTTCACTTGAAATGGTCATATGACCTTCTCACACAAGAGGATTTTGATCCTTTAAGAATGTTATGTAATTTTAAAAATTGTTACATTTTATAATTATGATAAAATTTAAATTGTTTATTCTTGTAAAATAACATTGAAAATATTGTTAAATAAAAAATTATTGTGAGTATCTAAAATTATATACACAAATGAATATAAATTTAAGGGTAAAGTAATAACATTTTATTACTTTGTTTCGGTGTGTGTCCCCGTGGGCCTCGTTTGAATATTTGAAGTGGTTCCCATTGGTCCCACGAAAGAGCTGGAAGCTGGTAGAAATATCAGAGCGGTTACTATGTTTCTTGAAATAATTCGTTTACGATGGTAAATAGAATTTCACAACAACGAAATCAAAATTCAGTATAATGTAATATTTTGTTTTTTATTTTATTTTTTTGCAAACATGAGATTAAAATGCTAGCTAATTGATAATAGGTGGCTTCTTTGAGTTATTAGACACATCCATTTGGTATAAATTAAGACTATTAAAGCAATTAACCTCTAGCCTCTTCCAACAACTTATTGATCCACAGGAAGTGTCACAGCCCCAAATAATGGAACACATGACCGGCACGGCATAAGAGTTTTTCCCTAGCCGTAAACCTAACATATAGCGTGCACAAACATCCAGCACACAATCCAGAGTACATAATAAATATAACTGGTCACATATGCCACATCCAATATAAGAAAATACTGTATATATATATATATATATATATATATATATATATATTTCTCTCATGAATCCAACATCCGTGATTCAACTTGGCCCATGGCCTCATAATATTCATGTGATTCAACTTGGCCCAAGGCCTCATAAGACCAACATCGTTGTAAAATATAAAACTATTTTCTAAACAACACATCAAAATACGCAAGAAGCGAGGATCCTGCCTGTAAGTTCATGGAGGTACACTAGACATAAACTAAACTAGACAAACAGTACAAAAGAGTCTTGCCCAAACTGGGGCTCACCAACGCTATATTCAGCCTCCTACGAAGCTGTAGCTGGATCAAAGTCTCCTTGACTATCTGTGGGGAGGAAACAGAAGAGGGGTGAGATCACATCTCAGTGAATGGGTAAATCACACTACAACAGAAACAGGGCAAACCAAGTACGAGTGTTTCGCAATGAGTTTAATAATTGAAACATTAAGCATTTAACCATAATTTATTGAAAGAAAAGCTAAACAATTCAAATGTATGTTCAAAAGATAAAATAGGATTAAATCAGTAACCGTAAAGCAAATCAATTATGCATGGTAAGTAATAAATGAAGTTATTTATGCAATAACAATGATGAATGAGATATTTTAGAAATATTTAATTTTAAAAAAAAATGCACTAGTTTATTGGAGGTCTTTCCTAACAAATCAATCATCTTCCCTAAGCACACAGCAAGGGTAGGGTAATCACTGTAGGCGTAGACATAAATCCACCCTAAATTCCCCAAGCACATAGCAAGGGTATGGCAATCACTGTAGGCGTAGACATAAGTCCACCCTAAATCCCCCAAGTACATAGCAAGGGTGTGGAAATCACTGTAGGCATAGACATAAGTCCACCCTAAATTCCATGACTTAGGCGGTCATAAGCCCGTCACAATATCTTAGGCCGAAGCCTCCGCATGACCATGGTGCACCAGGGCTAGCACTACCTGCGGCTAGCTAACAGTGATCTAAAAGGGTTCCTCCAATAGAAAACATTTGAAAATATGCTATTCAAAGAGTTTAAAGTAAAACATTTCAATAACATTATAATAAAGCTATAATTCTCCATCTAGCTTTTTTCATGCATAAAACTCCGTTCTAAAATATGTCTCATCCATGGATTCCCATGGAAACCTTTATCATCATAACCTTTCCCTTTAAACATATCGTCCGTAGATGTCGCATAGATGTTCGCATGCATCAAATCATTTCATGGCTAACTTAGTTCATTTCTATGACTAAGTTCACATTTCTATAAATCTTGCTCAATGGAGAATTATCAGTCTAGATGCTTGCCCTACATACCTAGGGTTCAACTAGGATTGAAATTTATAGTTTCTAACATGGTTGGAACATATTGGTTTTCAAAGCGGTAAAATAATTTAGCATACATTCCAACTAGTTAAAATCATCTAAGAGAGTTATAAACCGAATTCGTAAAACATGTGCTATAGTATGAAAAACCCACTCATCGGTAAGGGTTCCAGATTGGACAGCCCTAAAATCTTCGTTTCTGGTCTGAATTCAGTAAAACAAACTCCAAAATCGAGTCCGGAAGGTCCAAAAACTTGAAAAATGACTTCAGGAGTTTAGTTACTATTCACGCCAGAAAACACTATTCACCGTCACAAAAATTTTATTAAATCAACAAATCGAATTTATATCCTAATGTTTATATAGTTTCTGAATCCATCTACGGAGTAAGATTTCTAATTAGAAGTCTCTAAGTAAGGTTTTTCAGAACTTACCTTTTACCGAGATTTTCTACTTCAGATCTACGGCGATTCAACGGTTAATTTAAAAAACTGATCAGTCAAAACTGAAGTACTTTTCGTCCTGAATCCAATAACACTTTCAGTTTTGAAATTAGAAGTCAATCGGTACTCCAAATTGAAAGAAAATGTTTGAGGTCACTATTCACTCACTATGCAGCACTATTCCTCTCCGTTTTTTTTTCTTTCTTCTTTTTGAAATTTTGCCCCCGATTTCGTTTTATGGTTTCTGCTTTCATTTTTTTTAAATATAATAATAATTATTATATAATTAATAATAGGATTTTCTTTTATAAAAATTCATATAAATTCCATTTTTCATCATAAAATATCCCAAAAATTTCTAAAAATTTCCTTTCTCATAAATCTTTAGTTAAACTCTTAAATCATAATTTTTCTTAATAAAAATCATAATAAAACAAATTTTAAAACAAATATCTTTATTCATATTAAAAGAAAGAATATTTCTAAAAATACCATAAAAATTCATTAGAGGCCGATATAATTATTTTAAACAACACAATACTTCTTTTACTTAAAAGTCCACTTACTTTTAACAAATCATAATCATTTCTACATAAATAAAAATATATTTGCTTATAGCAAAATACTATCATTTAAAAATAAAAAGTATGCGCCAAAACATAAATTCTCATATTTTCAAAATTCTCTCTTTTATTCTAAATTTCTTTTAATTGAAATTTTCGTTAAATTTTATGGTTATTACAGGAAGAGTTAAAGTTGATAACTTGGGTATGGGTGATTTTGATCTCTTCACATTAATTAGCATCTTGCTTATAAGAATTCAATTTTGACAGATTAAAAATATTTCTTTACATTCTTTTTAGACAAGCTCTATACCTTTATCCTCCTCCAAGAACTTACTGTTACAAAAGGAGAAATGAATTTTCTAAGAGATGTTTTTTTTCCTTTCTTTCTTATTTGGCGGAGAAAATTGAAATCTATTTTTCTAATTGGTTTTTTTCTCTCTTTAGTGGTTCTTTTGAAACCATTATAAACTGTAGAAACTTTTATCAATAGCCATGTGATAATTAGTAATGGCATTTTGAAGTTCAATGCATTTTCTAAGTGATGATATTGGTAGTTTATATGTTTTATTTAACACAAATTATATATGAATACGATACACTGTTTCGAATTTTGATAATTCAATTATTATACCATTAAAAAGATGAACTCTATATAAACAAGAATGTGAAGAAAAACTAACAAAATAGCATCCCCAACATTGAAAAATAATAATGTAAAGCCATGCCTCAATAGGGGGAGTTTGGTGAAGTTAGTCGGCAACCTACTCCATTATGATTATGATCAACGAATTTAGTTTCAATAAATGAGTAATTTTATGTTTGTTACGAAAGAATTACTTTCCTGCCAATTGGAGAGGGTTAGTTTACATCCATGGTTGTTGAATTGAAGAGGAAAAAAAGGGGAAGAGATACCATCAGAATTGAAAAATATGAGAGAAGAAAAGAAAAAATAAATCCTTAATTAAAGAAGAAGAAAGAAAGGAAAAAGACTTCTAAGGGAAAAAAAGGAAATGAAAACAAAATATGAAATAAAGTTGTGAGTTTGATTTTGTTATTGTGGCATTCTGTTGATCATTGATGTGATTTTATTAAAAATAAAGAGTTAAAATTTTTTCACTCGAGATAGTCGTATGACCTTCTAACATCAAAAGACTCTAATTGATAGAGATTAAGGTGTTGTCAAACTTATTCCAAACTGTTCCCAAGATCTTTTACAATTGATAGGCAGTCCAATGACTAAGAGTAAGATAAGACGAGCTAAATTTTTTTTATTGGGCTTGATATTAGACGTGCAGGCTAAAAAAAAGTTGTTGGGTCAAGTTAAGATATCAAGTGGATCACATTTTGCAGTCTTGAGAATGGCATTAAAGAGGACAGTTTGAAGTATAAGTTTAAGGCTGAATAGATGGACATTCTTGGAAGCTAAATAGAGCTTGTTGGATTTTGAAGACAATTAGTCCAAATCTGCATGGACTAAAATGTATTATGGGCTTTATCTTATATACTTTTTTTGGGATATTATTAATATTTAATGTAATTTGAGCACATTTTTTACGCAGGCGAAATATTAGTTTAATTATGAGTTTATTTGTTTTGTTAGTTTAGTTAGGTCAAATAACTAGTGTTGTTTGGGCTGTAACAACTCTAATTTTTTTATACATACATACATACATACATATATATATATATATATATATATATATATTTAAAATCCTATGAAGTCATTACCTCTTTACTTCTAACTATTTAACTCATAATAACATTCAATTAATTTAACCAAGCATAATTAAGGTTTACACATAATTAATTAACAAAATCCGTACACAAATCAAACACATATATGTCTATATCTTATTCATTTATATTGACTAGTTCTGAAGATACGGGTACGGGTGGTTACATCTTCATTGGGATCTTAGCCAACTCGATTCAATGTACACTAAAAGCCAATCATAGAGAATATCTGCATATATAGTCTTCTGAACATGATAAGGAAAGATAGTGAGAATTAAATCTCAGTAGGTTCAACAATAAATCATAATTATTATTAATATAGATAATCATGTCATGTTCATCTGTATAAGCTACAACAAATATCTTAGGTCACATGAATGTACTTTATCTATGCACATGAAAATCATACAGAAATGACATGTATGGCATGAATAAATATTTTCAGAATACCATATGATGAATATCAACTTACTTTCATATCAAACTACCCTGGTCAGAGTGAATGCTTTCTACTCTCTAGTGCGGGCTTTTCTTGCTCCGTCCGACATGACACACTTTCTCTTTCTTTTCTCATTAATATAATTATAGCCATGAGTAGAGCATCCCCTACTAGTGCACCACATAGACCGCCATGTGACCGTGCTCGTCTCTTTTCTTTTCACATTAATAGCCAAAAATATGATTTCAATAATAAGTATGTTCATTATACTCACATGCCATAATTTATCATCAAAGCATAATCATTACCAAAAAATCATTGGTAAAATACAATCTCGCCATGAATATAATCATTTTCAAATATCACTTTATAAAATATTTTTATGTCAAAATTACACACCTAAGATGGTAAGGAGTTCATGCAATGGCAATGACTATGGCATATACTAGTTATTTATTAATTTCATTTATAAGATTCTTCTTCTTTTTTAAATATTATTTTTCTCTCTCACTAAACAAAGCATAACACCCTCATTTTAAATCCAATTGAGGCAATCTTGGTGTCAATTTAAAGATAAGACAATCTTCTAAAGCCCTTATGTTGAACATTTTAGTGAAATATTAAGTAATCGTGGTGTTACTACTCCCTCAAATTCAATGTTATTTCTTCTCATGTAGTTTCAGACCTCTACTTACTAATCTGACTATATCTCCTTCACACAAACTCCAATTGATGCGATTCCAAAACATATAAAAAGATAAGACAATTATATATAACTTTCATGTTTATCATTTCTTCAGATTCCTTACTAAATATTCCTAGAAAATTGAAAATAGAAATGCTTATATTTACTACCCTGAATTCTAGACTAATTCTGACCTCTACTCATTAATCAGCTATATATCCTTCATATGGACTCCAAATTAAGTGATTTTTGAGCCTATGGATCCATGATACATATATCTATATTTATTATGGTAACAATTGCCTTTAATTTCCTACATAAGTTACCTAAAAATTCAAACACATAAGCATACTTAATAGATTCTTCTCTGGTTAGCTAGTTTCTAACCTCTGTTTACTAATATGAGTAAATCTCTCTCATATTGATTCCAATTTGAATGATTCCAATGGCTAAAAATTCCTGAGACATATATCTATATTTATCATGTTAAGTATTTCTTTTAATTCCCTACAAATTTATCCCAGAAATTCAAATATAAAAGCATACCTAACAGATTCTTCCCTGGTTAACCATTTTCTAACCATTGCTTACTAATCAAACAATATCTCCCTCATACGAACTCCAAATTAAGTGATTCTAGTGGCTCAAAATCCGCGAGACATATATCTACATTTTTCATGTTAACCATTTATTTTATTTCCTAACCCATTCTTTTTAGAATTTTAAAAACAGAAGCTTCTCTGATTACTTCGAAATCAAGTTTCCGAACCAAACCTTTCCTAAGGTTTTAGTTCATCATTTTATTACGTCCTCTTCCATTTTCTTCCTAATTTACATCTAATCATCTTTCATCAATTTTTCACCACATTCAAATATATAAAATAGCAGCATAAAAATTCTAAAATTTTGCCACCCATAGCCATACCTATGCAGAACTTTCTTCACCAACTGAAATGTTCAAAATATCCATCATATGCAAGATAACATGTAACATGATATAGCAACATCCATGACCAATCATCAAAGTAGCAAATATTATAAATTTCATAAAAGTTCAAAGATCAAAATCCCATATAAATATTACAAAGATCTCCCTAACTCATTTAGTGAATTCGTTTTCTTGTTTCCTCTTGAAGGAAGTAGCAAAATTTATCCCTTCCCTTAACTTTTCTAACAGTTTAAATAAGAGAAGGAGGGTGAGTTTTGAACCCTAAGGATGAAGAGAAAAAATAGATTTAAGTAGAGATTAAGCTAACTTACCTTTAGTACTTAGTCCTCTAGACTTCTCCTTCCTCTTCCTTCCTCTCTTCTCCTCTCTTTCTCTCATTTCCTCACTCTACGTTGCTTATGTTTTTCCTCTCCCTCACTTAGATGAAATTATAATGTTATAAGGGTGGGTTTTGCTTAAAAAAGTTATCAAGTGGTTCACCTTTCATAATCATGGGTCTACCTTATCACAATTAAGATGCACTTGGTTGTTTTTGTTTTTGGAAAGACAACTCATGTTCTTGTCTTCCTCTCCTTTAGTCAAGATATGTATAGCAAAAGGAGATTTGTATTTTGAAAATTATAATAAAATTTTCTTAAGAAAAGGAACAAGGTCCTTTTGATTTAGGGATTCATTTTCTTTTTCTTTTGTTTTAATCAAGTATGATAGGTTTGCCTTTTTAGGTAGCAAATTTTTAGCCCTTGAGTCTCCCTTGCTTGGCTGAAATTATTTGTTTAAGATAAGGAGGTTTTGTCATAATGTCATGTATTATTACTTATTTGTTGAAATTATAAATGTAAGATATTAGATGCTTTGTCCTAATGCCATGTATTATTATCTACTTGTTGAAATTATGAATGTAGTATATAAATGTTTTGTCCTAATGCCATGTGACTTAATCTTGATTATTATTACACTACTATTTCCTCACATGATTCTTATTTTTTCCTCTTGGATTTGAGCTCATTCTTACCCATTTTCTTTGCTTTGGTTGAAATTCTACCTTTCATGGAGGGCTTGGTCACATTTTCATGGTTTGTGGGTTATCGGTCCAATTTTTATATCTTAGTCCAAGTCTATATTTTATTTCTTTCTTGGGCTATCCTATTGGCCTGCTAGAAACTTATGTGAAGTGGAAAAACTCTATATGAAGTGTCCATAGGTGAAAATTCAATGTATGGGTGGAGATATTAAATTTAAGAACTCTAACTCTTGAATTAGGAAAAATTACCCTAATCCAATCTTCTTAAAATTTTAAGACCTTGACTTACTTCCCAAAATTTTTACCTCTCTTTAGTATGTTATTTCAAATGTTTTCCTATTAGGTTTTTCTCTCTTTACTTATTCCCTTAATGTTAGAAACATTTTTATGTATACACATAAAGTGAAGAATTTCTAAAAATTATATTTTCTTAGATATCTAAAAATTGTCTAATAAATAATATTTTCTTAACTAAATATTTATGTATCTTTATTAATAAAAGAAACGAAATTAGGGATGTTACATGGACCATATTTTATTCAAAGTCGAATTAGGAGTTTTAAGGGTTCCTACTAGTTTAGGATTGTTTGACTATATAAAGGTTCTTTATGTTCATGTAATTGAGAGGTTTGATAATTAATAAGAATTGAGTTTTCTCCTAAAGTGAGAGTTTCTCTTGGTTCTTGGACAAAGAACTGAATTCGATCTTATTGAGGCAACTAGTGGCGATCAAAATATCCGTTGAATTTTTAAGACAATCCTTACTTCTACCAAACACTCTGTTTCTTGGCTTAAGGAAACATATTAATCAATTTTAGTAAAAACACTAGAACCATACAACTTATGAAGACTGTCATCTAATCTAGGAATTGGATGCCTATACTTTACAGTGATTTTGTTGATGGCTCTGTGATTCACGCATATGCACTAAGTTCCATCCTTCTTAGGCACAAGAATAACAGGTACTTAATAGGGACTAAGACTCTCCCTCATAAATCCCTTCTGAACTAGCTCATCTATTTGCCTCTGAATTTCCTTCGTCTCCTCAAGATTAGCTCAGTAGGTAGGTTGGTTAGGGATGGATGATCCAAGGACAAAGTCTATATGGTGCTTAATGCCTTTCAAAGGTGGTAGTCTATGTGGAATCTCCTTAAGAAAAACATAAGTGAATTCCTATATCAAAGACACAATCATACTAGGCAAAGGAATGTTATGAGTGTTAGTAAAATAAATATCCTTGTACAGAAGAACAAGGAGGTTTGGCTTGCACACCAAAGCACTCTTCACCTCACTTTTAATGCAAAACACTCGCTCTTTTATTTTTCTCATTTTTTGGCTCACAATTCTCTTTCTTTTCTGCTCACATATCTCAACATATCTCAACATCTCTCTTTTTTCTCTCACTCTCAATTTTGACCTTACTCTCTTTCTTCTCTTTTTCTTTTGTTTCTCTCAACTTAGACTCTTTTGTAATCCTCTCTTGATCAGCAAAAGCCTCAGCTGGCTTTAGGGGTGTCAGAATAAAGGTTCGATTATGCATGGTTAATGTATATCGATTCTTGTAGCCATTATAATTGACCATTCTATCAAATTGCCGTGGACATCCCAACAGCAAGTGTTTAGCATGCATTGATACTATATCATAAAGCACCTCATTTTTGTAATTACCAAAAGAGAAAGATACTTGAACCTGATTTGTCACCCATATATCTCCCCTATCATTCAACCATCTTAGCCTATATGGCTTAGGATGTTTCAATGTAGGTAGACCCACTCTCCAGACATCCCATTTCTTCCTCATCAAAGTCAAACTGTTTAGTAAGCCTGGGCTTGGATAGTGACTCAAGATTATCCAGTTTCATATGCATCAACTTAAACTGCTCTTGAACAGCCTTCATATAGAATTTAATATCAATTTTAGGTTGATCAATTTCATTACTCATGTTTGTCTTACAAACCTCATGTGTTTGCACTCAATTTTACTTTCTTTCTCCTAAAGCTCTTAAACAAGAACTTGATCAACAAAATTATCAAAGGAAACAAGTGAATTAAGAATAATAATAACAAAATTTCAAACGATGAAAACTCTAGGAATTGAATTTGAAAAAATGAGGGATAATAAAATCAGTATGTTGTTTTTCAACTTCCTTCTTTTTCTTTTGAACAAAATTCTCTTTTTTTAATGAACTTCTGCTCGCCCTTTCTTTTTGAGCGAATTTCTGCTCTCTTTTTTTATGATTTTTTTAGAAGAAGAAACTAAATTGAAATAGGACTAGGACTTTTTTTCGAATTTTTTTTGGAAGAAGAAACGAAATTGGATTAGAACTAGGACTTTCTCTTTTTGTTGTTGTTGAAGGAATTATACTATAAATAGGAAAAGAAAATTGACAAGAACTAGGACTCTCTCCCTTCTTTTTTCAAGGAATTAGATTATAAGTAGGAAAAGTAAATTGACTAGAACTAGGACTTTAATCTAATCTACAGAAAGGTAGAAGAAAAAGAATAACTCTAGAACACAAATTAAAGAAAAAAAGATAGAACACCAACCAAATTTCAAGGAATCAGACTCTGATACCAAATGATACGTTTCCTTAAACCAAGAAATAGAGTGTTTGAAGAAAACAAGGACCGTCTTAAAAATTTAACAAATATTTTCATCGCCACGAGTTACCTCAATAAGATCAGATTCAATTTTTTACCCAAGAACCAAGGGAAGTTCTCACTTTAAGAGAAAACTCCATTCTTATTAATCATCAAATCTCTCAATTACATGAATATAAAGAACTCTTATATAGTTAAACAATCTTAAAACTAGTAGAAAACTCTTAAAACTCTTAATTGGATTTTGAATAAAATATGACCGAAGTAACACTAGTTATTTGACCTAACTAAACTAACAAAACAAATAAACCCATAATTAAAATAATATTTGACCTGCATAAAAAATGGGCCCAATTTACATTAAATACTAATAATATCCCAAAAGAAAGCATATAAAATAAAATCCATAATACATCTTATTCCATACAGATTTAGGCTAATTGTCTTCAAAATCCAACAAAACTCTATTTTACCTCCAAGAATGTCCATCTATTCGGCATCAAGCTTATGCTTCAAGTTGCCCTCTTTAATGCCATCCTCAAGGCTGCAAAATATGATCCACTTGATGTTTTGACTTGACCCAACAACTTTCTCTTTAGCCTGTACGTCTAATATGAAGCCCAATAAAATTTCTTTGGCCCACCTTGCCTTACTCCTAGTCATTGGACCGCCTATTCCTTGTACAGGATTTTGGGAACAGTTTGAAATAGGTTTGACATCACCTTCATCTCCATCACTAATTCTTTAAGAATGTTAATATAGTTTTAAAAATTGTTACATTTTAATTTAAATAGTTTATTCTTGTAAAATAACATTTAAAATTTTGTTAAATAAAAAATTATTGTGATAATCTAAAATTACATACACAAATGAATATAAATTTAAAGGTAAAGTTCTATTTTATTCTTTTTATGTTTTTAGTAAATTTTGATTTAATCTTTAAATTATTCTTTTAATATATCCCTAACATTTCATAATCATCATTTTTTAAGTTTTTAAAACTAATTCAGTCAAAAAAATTAAACAAAAATACTGACTTTGACACATGTGATATTTAATTTACTGAGTTATCTATCCAAATTAAACAGATGACTTAGTCACAAGTTTTCTTGTCAACTCAAAACAATAAATAATATTTGGCAATTTCAGATTTAGTGACAAGTTTGGGCTGAGTCAATTATTTTAATAGATAACTCAGCACTTAAATGTCATGAGTATCTTGGTCAGCATTTTTTATTAACTTTTTTTTACGAAGTTAATCTTAGTTACTAAAAATAGACGTTTATGAAATTTTAGAGATGTATTCGAAAAAAAAATTGAGGGATTAAATATAATTTTATTGTAAATTTGAAGGATAAAAATAAGACTGTACCTTAAATTAAAATAAAAAATAATAATGTTAATATTTGATAAAGATACAATCTTTTATTTCGTATTATTGAATATCATTTTATTTTCAAAAAATATGAGCGTATGTAGCTTTTAGAACAAAACAAAATATGTACCATTAAAAGATTGCCAAACATAAGTTTATAATTCGCAGTTGGGAGAAGTATAAGTGTGAGGTTGTTGAGAAGAATAATGGAGAAGGAAATTAAAAGACGGGATATTTGGATTAGATATTTCCATTGTTTGAGAATTTTTTACATAAAGTAAAATATATTGACTTTTTATATTTTGTAGTCTTTTTTTAAATATATTCAAATCTCTTTTATATTTTTAAAATATATTATCATTTAGTTTATTTTATAAGTATGCATAACAATCATTAATTATATTCAGTCATTAAAAGTCAATTAAAATATTAAATATAATTTTCAAATGCTTAAAATGTGCTTAATTATATAACAACACTCTAAATTATAACAAGTTGTCCATTTAAAACATATGTATAATTTTATTGTTAACATCTTCAAACAAAATTGATTAATGTTTAAAGCTATTATATTCAATAAATTTAAAAGTGTTTTGGGCACAATTTGACTGTTGAATTTAGCCTTTACTCAACTTCTAACGTCTCAATTAACGGATATACTAAATAGCATTATATATATAAAGAAGAAGTAAATAATAATGTGCTTTTAAAATATAAAGGAGATCGACGCGAGTGTCCGTCCCAAGAGATTATACTTGGTGTAGTCCTTTGTGTTTTGCTTTTTCTGTACCAAAAAATATATATAAAGAATATATATATATATATATATAAAGGAGATCGACGCGAGTGTCCGTCCCAAGAGATTATACTTGGTGTAGTCCTTTGTGTTTTGCTTTTTCTGTACCAAAAAAATATATAAAATATATATATATATATATATATATATATATATATATATATATATATATATAAGTGAAATATTCCAAAAAGGTCTAGAGATTTCAATTTAATACTTTTAATAACAAGTTGAGAATGAAGGATTGTTTACTAAACCCACAAAATCTCCCACTCTCATAATCTTAAGTTGCTCCAATTTTGAAGATTTTGGAGGAGAAAGGTAATGATTAAGTATTATGTTATTAATTATTTTGAAACTATAATATCAATAAAAAAAATTATTACAATTAATCATTTTAATGGATAAATTATTAAAGAAATATATTATAATCAATCATTTATTTTTATTGAATTTTTTTTTACCTCTGAATTTTTACTTTTTAAAAATTTAAATAAGAGGAAGGAAAATTATCTTTGATCCATCATTTCTTCTTCATTCTCTCCCTCTTTGGTTTCATTTGATTCATTCTTTTTCCATCTAACTTTCAAACATGTCTTAAAGAGACATTTGGTATGGGAAAAATTTTACATTATTGAGTATGTAAGATACAGAATGCATGTTAAATTCCCGTCTCCCAAATTTTCCTACTTTCATTTCCACTGGGAGAGGGGGTTGAAGATGTCTAAATCACATGTTGTGGGAGAAGATTAAATAAAAGACACCCTTATTCATTCACCATCACTATTTCTGTCACAACAAACACCACTGCTACTGTCATCACCCCTATAACCACTCTCACAACTAATTTCACATTCCAAAAATATAAGCCACAAAAACAAAGGATGTTTATGAAAAAGTTTTTAAGATTTCAAGGAATATTGTGATAGAACCAAATGAAAGAATTTTAGACTATAAGAAAAATATTTTTAGTGGCCAATAAATTCACTGTTGAAAACTTAAAAGTTGTCATTAAAATTTTTTTGTAATAAATTTGAGTCATTATAGTATTGCAGCATATACTTTTGTGACAGAAAGTTTTTTGCGGCGACTATTGGAGTCATCAATTTTTATAAAAATTATAATAGTCACTGTTGAAAAGAGTTATTAATAGTGACTTTTTTGGTCACCACCAAAAAATAAAAATTTAATTTCTTATATTGTAACTTAGAAATGTCTTAAAATATTTTTGGAAATATTTTGGGCGAACTAAATCATTTTGATAATGTTCATGGTAATCATATTTTCTAAATAATCACTCCCAGAAATCACACTTCAAGGAATAAAAAATTTGTCCTTGTAATAAACTCCCCTTAGACTGACCAATCAAACTAAGTATTCACAAAGAAAAAATGATCTCATTGGGTGGTTGCATGATCTATAAAATTAATATCCACTGTCATTCTTAACTGACAGTTTTTCTATATTATTTTGTTTTTAAATGCTACTATTAGAAAATTTAAAGTTGCAAAAGATTTAAGCTTTATATATTTATTTTGTTCTGTTGCAAAGGAGGCGTCAAGGTCTTCAGAGTAGGGAATGGAAAAAGTCGACATAGGTAAGGATTGAACTCTTGGCATAAAGATTTTTTTTTGGTCAAAGGTATTTTTATTTTATTTAAGAAAATAAAAATATAAAATTTAATTTTCACTACAAGAAAACTGATAATTTGTGACCATTTTTATGTGACAACTAAAAAAATTGTCACTGAAAAAGACTTTTAATGACAACCTTGGGTGGTTGTCACTGAAAGGTATACTTTCCGTGACGATTTTTTAGGTTGTCACTAAAAGTATAAGTTTTTGTGACAACTTATCAAAGTTGTCACAAAAAGGTTACTTTCAGTGACGACTTAGTCGTCACTGAAAGGTAGGAAATGAAATTTTATCATTTTAATCTTTCAGTGACGACTTGGTCATCACTGAATATAAGAAGGAAAAATATTTCTTGTTTTTAGTGACAACCAAGTTGTCACTAAACGCTGTAAAGGATTCCAGGAACACGAGGAAAGGTGTCTCGCTTAAACTAAGAGATTGGAAAAAAAAAGCCTCGCGGGAATGAAATGCTTGTTGTTGAGGCAAGTCATAGACACTTCTGATATATGATTAAATTAATCAGAAAAGAGTAGCCTAGACACTAGCTAGAGAGCTCAGCCCGTGAACTTTAGAAAAAAGCTTGGTTTTACTGAGATAGGGAGACATTGATGTTACATTACACAGATTGTACTCTTGAACTACTGCAGCACATTTCTCTAGCTAAGACGCATCCTGCACTCACGAGACACCAGTAACTGCAGCATGTTTCTCTAGCTAAGACACCATTCTTCTTTCTCTCGCTAAGATCTCTACCCTCACGAGACTTCTCTGCACTCAGGAACTAGTCTTGAACTGCAGCGCGGCCATTCTTCTTTCTCTCACTAGGACGCCTCTACACTCACAGTCTCTGAAATCCCTCTCCACTCTTGAAAGATAGGTGTCCCAGATTTGTGGTGTACATTGCTAGAGGTACTCGTGTTTTCACGTTCTCTTTATTCATTTTGGGGTTTTTGATATTCTGGTTGGGATTGATGATTTTAGGTCCTTTTTTTTGTATTTGAGCAAGTTTTAAGGGGCTGTAGTGACCACTAGGGGATGTAGTGACTGCATTAGGGATGATGTATTTGATATTCCTCCTAATGCACGGGCATACCACTATGTAGGGTTTACTATTTTGTTGGAGATATGTACTAGTAATTGGTGTAGATGATGAATGTGGGAGGAGGAGGAGATATTACGGCATTCTAGTTGCTGGCATGCTGTTGAATGCTTGACAAAAATGTTACATGATAGAACCTTGGAAATAAAATCAGATTGGCAAAGTGGCAAGCTTTAACTTTGTACATCAGGAACTTTTGCGTTTGAAAAACACAAAATTACAGAGTAGCACATATATTTGAAAATTAAATAAATAAAGTATTGTTAACAATTATAGAAAGTGGAATAATATACACACACACAAACACAAAAGAGGATATCGTGGGATAAGGAATGAGAAAGATATAATATCAATACATGGATGGAAAATATTCATAGTTTTCTCTGTTAGTAGCATTTTAGTTTTAAAACCAATCATATACATTTAGAAAGATATTATATCAATAGAATAATTATAAAATATATGTTAGTTGATAATTTCAAGCAAATGTTTAGAAACGTTGATGACATCATGGGTTGATGTTGTGCAATAGAATAATTATAAAATATACCCATCGTGGGTTGATGTTGTGCATGTTTAACCTTGAGCTTTGTTTATTGACTTATATTGTATTCTTCTCTTAGTACTTTTCTTGTTAGGGATAACTTATCCTCCTATCTTTGCAATTCTCTTCTTGCTTATTGAAATTCTATTTCTGTGGACAAAATAAAGCACCGGGAAAAAGCACCTATGAATATAGAGGATGTATTGGCACCCACCCTTAACTTATATGAAAAAATGATCTGTAATTTAAACACTGCATTGGCACCTATGAAAAGTTCTTTTTTTTTACTTATCTGAAAAAATGATGGACCAGAAAAAAGCATCTATGAATAATTTGTAATTTAAACACTGAATAGTCCTCCAAACATGGTTATTGGAACCCACCCTTAAGAAGCTATAAGAGGATGTATTGAGAATGTTATTTTAGGAGTTCAAGTCTAATTAATAATAAAAGCACCTATCACTATATCTCTATTTAGGGGAAGAATTTTCCACACAAAACATGTGAGTTTTCAAGTCTAATTATTAGGATTCTGTTTCTGTGGACAAAATAAAGCACCAGGAAAAACCACCTATGAATATAGAGGATGTATTGGCACCCACCCTTAACTTATAGGAAAAAATGATCTGTAATTTAAACACTGCATTGGCACCTATGAAATTTTTTTTTTTTTACTTATATGAAAAAATGATGCAGAATAGTTGATTTAGAGATTTCACACTATGTGATTTCTTTTTTCTTTTAAAATATAGGAACATAGACATCTCAAACACATGCCTATTGGCACCCACCCTTAAGAAGTTATAAGCGGATGTATTGAGAATGTTATTTTAGGAGTTCAAGTCTAATTAATAATAAAAGCACCTATCACTATATCTTTATTCAGGGGAAGAATTTTTGACACAAAACATGTGAGTTTTCAAGTCTAATTATTAGGTAAATGTTCATAAATAATTTTATTGTATAATCTTTAATACACTATATGACACAAAATTCTTTTTGAACTTCAAGTATAAACGAAGGACAAGCACCTATTCATTTATTAAAAGATTATGACATCATGATAGGAGTCACTTCAATTCAAAAATTTAAATTATTAAGTGAAAAATTATGAATAATATATTATGATTTATAACATTATTGCTTAGGCAGCAACCATTAAGTTAGAGAATCTAATCAATAACAACTTTCAATTATCGTAATTTTATTCCTAGTAGGTGCAATTCAAAACTTTTGCCCTCTTTTTCCATTTTGCTTTCCTCCTTAATTTTCATATTACCATAAGGCACTATCTAACAAGTTCTTGAGTTATGCTCTCTTTTCTCTATATGTCCTATAACTCATTTATAGTCTCTGGGTGTAACATATTCTCATTTTAATAATCATTTTATGCCACCATGATCTCAATTGTACTACTTTTGCCAACATGATCCCATTCCATTCTACCAATACACATACATTTTATCTCATTCAAATATGTTTCTTTCTCTCTTCCAATTGCTAACTTTATGTGTAGCAAATTTTGTTGGGAATATTATGGACAAAAATTGGTTAAATGTTAAGAATAGAGCTGATCCAAGATACGTACAAGGGGTGGATCATTTTCTTGATTGGTCATACAGTGAGTTAAGGGTAGGAAGTAGAAATAGATATCAATGCAAAAAATGTAGAAATGTGGTATTCAATGTGAGACATGAAATACGATTTGATTTTTTGAAGAATGATTTTTTGGAGTCTTACAAAGTTTGGGATCTTTATGGAGAAGTTATAGGGATGACTTCAAATCCCACTAATAAAGGTAATATTGTTGAGGAGGATGATATGGCTGAGATGATATATGATGCATGCAGAGTTATGAATATAGAGGATCTGAATCCTAATATGGAAAACAACGAAGAGCTAAATGTACATGCAAAAAGTTCTACCATTTACTAAAAGAAGCTGAGACAAGTTTATATCCAAATTGTGATAAGGTGTCAAAGTTGTCATTCATCGTTAGGCTACTTAATTTGAAGTGCCTTAATCATTGGAGCGATAACTCTGTAGACATGTTGTTAGACTTATTTAAAGAAGTGTTACCAGAGAGGGCCCAAGTTCCCAATTCCTACTATGAAGCTAAGAAGGTTATTCAAGATTTGGGGTTAGACTACACAAAAATTGATGCATGGAAGAATTATTGCATTCTATACAGAAAAGAATATGCCAATGCACAATCATGCCCTAAGTGCAAATTGTCCATATGGAAATTAAGTGAACACAAAGGTAAAAAGAAACACACAAAGTGCTACGATATATTCCAATAACGCCTAGATTGCAAAGATTTTATATGGCAGAACACACTGCTAAATACATGAGGTGGTATAAGGAGAAACGTGTTAATGATAGTGTGTTAAGGCACCCAGTTGACTCCGTTGCTTGGAAGTCATTTGATGAGCAACAGTTTGATTTCTCAATTGACCCTAGAAATGTTAGGATGGGTTTAGCAAGTGATGGCTTTCAACCATATGGAAACATGAGTACCAACTATAGCATCTGGCCAATTGTTCTCGTACCATATAATTTGTCCCCTTGGAAATGCATAAAACAACCGTACTTTATGATGACACTTCTTATCCCAGGGCCTAAGTCTCCAAGAGATGATAAAGATGTATATTTGGAACCAATGATTGAGGAGTTGAAAGAATTGTGGGAGTCAGGGGTTGAGACATATGATGCTTATTCAAAGTCAAATTTCTGTATGCGAGTTGCTATTATGTGGGCAATAAATGATTTTCCTGCATATGGTAATATTTCAGGGTGGTCAACAAAAGAAAAATTGGCATATCCTTGTTGCCATAAACATACCCATTCAATATCATTGAGAAGCAAATTATGCTACATAGGACATCGTCGCTTCTTACCAGCCAATCATCCATGGCGTCGAAATAGGAGGGCATTTGATGGTAAAGTAGAAAATAATGCCGCTCCTAGACATTTGACTGGTGAAGAAGCACTCGAGCAACTACAACTCTTACCAAATGTGACATTTGGAAAGGGCAACAAGCAAATACGTGGCCAATCTAGTGTTGCTTATAATTGGAAGAAGAAGAGTATTTTTTTTTCAAATGCCTTATTGGAAAACACTTTTGCTGTGGCATAATCTTGATGTCATGCACATTAAGAGAAATGTATCAAACAACATTGTGTCCATGGTGATGGATATGGCTGGGAAGACAAAGGACACAGTGAAGAGTCGTTATGATTTAGTAGACTTGGGGATCAAATGAAGTTTGCAACCTATTAATGATGGGAACAACATTTTGCTATCGACAGCATGTTATGTGCTATCGCTACAAGAGAAGTTGAAAGTTTGCAATTTTTTGGCTCAATTAAAGGTTTCAGTTTCATTTTCCTCAAATATTTCAAGATGTATCAATGTATCAGAGAATAAGATATTTGGATTGAAGTGTCACGATCATCACATATTGTTGCAAGAATTATTTCTAATTTCCATACGTGGATTGTTGTCTAAAGAGGTGAGTGATCCCATAATAGAGTTAGCACAATTTTTCAAAATTTTGTGCTCAAAGTGTTTATCCACAGAAGACTTGGATTCCATAAAAGAACAAATTGCCATTACATTATGTAAATTGGAGATTGTTTTCCCTCCGACATTTTTTGATGTTATGGTTCACTTGCTAGTCCACTTGGCAATAGAGGCAAAGATTGCTGGGTCTGTTCAATACCGATGGATGTATCCAATTGAAAGGTAGCATTATCTGAATTAAACTTGAATGGTGCTTTATATTAGATACCATATTAATTTTAATCTTCTTTCTAGGTATCTACACACATTGAAATCATATGTCCGTAACAAAGCTCATCCTAAAGGCTCAATCGCTGAGGGTTATTTAGCAAATGAAAGCATCACCTTCTGCTCAAGATATCTGAGCAATATTCCAAAAAAGTTTAATAGAGTCCCAAGGAATGATGATGGTAACATGACATCATGTGGGATGTCAATATTTAGTCAAAGCGGACAACCAAAAGGTGCAGCTAAATCGATTTTCCTATCCAACAAAGAATGTGATCAAGCTTGTCTATATGTGCTACAAAATTATGAAAAGATTTGGCCGTTCATAGAGTGAGTCAACTATTGTTTGCTAGCAATTAAATTGTTCATAGATTAAATTCTAACATATTAAATGACATATTTTGTAGAGTATAAAAAGGAGCTTGAAACACAAACACAAGCATCAAATGTTGATTCAAGCCACATGAAAGAGTTTTCCAAATGGTTTAATCATCAAGTAAGTTTCCTTCAATAAGATCAATCAATACATTATATTATTAGCAATTGCATAACCTCTCGATGTTATTAATTTTCAATAGGTTATAAAGTCAGGTTCACCTTGGCAAGAAGACAATGAGTTGATTAGTTTAGCCGTTGATCCCCAAAGAGTGGTATATAGATATACAACAATTTTGGTCAATGGATTTAGATTCCATACAAGAGACCGTGCATCTCAAAGGAAAACTCAAAATAGTGGTGTTCTTGTGAAGGGAGATGACTCAGATCCCGAGAAGAAATATTATGGTGTTCTCAAAGATATTTAAGAGTTATCTTACTTGGGGGGAAAGAAAATATACCTCTTTAAGTGTCACTGATGGGATGTTGATCATTTAGGAAGAGGATATAAAGTCGACAAGTATGGATACACAAGCGTGAATACTCGTTTATCATTAAGTATAGATGAGCCATTATTTATGGCATCACAAACTGAACAAGTGCTCTATTTGGATGAAATCATTGATAAAGATTGGCTCGTAGTTGTGAAAACAAATCCCCGTGACCTTTTCAGCATGCCCCAAGAAGATGAGAATGAATCATTATCTGTTGAAGATGCATACCAACAGGAAGAGGTTGAACATAATAAATTCATTCATAGAGAGGACCAAGATGATGTTGAAGTGATATTACATAGGGACGACGTTGAACCTCAAAGTCTTAGTCATCAGAGTGAAGGGAGCAGTCTTAGGGAAATTAATTTCATTGATGACAATGAAGAAGATGAAACCATGGAAGAGGAAAGTGATGAAGAAGAAGTTTTATCTAAAGACTCTATGTAAAATGCCAAAAAATGTAAAATGTATATGTACTTTTTCTTTTTTGCTAGATTTTATGCATTGTCCAAACAAATTTATTCATTGTGTAACATCCCGAGTCTCTAATAATGTTAGATAAATCTAAGAAAAAGTAAAAGATACATATGACCAAAAATTAAAATACTTAGTTATGGAACAATAAGGTATTAAAAAAATAGGTGACATATAATTAATCATGAATCATACAAATAAAATTGTTAGGATCATAATGGATGGGAGAAGGATACAAATACATTTTTAGGACATCCTTAATCTAGGATTAACAGTAAATTAAGGCAAGATAAAACAGCTAAGGAGCTGCCAAGTATCACCACCAAAGGATGCTACCTTGCAGCCACCAAGCACCTTCCTTCTTTTGTTTCTACATACCATGACAAGAAAGAAAGAAAAACCATGAACCTTCCTTATTTTGTTTCTACAAACCATGAAAAGAGAGGAAGAAACTATGCACCTTCCTTATTTTGTTTCTACAACCCTTCCTTATTTTGTTTCTACAACCCATGATAAGAGAGAAAGAAACTATGCACCTTCCTTATTTTGTTTCTACAAACCATGACAAGAAAGGAAGAAACCATGCACCTTCCTAATTTTGTTTTAATTGTTTCTTTGCTCTATAAATACCATTGACAAGAGGGAGTCTAAAATAGAAAGAAAGGAAGAGAGAAAGAGGGAGAGAGAGAGAGGAAATGCCTAAAAATTGAGAGAATTCTTCTTCCTTCACCATAAGGCAGTGAGAGTGAGAGTGAGTGCTGAGATTTGAAGCCTTGCTCACCCCATATTTGATACAAGAAACGTGGCTGAGTTGCAAAGGAAACCAAGAGGGATAGCAAGCTACAAATTGAGAACCATAGGAGTAGGTTTACACAAGGTAAGTCTGGCTTCTTATAAAAATCTAGTTTAGAGTTTATTAGGTTAAATTTCGGCCCTGCATGGACGACTTTCTATCTACAATATGAAAATGTGTTCAACAAAGAAGTCGTAACTCTATGTCTTAACTTTCCATATCATTTGGAATTACATCAATCGGACATAAAATGAGTGAGTTATACTCTAGGGAGTTATGAGAGGTCAGAATTGGGTCTGGAATTCAAGCTGGTGAAGAATATCTTCTGTTTTCGAATTTTTGGGACTAATCCATAAGGAATATAAAGAGGTTAACATGAAATTTGTAGATATATTTCTCATAGTTAGATAGAATCACCCAATTTTGAGTTCATATGAGTGAGTTAGGATCTGATTAGTGAGTAAAGGTCATAAAGCATAGAAGGGTTAGGTTTGAGAACATAGAAACCTTTTAGTACCTGAAAGTATTGGCTCAGTAAATTTAGTAAATGGCCTTTAAATTCTCTAATTTTTAGTGAGAAAAGTCTTGAAATATTGATAATCAATTCTGAAAATTTTTGTGATTTTTGAGAATATTTAAATAGGTCATTTGCAATCAAAAACCGTGCAGAGAAAAATCCGCTTGACATCTTAGGCTATTGATGGAAATACTAAACAATGAAGGGGTTAAATGTTGAATTTCCAAATGAAAATTTTATTACATGTTAAAGAATACTAAACAAAGTCCCTACCAAATTTGAAGAAATTTTGGATAGTTTAATGCATATAATCAAATATAGAAGTTCTGTGGGACAGGAAGTGAGTCAGAACAGACCAGAACTGGGGTAGCTATAAATATTAGGTTAATTGAGGGGACAAATGAATTATATTTTACTCAAAATTTTTATGGTGATTATATAACATATCTAGGATACTATATATAAAATATCACGAATTTTAAAGAAGGTTTATTCATCTAAAGGAATGAAAAACAGAATAGAAATGAAACCAAAACCAATATGAATTGTTCTGGGTTAAGGAGGTACTTCTTAGGGTGAATGAGAGATTTAAGGGTTAAGAGATTAACGAAATCAAATAGACATGTAAAGGAACTTCCATACAAAATTTTAGAGCTTTTGGAGAACTTTTATTATATTTAATAATAATTCCAAAACTAGACAGAATCACAAGTCTTTTAGGGGAACATAAACTCTTAAACTAGAGACTTAAGATTTTAGGTGCTCATATGCATGCATTAACCAAAGGATTTTATTTGTTTTAGTTTGAGTAGCTGGTTGTAATCTTGGCAACCTTGGAAAGGAAGTGATTGTGCTGGAATTGAGGTGACTAGCTTTTCCTTAAAACACTCTTTATGTTTATAAACTTGAATTTATCAATTTCACTGGTTGCCTGACTTTTATGCTATAATGAATGATGGTCTAAAGATATGTTATGTATGCATTCTCGGGAATTAAGGGGTGCCTAAATTGTGCCAAGTAAGCCCCATTTTCCCCCCGTATTGGCCAATAATAGGAGATGCATAACCCTTTGCAGGTATGGGACTGCATTGGGTAAGTAGACCAACATGTTATGGGTCCCTAGTGTGACCAAGATGATGTATGTATGTATGGTTAGTGCTTATGTTTTAGTGAAATAAATTGAGATTTTTTAAGGAATGGAATGTGCACTATTTTTTGAAAATTTGCTAGCTATTGAGATTGTCATTTCATCTTTTTATATCTATACAATCACATTCCAAGTACTTCAGCAAGAAGTGAGCAACAAGATTCTCAAAGTTGACTAATCTGAATATAGATATGGATTGTATATTTTATGGGAATGAAATATATGTGGGATGGCTTAGTAGAATACCAAGTTCCTTTTAGATAAACACATAGTTTGATAAGTGATGAACTGTATACTTTTCTTTTATAGTGTGAGAGCCTTTGTGTGCATGTAATGCGTATTATGCCTAGTTAGTTTGATTCTCCTATCTTTAAGAAAATGAAATTTGAAAATGTTTGGAATAACCTGAAACTCATGTATGCTCATAAAAAAAATTATATATAATAGAAATAAAGATAAGTAACAATATAAGTGAATAAGTAAATTTATGGACTAGGTGGTCATTGATAGAAATTTATAGATAATAAAGAACATTCTATGATTTAGATATATGAAAAATGACGCTTGTAAGTAGATGTTACACATTGCACATTTTATTCGGTTTTAGATGCCTTGCATTTATCATTGAATCCATTGAACTGACAACATGGTCTGTAATTTGCAATAGGTTGATTTGAAGATAGTAGGAAGAGGAAGAGGTGGACAATGTGGGCGTGGATCTAGAGGTATTGCATAAGCTACTTCTAATGTAGGGACTCCACAGTTGTGTATGCAACCACACTATGAAGAGAGCCAAGCACAACCTGTTATACCAACTTCTCGACGTCCAAGTAGTAGTGCAGGTAATAAAATAAAATACTTTACACCTGTTAATTGATATTTATTATTATGTGATTAATACCCTATTGTCATGTGATTCACAGCTTTTTGTAGCATAGCTAAGAATGTAAAGGGATCATACAAATATATTTCAGTAGATTCAAAGACTAAAAATGGTAAAAAGATCCAAATTGTGATCCCTAATCATATCCTTCGAGCTGTGGGAGATGGATCAAGAGAGCTTATCAACTATATTGGACACATCACATGATGCACTTGTCCCTTGAAGGAAAGGGAGTGGTACAATATTTGGGAACAGTGTGGTGAACAGATTTTGTTGAAAGTGAAGGTAATAATTTGCATAATTATATTATATCCATATTAACTTTTTGAATTTAATACCTTTGGGTTCATTATTGTAGGAAAAATTTGAGGTCGGTGCAAGTATGGAGTAGCGATTTGATGCATTCATCAATGCCACTGCACAAAGGTTGTACAAAAATTGGAGGGGTCGCTTGCATGGCTTCTACTCCATGTACAAGACTGATGAAGAAAGATTGGTACACACGCCTCCTGCTGTCAAAGATGATGAATGGAGGCATTTGGTCAGTTATTTTGGCTTAGATGACTTTAAGGTATTTTGTTATAGCTACTTAAATAGCATTATTATACAAAATGTGTAAATAAATTGGCTATGGAGTTTATTGTAGGGAAAAAGTTCAACGAATGCACAGAACAGGGCCAAGCTAACAACGAAGCATACATGTGGTTCGCGGTCGTTTGCCGAAGTTAAGGAATCAATGGAGATATTTTAAAATGCCCTATTTTCATACATGTCTTTATATGCATGTTCTTGTTCCATCATTTAGTATTCATGCTATTTTATTGTAGAGAAATCTTGAAACTAGAGAGAAAGCACCAATTTACAAGATATGGGAGATACAACATACCTATAAAACTAAAGATGGAGAAGTTATATGGTCGGATGTAAAGTCTCAAGAAGTTCATGTATACTTTAATTTTATTAATTTGTATAACTTTTAATTTATATTGTTGATATTATTCTAAATGCATACTTGTTTTAAATATAGGGCCAATTGTAAGATATTCTAGCCAAGCAATCTTAGGAAGATGCTCTTAGTTTGAACAATGAAGAAATCTTGACCCAAGTTCTTGGTCAAAAGACAGGGTATGTTCGTGGAAAAGGACATGGAGCTAGACCTCCTTCCAAAAGAGCTTCTAACCAAATCACTTATGAGCATCTTCAAGAGCAAAAGAGAAAAATACGTGAAGAGGTTGCTGCAGAACTACGTGGGGAGATGCATGAAGAGATGAAATTACGAGAAAAGAGGATGCATGCATTGTTGCAATCACAAATTGAAGAAAGGTTGCAAGCACAGATGGCCTCTTTAATCTCATCTCTGAAACAGGTAATTATGTATGTTCATTATTTTATTATGACTAAGTTTCTTAGAGATTGATATCTTAACAAGCTAATACAATTTATTTTTGTTGTTTCATTCACTATAGTTGGCCCATTAAACTTTTTAAAAGTGTATCGCTTTGCAAAATGAGCATATATAGAAATATAATTGGTAGTCAAATTGTTTATTATGTGGGAATTAAGACATTGATTAATAATAGTGTTACTAATTTTTCTTTGCATTTTTAAGGTTTATGTCCTTTTCCTCATTGTTTGTTAGCAGTACTTTGCTATCCCTTTGTTTTGTTGAAATTTGAGATTATTTCTCTTTTATCATGAGTTTCGAAATACTTAAAGAAATAGTGGGTATCTTGGTCATGTAAACTGTTACCATCAGCAACTACAAGGTTTATTGATGGGTAAATAATATGGAGTGCTTGACTAGATGTACCATATTGTTAACAATTTAACATTTAATGGCATTAGAGAATGTCTTTTGGCTAATATTTGGTCTTTTAAACTCTTGTTTTTTTTTATTTCTTTATGAGCATACTGTAAGCATCTTTTCCCCCTTTATCCATATATAACCTTTTTATTTGCATCAAAGTGGCGTCAAATTCAAGGCCTTCTCTTGGTGCCAATTGAAATAATGGTATATCTTTAGTGATTTTTATCTTATTCATTAGAATATGGTAGATATTATGCTATTGACAATCTTCATATTTTAGTGATGACTCATAATTTTGATTTTGAGTTTTGAGATATGGTCAATAGGAGTTCATTGCCCTGACTTATCCCTCGCCCCCTTTTGAACTGTAATCACATCTTTGTATAACAAGAATAATGTCACCAAGAAGTGGAGTTAAACAAAATCAATGCTTCTCTTAATTGTTGATTCTATTAATTGTTAAGTACACAAATGAAAATTGTTAATTGCTTAAACCATGTTTAATTTGTTTTCATTTGATGCCTTTTATTTTTTTATTTTCTGGTCTCGTAATGCCCTTTTCGTATATCAAGGATTGTTTTGATTTGCATTTGGGATGGCTAGATTCAGTAGCTGGTCGTTTTAATCAATCTTTGATGAGTGAAAAAAATATGTGGGAAATAGAGTTCACAATACCATACGTGGTCTGAAGGCAGATTTCAATTTGATCAGGATAAGGTTTATGATAAAAGCCCTTATTCACATACTGCAACTGAAAATTATGTATTCGAAGCTGATTTTATGAAGAAAACTACATATCTACATGCTTCTGTTGCCATTACTGTTGGTGCTTTCACTTGTGCTACCTTTCACGTTGCTTCCATTTTCTCCTGCTTGGAAAAGGTTTTTTATCCGCCACTCACTTCCTACATGTTTTATGGATTCCTAAAATAGTGATCTTGGAGAAACCTTGGAGCCTTTCCCCCCTTTATCCTTCCTCATCCAGGTTAGAGAAGTTGGAAAGAACATCTTGAGGAGGAAGGTTCCACTGTCCATGCTTTTAACCCGCAATATCTGATTTGGTCTGTTGCTTTTGTTCTTATTCTTCTTCTTCTTCTTCTTGTTTTGCTTTCTGTTATGAGCTTCATTGCTGCTATGTATGTGCGTATTGTCAATGGAAGTTTCATTTTGATCCGATTGTTGCAAAACATACTGTCCATGCTTTCTATTTGGCAGTTTGGTTTCTTTCTATCACTATTGTACTCTGCTTTCTATTTGGCTGCATTGTAAGACACGTAGTTCTTGGATCTCCCATATTCCATATAAAGTATAGCTTGTTGAAAAATGCACATTTAAATGGCACATCAAAATATCTATATAATTATAGGCATAGGTTTGCATGTTCAAATTTGTCAAAAAGTGAAATATATTTTGGATCTTTATCAAAGATTGGCAGGTCTACAGATTAGTTTTTAATAAATCTCTTTTGTTCTCTTGTCCTAATACTCCTCACAAACTTAAGAGATTTCTTTCCAATGTTGGGATAAAATATACTTCCAAACTTGAAATTAACTTAGTACTTGGGTTGATAATTATAAGGACAGATTTCAAATTTCTCTATATATGATTCAAGTAATTCAATCATTTTTGCAAGCTATCCTGGTTTACTATCTCTCATGCACAGATTTACCCATAAAATCTTGTAAGATGTTAGAGTTGATAGTAACCAATTTGTTCTGGGGTCTTAGAAAAAACAAACCAAGTATGTATTTATGGAATTGGCAATCTCTTTGACTAGACAAAGCCTAAGGATGTTTGGATTTTAGAAATATGCATTGTTCTAATCTTGCTTTATTGGCTGTGCAAATTTAGATATTGATAGACTTGCCTCAATCTTTACTTACCAAAGTTTTGGGGCTGAATTTCCTTGAAATAATTTAGCTTAGGAAATTGGGGATGGTTCTTTTATTAGTTTAAACCACCATCTTTGGTCGCTATTGTAGTTTTCTTCCTTGGAGTAACTTGATTTGGTTAGAGGTCTTATTTTGTATTATAGTTGCTCTTGGAATATGGCTAATTTTCAATAATATGATTCCTTGTCTTAAACCTCTCAGAAGCATAAAGATGTTATTATTGTGTTCTTTTAGCCTTTGTCATTTATCATTTTTGTTTTGGAGGTTCAAACATTATTGATATAAATTCAACTGTCTTTGTTTATGTTGAATCAGTATATATGAATTTTTTTTCTTTGGATACTTTTTGATAGTTAGAAATTATTAAACTACATTTATAATAATTGTTATTATTTAATTAGATTCTACTTTGTATTATTTGTTGAGTATTAATTTGTTTTTATTGATATAAATAGGGACAAATTTCAGTAGCTCCAAAGGGAAGTGTTGTACCAAATTTTGCAACTAATGCAACACCAATAATTCCAAGAGAATCGTTGACTTGATGGTTTTTAATTTGTCAATATTTCACTATGGGTATTATTTTTGTTAACTGATATTTTACAGTTGTCTATCAACAAATATTTGTAGTTCAAATTATTTTAATATATATCATTTTATTATACTTTTTTGTTCTCATTTATTTTCATAATATATATCGTTTATTTTTAATATCATTTTTTTCTTTGTTCTCATCTATTTTTGTAATGCATGCTTTGCTTTTAAATGCAAACGTCTAATTTTCTTAAAAAAATTTATAGATAGGATTCAGTGACAACTATTTCGTCATTGAATCCATATTTTCATAAAATTTTTAGTGACGACCTATGTAAGTGGTCACTAAAAGTTGTATTCAGTGACAACTTAGATCGTCACTGAAACTCTAAACATATGATCCATAATTGCCAAAAAAAATTCAAAAATGATTTAGTGACGACTCTCTTATCACTGAAAGGGTTACCTTCTTTAACAATTGCATAAAGTCATCATGGAAACATTTTTTTGTGCATTGAAACAATGATCGTATGATTTTTTTCGTGACGACTTATTAAGTCGTCACTAAAAACATATTTCATGACGACTCCAGTTGTCACTGAAACCCTTTGATAAGATTTTTAAAGTCTATTTTATACTTTCAATGATGACTATAGTCGTTACTGAAAGTATATTTTTAGTGACCACTTTGAAAGTCGTCACTAAAAACCTTTAGCCACGGTCTTATTGGTAACGGAGGGGTGACGACTAAAAAGTCGTCACTAAATACTTTCATTGACGACTATTTGACTTTCTGTGACGACTTTAGTGGTCACAGAATCCTCAGTTTCTTGTAGTGTTTCACAAAACGTAAAATGTAGTGTTTATTTTAACCACTAAGTACATACTCAATTTAAATAAAAAAACAAAAATTAAAGATAATGGAATATATCAAATATAAAATAATGCATCATTTTGAGTTCTCTAGAGGTGTTGAAGAAGAAGGAAATTTCAATTTATATTTATTATCATTCATATCTTTTACTGCAGTCAAAAGGCCTCTCCACCATTCTATCATAGAAGAGTGGAGCAAGATTGCATATATGTATTTGACACTAACTTAACTTACTAGATATCCAACACAATTATAAAAGATAGCACTACACAACACTTCTGTTTACAAAATAAAATGTTGACAATTACTGAATCACTAAAAAGTGATCAAAGATGGTATCATGACAGTTTTTAGAGCACCAGAATTTCACCAAAAAAAAGCTCCCATATAAAGGATAGAACAGAAAAAATATTTATAAAAAAAAAGGAAAAGGGAGGAGGGTGCTGCCATTGCAGCAGTCCCTTCCCAACTAGCCAAGCAGTGACACTAGAAAGAGAGAAAACTCTAAACACTGTGACTCATTGGGTGGTTCGTCACAATGGAGGCGCTACCTTAACTTTAACTCACATCATGTAATCTTGTAACTCACTGGCAACTTTATATATTTATTGAGGAGTTATTCATCATCTCATTTAACATTTTGATTAAATTAAGAGAAAATTGCACTTATTCTCTCAATTTGTACTCTCAAGTGAAGTTTCTAATAACAGAAAATAATTTTAAATTATTTTTGTGACTCAAGGAAATTTAACTATTACCCAAACACACAAAATTTTGCACTCTAGGATTGAGATCTCGAAGGTTTTTTCCAACATCTTTTGAAACAAGATTCAAAGGCAGGGCAAAATTCGTAGTAACCCCAACACTGATTAGCACAATGCCAAGCATAATCTCTCAAGTGTTTCCTAAGAAAGATCTCCAGAGGTCTATTAAAGAATTCCTCGGCAAACTTCCCTCTAGCGTTAACTTGGAAATTTTTTTGCCTCGAACTTAGCTATTTATATGATCCAAATATGTCCTTCCTTAAATTTTTTTTCCTCTATGTACTTATAAAGTATTAAATATATATTCATTCATTGTCTCTAAAATTGTTACTTGAATATTAATTTCTTCTTTTATAAAGACTTTATGGTTCCCAATAAAATATGTCTACTCTTGCATTCCTTTTAAGACTTGCGAGTTGCAACCAATGGCTAGACAAATGACTTTTGGGGTCTATTTAAGTCTCTATTTTTACATATATATATATATATATATATATATATATATATATATATATATATATATAAAAGACAGTAAACAACTTTTTCACTCTATGCATTCATATTAGTACTATTAAAATAGGCCATAGCCCTGGTTAGTCTGTTTAGCCCCGTCTATTAAATGGATTTGGATTTTAAAAAGTAGACTTGTTTAAAAACGAGTCCAAAAAAACTGGCACGTTTCGTCCATGAGCCGAATAACTCTTAATGGGCTGTTTCATAGAAAAAGGAAAAAGAAGATCAGAGTTAAACTGAAATAAGAGTAAATTATCCAATAACTATAGGGATGGTTGATTATAACCCAAATTAAAATTTTCAATTGAATAAGAATCCTTTATTTGATCATACTTTCTATGATTTCTATACTCATAGTATTACTGACAATCCTGGTAATAATAATAATGATGACTCAAATAGTAGTGATGAGCTATAAGCTTAACATACTAATTACTCAATCGTGATGAAAAGTAGGGGAACAATGCATCACATGTCAAAACTTTTCTAGCGCAAGGCGGCACACGAAGCTTTTTGAGGCTAAAGCTTCAAGAAGGGAAAAAGTTGGGTAGGTGAATCAATGTTAGACTCTAATTCCAATTTGATGTAGAACCAAAGGGAATAGTGTAAGAATTGGTTTTTTTTGTGTCTCTTGAAATTAACATTGGAGCAATATTGTAATTAAAGCACCAAAGAATGTACATGTATGAAGATCACATATATTTCATTACCACCATACCAAAAAACTACATTAGTGGTTAGTGTATGTACAAGGTAACCTCAAGTATTACCTAGGATACAAAAACAAGGTACCCGATTACACCCCAAAAATACATCAAGTCACATGAGTCACATAATTACTATACATAAGGCTCTATGCCGCACATCACCCTTCAGGTGCAAAGAGTGGGAGAGGTGATGTTGGTATTGGGATCTCAAAGATATTTATTACAATAATATCCTGTATGATGGAGAATGATCCCAGATAAGGTATTTTCACGCTTTGTATCTCCATGATTAAGGATAGAAAGGTTGCTGGCATCTTAACTGATTTTATCTGAACACAACACCAAACATTAATAAGGACAAAAAGTCTAAATTGGTTCAACATTAAATATATCATATAATAAGTAATCATCGCTGTGTCATGTCCAACTATATAAATTTAAAAAGTTATCCTTTTTCTTTTTTATAGAGGCATAATATACACAAATGGCATGATTAAACATATTATGTACAGATGCTCGATAATTACAAATGTAGTATGTAAAACATCATGCATGGTGGCTATTTATCTATCATCCGTCACTGTCTCAATAACAGAGTAATGTGAGTCATTCTTCCACCTACTACTCACATACCACTATTACATGGTTGGAGTCCCCATACTCTCCCTCGACTCACTCAAAGCTAATAGGGAATCCTCTATTCGGTACCGTCTCAAATCATATAACTCGTCTAGTCACCTTACTATTGCAAAGGTCATCCCAATAATATGTTTATGTTTCTTTCTCATGTTCAGCCACATGTATAAAATCACTCTCATATTCATAATCAAATCATTTAACATATATGTATTAATCCATTTATCATAATGTAACAATAAATATGTATCAATACATCTATCATCATGTAATAATAAATATGTATTAATATATCTGTCATCATGTAACAACAAATATGTATTAATACATCTATCATCATGTAACAACAAATATATATATATATATATATATATATATATATTAATACAGCTATCATCATGTAACAATTTATACATCAGACCTTCTAATCATTATCAGCATACTTACCATGATAAGAAGGGATGAGACTAGTGTTAGGGAATGAAGATACAAGGTCTTATCCTTTAAATGAGTGACAATAGTTGTCCCTTAAGTCATCCCATTTATTAGTGTAACTTATCATTTAATTAGGGTTAAAATATCCTCTAACACGACCTACCTGTGTCCTATGACATGGCCTTGGTTGGAGTTAAGCAACCTCAAGTACGCACCTTTCTCCCTTTGTATGCTTAATTCCAACCACTATTTAATATATCCAATTAGTCAAGCAAGTGATACATGCAAGCATACAAGTTCTCTAATTGAACATATGTATATGTATAAGTGGTTATTTAGCCTTATTGCTACATCAATTACTCTTTTCACTACCCATTCATATGGTTATTTACTATTCATATGGTCATATACTATTCATATGGCCATGGTTCTTCTATATTTTGGTCACCTTATTCCATTATTGAACCTCCCTTTTTCCTATTACTATGACCATTAATCATTCATTCCAAACACATGTCTTCATCCAGTTCAAGTCAAGACTTCATATATGTTACATAGTTACTCATATACTTCCTTTGCATGAACCATTACAAGCATACACCATTCCCACATCATAAGATAGCAAAACATATAAAGTTAAACACATCTTTTGCTTCCCAAGAATCAAATTTTTTTAAAGAATGTTTAAATGTTAAGCCTACGAAAACTGTACTTATTCTCTATGCTAGCAAGAACACCCTTGATTTCCTTGTCTTGGGATTCATTCACACCTTCTTCCATCCAATTTTTCAACACTTTCACATTCAAAACCAAGATTTGAGAAGCTTAGCATGAAGAGAAGGAATCAAGAAGATTAAATTCTTAGAAGATCACCTTAGCTCATTTCTTGATCTTTCTCTCTCTTCTCTTTTTCTCTCAGTTTTCCTCTTTTCTTCTCCTCTCTTGGCGGCCTTTCCTTCTCCCTTCTTACCTTGGTCGAATTCTTTATGAAGTCTCCTAAAAAATATTAAAATATTGGTGGCTTGGTCAAGAATCTTCTCCCTCTTCCAACTATATCCCCTAACTACCTCTTATTTAAAAGCTTGCTACTCCATTACATTCCAATTGTCTATTAGTTAAGGATTTGTTTGGCTTTCTTAATTTCATCAAATGCTTTAATCCTTTCTTAGGAAGATGCTAACTGGTTCTAGGGTCACACCTAAATCATATCTCTACTTCATATCCTGATGCTTGATCTTAACCCTAAAATTCAAGAAATTACAATTTTTCCCTTCTAGTTTTTCTTCAAGAATAAAAATTCTCCTCTTCATCTTCTATGAACATTTACTTAGGGAATAACAAAATTAACTCATTTTAGTCCATTTTATGGTAATTATTCTACCAAGGGTTTCCTTTTTGCTATTCAGCAGCTTTATTAGCTTTAGGCTTTTATTAAATTTCTAGGGTTTTTCCTCCACATCTTATTTCTATTAGAATTATTATGCTATTTATTGAAAGATAAAATCAAGGATTGTTACAAATAGTCATAGAATCCTCCTTGAACTAAACTTCAAATATTAATAATAATGGGGTAACAACACAATAGAGCCATATTTCTAGACATAATACTGAATTTTCTATTCTTAGTAGGATATTATAGGCTTCTTATTCTTATTTGGATATTAAGATGTTCAACATAGAGTTTTAGTTATGGATGTACGAGTTAAGAGAAAAGTAGAAAGAAAGAGTTAGAAAAATGTTTTGAGAGTTAGATGGTGGTTTTTGAAGGAAGAACAAATGAGCTTTCAAAGAAGAGTGGGGGAAGAGGGGTTTTGAGAAATACAAGGAAGTGCTAATGATATGTAAATTGAGGTGGCCAAATAGATTAGGAAAATAGCAAAAGAGACATTTAGAGAATCAAGAGGCGTTGGACCAAATGGTAAAAAATCTTAGTGGTGAGATGTAGAGGTGCAATATTGGATTAAGGTTAAAAGGGAGTATTATAAAGCGTGACACTTACGTAAAGATAATAAAAGTTGAGAAAAATATAAAGTTGCTAATAAAGATGCTGAAAAGGCTGTGAGTGAAGTGAAATCTAGAGCTTTTGATGGGATATATTAGTCCTTAGGAACTAAAGATGGTGAAAGAAGAGTTTTCAAGCTTGTGAAAGGTATGAAAAGAAAGACAAGAGACCTAGACCAAGTGAAATGTATTATTAAAGATGAAGATGGTAATATCTTGGTAAGGGAGCAAGATATCCAAGCATGATGGAAGAGTAACTTTCAAGCATTTTTTAACAAAGGATATGGGTTTTTCTATTACTCTAATAGATTAAATATTTCATAAGAGGACCGAAAATTATACATTTTATTGTAGAATTCAAGATTTTGAAGTAGAGAAAGCTTTGAAGAGAATGAATAATGGCAAAGTAGTAGGACCTAATAATATACCTATTAAGGTGTGGAAAGGTCTAGGCAAAAAAGGCATAAGTTGGCTCACTAAGTTGTTTAATGAGATAATGAGATATAAGAAAATGTCAAATGAATGGAGGAGGAGTACTTTAATCCTTATTTATAAAAATAAGGGGGACATATAGACTTGTGCCAATTATAAGGGAATTAAACTCATGAGTCATACTGTAAAGTTATGGGAGAAGGTCATTAAGCAGAGATTAAGACAAGAGATTTAAGTTATAGAGAACCAATTTGGTTTCATGCCAAGAAGGTTAACCATGGAAGCAATTTACTTATTGCAGAGATTGATGGAGAGATATCAAAGAAATAAACAAGATTTACATATGGTTTTCATCGATTTGAAAAGTAAGTATGATAGAGTACTAAGAGAGGTTTTATGGAAGACTTTAGAAAATAAAAGAGTATATATTGCTTATATTCAAGCAATTATATATATATATATATATATATATATATATATGTATATATATATATATATATATATGTATATATATATATATATGTATATATATATATGTATGTATATATATATATGATAGGATCACGACTTGCATGAGAACACATAATAGGGACACAAAAGATTTTTTCACAACTATAGGATTACATTAAGGTTCATCAGGGAATCCATATATTTTTAACTTGATTTTGGATGCAATTACTGAACATATCTAAGAATTTGGGCCTCGATATATGATTTTTGCAGATGATATAGTATTAGTTGGTGAATCGAAAGAGAAAATAAATATAAAGTTAGAGTCATGAAAATAAATTTTGAAAGCAGATGGCTTTCGTATAGGTAGAAATAAAACATAATATATGAAATGTAATTTTAATAAAAAGACGAACAAATATTAATTTATAAATAAAGCTTAAGATCTTCTTAGAAAAAAAGTCACAAAAATATCTTGGGTCCATTATATAAAATGATAGAGAAGTAAATGAGGATGTAAACCATAGGATTCAAGCGGAATGGATGAAATGGAGGAAGGTTTCGGGTGTCATTTGTGATAGAAAAGTGCTGCTCAAGGTTAAAGGAAAATTCTATCGCATAGCTATAAGATAGACATTATTGTATGATATTGAATGTTGAGTGGTTAAAAGACAACATAAAGATAAATTCAATATTGCAGATATGAGAATGTTGCATTGGATGTGTGGACACATTAGAAGAGATATGATTAAGAATGAGTGCATTGGATAGAAAGTTAGGGTAGCACCTATTGTGGAGAAAATAGTGGAATCTTACTTAAGGTGGTTTGGATATGTGTGAAGAAGACCTATAGAAGCCCTATTGCGAAAAATAGATCAAATAGAGAGAAGCACAATAGTTAGAGGTAGATGGAGGACAATGAAAATAATAGGTGAAACTATTAAGAAGGACTTAACAATTAATAATCTCTCTATTAACCTCATTTATAATAAGTCATTGTGGCATTGTTTGATCCATGTAACCGACCTCACTTAGTGGGAAAAAAAGTTTAGTTAATTATTTGGATATTAAGATGTGAGCTTATAAAACTCTAAACCCAATAGCCTTTATTTAAATTCCAAATTAAATCCTTAGTTACCGTAATTACCCAATTACAATATCATAAATCTTAAAGATAATTATATCAATATTAAATATTAAAATAAAACATAACTCTATCTTCTCATCTTGTATCATCCATACTTGCTTGCTCCTAAACTATAAGAAAATAGGTTTTTGGTAGCAAATTTAGCCACCACCAAAAGTGGAAAAGTTGCCACTAAAAATGTTTAGTGGCAAAATTTAGCTGCCACTAAGTCATCGCCTATATGTGCACTAGTAAAAGGTTTCTGTCATCGCCTATAACAGTGTAGCTGAATGTCAAAATAGAACTTTCATTAATCTTACAAATTCAATGTTATTGAATTTGTGTGTTCCTCGTAGTTTTTGGGGTGAAGTTGTTTTAACAGCATTTTTTGTGTTGAATCATGTTTCTTATAGAAATTCTAATGTTACACCTTTTGGATAATGGAAATTCCACAAACTAAATTTGAATTTTCTAAGAGTGTGGAAATGTTTAGTTTATGTAAAATATTTGGATCCTAAAAAATAAAAATTATGTGCAGAAGCTTCTTGTATATTTGTTGGATATTCTTTGAATAGTATTACTTAAAGATTTTTTGATCTTGGGAACAAAATATTTTGAGTCTAGTGATGTTATTTTTCTTAAGAATGAATTTCCTTACAAACTTAGAAATAGTATTGTGAGATCATAAATAAGTAATGGTGCCATTCATGTAGGCTATATAAAGGAAAAAGAAAATCTTACACATCCATTAACAAAGTTTCTAGCTAGATAAAGGGTTTGAGATACATCTAAGGGGATGGGGCTAAAGCCCAAAGATTAAAAACTAACTATGAGGATACCCAATGTTGTGACAAGAGATCCTAAGAACTTGGTTCAATGGGAAGAACAAATCATGGAGTAGTTGTTTTATGATGCACTATTATTATACTCTATAACTATTCCCTAAGGTGTAAGTGCATCAATCTTACAATGTATATGGAGGTTGAGTCACAAGACTCTTAATGAAATTTGTAGCTCTTCTTGTGTGGAGTGTTTTAATTGGAGGAACACTCTTAACATAAATTCACTTATGTAAATGTGAAAGTGGGGTTACTTTTATGAGAATAATGGACCTTTTTATCAAAACACATTCATGAGACTTGTAACATCCTTAATTTCGTTTCTTTTATTAATAAAGGTACATAAATATTTAATGTAACATCTCTAATTTTGTTTCTTTAAAGATACATAAATATTTAATTAAGAAAATAAAATTTATTAGAAAATTTTTAGATATCTAAGAAAATATAATCCTTAGAAATTCTTCACCTTATGTGTATGCATAGAAAATGTTTCTAACATTAAGGGAACAAATAAAGAGAGAAAACCTAATAGGAAAAATTAGAAATAACATACGAAAGATAGGCGAAATTCTTTGATAAGGAAGATAAATTTTTGTGAAGTAAGTAAATGTCTTAAAATTTTAAGAAAATTGGATTAGGGTAATTTTTCTTAATTCAAGAGTTAGAAATTTCTAAATTTAACATCTCCACCCATAAATTAGGCTTTTACCTATGGAAACTTCATATAGAGTTTTTCCACTTCACATAAGTTTCTAGCAAGCCTAATGGATAGCCCAAGTAAGAAATAAAACATAGACTTAGACTAGGATATAGAAGTTGGATCGATAGCCCAAAAATTATGAAAATGTGATCAAACCCTCCATGAAAGGTAGAATTTTAGCCAAATTAAAGGAAATGGGTAAGAATGAGCCCAAATCAAAGAGAAAAAAAAATCATGTGAGGAAATAGTAGTGCAATAATAATCAAGATTAGGTCACATGGCATTAAGACAAAACATCTATATTCTACATTCATAATTTCAACAAGTTGGTAATAATATATGGCATTAGGATAAAATATCTATATCCTACATTCATAATTTCAACAAGTGGATAATAATACATAGCATTATGGCAAAACATCCTTATCCTACACAAACAATTTCAGCCAAGCAAGGGACATCGAATGGCTAAAAATTTGCCACTTAGAAAGGAAAACCTATCATGCTTGATTAAGACAAAAGAAAAAGGAAATGAATCCCTAAATCAAAGGGACCTTGTCCCTTGTCTTAAGAACATATTATCATAATTCTTAAAATACAAATCTAATTTTCGTATGCATATCTTGACTAAGGAAGAGGAAGATAAGAACATTAGTTGTTTGTTTTCCAAGAATCAACCAAGTGCATCCTAATTGTGATAATGTAGACCCATGATCATGAAAGGTAAATTATTTGATAGTCTATTTAAGCAAAACCCACCCTTATAACATTATAATTTCATCCAAGTGAGGGAGAGGAAAAACATAAGCAAGGTAGAGTGAGGAAAAGGGAGGAAGAAAGAGGAAGAAGAAGTCTAGAGGATTAAGTGCTCAAGGTAAGTTAGCTAAATCTCTACTTGAAACCATCTTTTCTCTTCATTCTTAAGGTTCAAAAAACTCACTCTCCTTCTCTTATTTAAGCTAATAGAATAGTTAAGGGAAGGTAGGAATCTTACTACTTCCTTCAAGAGGAAACAAGAAAATGAATTCACTAAGTGAGTTAGGGAGATCCTTAGGTAGATTTAACAATATTTCTTTTTGAAAAGTTTTGAAATTTGTAACATTTATATGAGATTTTTATCTTATAACTTTGATGATTGGTCCTAGATGTTGCTATATCATGTTACATATTGATCTTGCATGTGATGTATGTTTGAATACTCAGGCTAGTGTAGATAGTTCTACATAGGTATGGCTATGGGTGGCAAAATTTTAAGCTTCTAATTTTAAAATTCTGGGAAGAATCGGTAAGGAATTAAATTAAATGGTTAACATGAAAAATGTAAAGCTATGTCTCACGGATTTTTAGCCACTAGAATCACTCAATGTGGAGTCCATATGAGGTATATATGGTCCGATTAGTAAGCAGTGGTCAGAAAATGATTAATCAGGGAAGAATCTGTTAGGAAAGCTTCTATGTTTGAATTTCAAAAAACATTCTGTAGAGAATTAAAATAAATGGTTAACATAAAAATTATAGATATATGTGTCACGGAATTTTAGCCACTAGCATCACTCAATTTGAAATTCTTATGAGAGAGATATGGACATATTAGTAAGTAGAGGTCAGAACCTACCCAAGAAGGAATAACCTGTCACTTAAGGGAGTAATATCACAAAGAATCTTTAATATTTGGTTAAACGATTCAACATAATAGTTTTAGATAATTATTTTATCATTATATTGACAACAAGATCACCTAAATCAGAGTTAAAATGAGGTGTCAGATAGGATGAAAACTTGCATCAAGAAAATAAAGAGATAAAAATAATATTTAAAAAATAAGAAAAATATTATAAATGAAAATAATAAATGACTAGTATATGCCATAGTCATTGCCATTGTATGAACTTCTTACCATCTTAAGTGTGTAATTTTGACATAAAAATATTTTATAAAGTAATATTTGAAACGGTTATGTTCATGGCATGATTACTAATTATTTTTGGTAATAATTATGTTTTGATGTGAGTTTAATGAACATACTTGTTATTGAAATCATATTTTTAGCTATTATTGTGAAAAAAAAAATGAGTACAGTCACATGGCAATCTGTGTGGTGCACCAGTAGGGGACGTCCTACCAACCATTATGATTATGTTAATGAAAAAAGAAAGAAAAAGTGTGCCATGTAGGACAGAGCGGGAAAAGCCCGTACAGGAGAGTAGAAAATACTCACCCTAACTGGGGTAGCTTGATATGAGAATAAATTGATAGCCATCATATGATATTTTGAAAATAGTTAATCCTACCATACATATCATTACTGTACGATTTTCATGGGTATAGATAAAGTGCATTCATGTGACCAAAAGTTTTTGCTGTAGCTTATATAGATGAACATGATGTGATGAGCTATATTGATGATGATTTATTGTTGAACCTACTAGGATTTAATTCTCACTATTTTTTCATATCATGTTCAGAAGATTAACTATACAACTATTCTCCATGACACTTATTATTGTTGTACGTTGGATCGAGCTGCCCTACCTTAGGCAACTACTGATTATATTGGATATATCTGTAATAGACGTGACTGAGATTCTAGTGGAGGTGCCGCCACCCGCACCAGTGTCCCCGGAAGTAGTCTACGTTGATAATTAGGGCTAATATGTATATGTTAGACTTTTGTACAGATGTTTGTAAATTAATGATGTGTATGTAAACTCAATATTATATAAATTAAATAAATGTTATTTGGAGTTAAGTTGTAACGAGGTAATAACTTCATAAAATTTTACAAATATAGAAAAAAAAAATTTGTTACATAACTGGAGTTGTTACAAGACTAAGATGCAGACATAGTTGATAACATGCGGTATAGGGCTATAAAATTGCATCTAGATTGTGATATGCAAAATGCATTTCTCGTTATCTCCTAAGCAGTTATAGTTCAAGGTAAATACTACTAATGGCTTTGTAAAGTGTTGACACGCAAGTGCATATACCATTTTCAAGTGATAAGAGTGAGTATAGAGTATCGTTCTATGAGGATTGTGTACCAAGTACAAAAATGTAACCACAATAAAATTATATAAGTAATCAAGAATGATAGAGTAAATGTTGAAAATAAATTAGAAAATCAACAACAAATTGTAAAGAAAAAGTTGTAGATACATAATTGGAGAAAGCTCTAGGGATCCAATTTCACCGTAGTCACTTTGATTTAGTTTCTATATAATTAAATAACTAAAATTCATTCAATTCTTTTGCTAGCCAATAACCCTAAATTATTTACTAGTCTCTTCCAAGTACCAATAAAAATACCCCTAATTATTAAATCACTATATTCCTATGTGAATTAATTAATCAAAAATTTATTATGATCTATGATTCTGTTCAGGCTATACAAGTCCATGGGTATATTCATATCCACATGCAATCTATGGTTTTAATCTTTTAGCTCTAGACACAAATCACCTTCTAGTCTCATTATAATTAGCAAATCATCTAATTAGTAGCCAGTTAATTAAAAACATAAAGACTTGAGAATAAAACTCTAAAGAAGAGAAGAAATCAGAAATTTAATATATAAATTCATCAAACCATTGTAACTAGGCTACATCTTCACTCTAGAAATTGGAATTTAATTCATAATGAAATTATAAAAACTCAGACTCAAAACAAAATCCGTAAGAAAGGCTAAAAATTTCTTCAAAAGACCTAAACTACTCCTATTTATAATACCTAAGTGGACTCTAATCCTATTTGAGATGAAATTCATGCGCACAAGGCCAAAAACAAACTTGTGTCATGACCTAAGACAATATGCATTGCGACCCGGCCTTTTTTCCTTTTTCTTTTGTGGTGTGCATCGGGACCTGGGTGTGCAGGTTGTGACCTGCACACCTTCGGTCGCAACAAACTTTCCTTTCTATGTCGCAACCCGCTTTCCTTTCTATGTCACAACGTGCTTTAGTTTCCTTGCTTGTTTCTAGGCCGTGACATGCCTTATCCACAAACCTGAAAACATAAAAGTTATATATCTTTTTCTTAACTTTTTATAGTCTCAATTAGAGTTCATATAAGAGAGTTATGTCTAAATTTGTAAAACAACGTCAAAGCTATCCAAAATATACCATTCTTGCTCAATTTTCTTTATTTTCTCTTAATTTCCTCCATTTTCCATTTTCTTTCCGCATATACACAATTAAACATATTTCTAAACTAAATTACTCAAAAGCTCACAAAAATTTTAAGGTAAAGATAATTAATTTATGAGTACAAAACCCATTTATCAAGAAGGTTAAAGGGAAAACACTACCATTTATGATGCATAACAATCCGTCTTTACTAAAGTCTACAGAAAACTTTTTCAAAAGTGGGAGATTGTTGTGTATTTTAATAAATTTAAAAGAGGCTGTTGAGTTACAAATAAGTTATAAAATCCCACATTGAAGAAATGGTTACACAAACTTGAGTAAAGAACCGAATGAATGCATAGGTGTAATTGCACAAGGAAGAAATCCTATGCTCGCACGCGCGTGGGAGGACAGTGGGAAGCAATACCTGTACTAACCTTTGCTACTATTGTCTTTTTTTTTTCTTTCTTACCCCAGGTTAGTCTCACAACAATGGCAGTAAGGATAGCCTTGGTTCTCACCTAAAAAAAAGTTCCATCTCTTACTCTTAGTATAGCACAAAATAGGTTATATTGGAATGGAAACCTTACAAAAATTTATTGTCCTAAGACAGGATATATATATATATATATATATATATATATATATATATATATATATGATTGAATGGTAGTCAAAGTTATAGTTAGAATCAATCCATTGGTATAAACTGGGATCTTATCTATACAGTTAAACTGCCTATGTGGATCATTTTATTCATTTGGAAGCTTTGTTGTGATCTTCTTCCCCTAGGAAAATATCTCATTAAAAGGCGACTCCAAACATAAGGTTTATGCACCTTTGGATGTGTCCAGGGAAGCATTAGATCACTTATTTATCAAAAGTTCCCTTGCTATAGAGCGGCTTGGTTTGGTTATTATCTCTCTTAATATTAAGAATCTACATCCTCAATCTATCCGGAGCTGGTTTAAGACTATATTTGAACAAATCAAGTGGAATAAATAGGAAGGTTTAGTATGCGTTACTGAAGATTTCATGATTATGTGCTGATGTATATCTAATCATGGAAATTCAGAGATATTCGAGTCTATAGATCCCTCGCTAAACAACGAAATAACAATTTTCTAAGAAATATATATATATATATATATATATATATATATATATATATATATATATATATATAATATGATATAATACGGATATTAACAATAAAATATTTAATATTTATATAAAATTTAAAGTATTGTGTCATATTGTTAGACAATACATTTCTATCTTTGAAATATCAGTGCTTTATAGGCAACCTTCAATCGATTCAAAATGACATCAGGCAAGAGTTATGGGAAAGTTACCAACTTTTCGGTTTAGGATGCCTCTGACCGCATGTTGATAAGATGACTAGACAAAGGAATACTAATTATATGCATGTTTTTCACTAGTTTCGTTATCGCAAGTCAAGGGTTCTTTTTTTTAATCATTCATTAGTTTTCCGTTGGCGTTAATGACAAGTGTGGTCCATATAACTCAAAAAGAACTGCACTTTGGAGTGTTACATGGATTTATAAGTACGCTTGAATTCCTGTTTAAGGATGAACCAGTGTGATATTTTGATTTTAGCCAATACGAAAAATCATCAGATATTTCTTCAACATTAATAGAGGACTGCCATCATCTCTTAATTACTGAACTATTTGGGAGGATATCTCAGCCATCAAGAATATTTTTGCCTGAACCCATTACCAGTGTTTGCCCACCGTTATATATAATTTTAATTTTTTAACCTTAAGTCTATATATCTTTTAACTCTTTGTTATGTTGCCTTGCTTCCAAGAAAAAGAATTGAATAGTTTTAAAACAATTTTGGGAATGCTTGAATGTGTAAGGTGCACAATTTGAGATTCAATTAGACCTGAAGAAATGGCCTTGCGCAAGTATTATAAATGGTCTATGGTTGATCATTGAGGGCGTTTGGTCTGCAGAATAAAACATTTTCACTGTCATAGCATATTTTTAATAATTTGATTTGTTGAGAGTCATATTCTGGGGAATAATACATTCCAAGAATCGTTGATGATTTTTCAAAAATACTCCTATATAAATGTTTTAAATATTTGTGCTGTAGGTATTATTATATTGTTTAAAATTAAGTACAATATTTTATATTATTATATTTAATCATTTATGTATTAAATAATTTATTTAATTTATATTATTTTTTATCAAGTTATATTGTATGTATTATATTTTAGTACATAGTATTTATTCTGTTAATATGTTATTACTTTTAATTTGTTATTTTCATTTTATATTCTGTATTTTATATTAAAAATATACAACATTTTTCAATTCTTTTATTTTATAATTTAATATAAATTTTTTTATTATATTTAATTATTTTTTTTTGTACTTTTTGAAAGTTTACTTTAATAAAGATTGGAAAACCAATTTTTAAACTTAATATAAACATTCCTTCCTCATGGAAATGCAACATTCCCATGAATATTTTTTTTATAACTTCTGACAAATTTGGGAATGCGGCATTCTCAGGAATCAAAAAATGTTCCATGAACCAAATGCCTCAAGTCTTTTCCCAACCAGTTACCTTAAAATTTTTTGACTGGAAACCCTTTTTTGGTCTCTTAACTTCATTTAAAGTTTCTCTTCATTCCCAAAAACTTATTTACTAACCGGTCTTTTCACGTCCTTGTAGCCCCATCAAGAAGGGCCATAGTTGCTTCTCAAGACATATATGTGTTTATCAATTACAGTGAGGTAGAACCCTAACTTTGACAATTATAATATGTCCACAATTTATTGTAAGTTTGTAGTATTTCTAAGATTTAGTAACTTTTATTTATGTATGGATTATTAAAAGAAATAAAAGAGTAAAAATATAATTGAAAAGTTTTAAAAATAAAAATAAAAATTTATTAATATTTTTGGAGTTAAAATGTCACTACTAGAAAATTCCTGTTTAGAGACGGAATTTTTTCGTCTCTAAACAAGAAAAATTCCGTCTCTAACGTAGTTAGAGACGGAATCAGAGACGGAAATAATTCCGTCTCTAAAAACGGGGCCGCTAAAATTTAGATACGGAATTTAAATTCCGTCTCTAATTAGAGACATAATATTTCTGTCTCTAAAAGTAATATATCCGTCTCTAATTTTCGTTACAAATTATGTCTCTGGATTCAAAGACGGATTTTTCCGTCTCTCAATCAGAGACGGAATATTCCGTCTCTGATTCCAAATTCGTCTCTGATATTAGAGACGGAAATTCGTCTCTCATTTTAGAGACGGAATATTCCGTCTCTAATATCAGAGACGGAATATTCCGTCTCTAATATCAGAGACGGAAAAAATCCATCTCTAATATCAAGAAAATATAAAAAAAAATTTAAAAATCTCAAACCTATCAACCAACAACCAATATAAACCAACAACCAAAAATCAAACGTTTCAGGCAGAAATAACAACATACATTTTAAATAATGTCAAACCTCTTATCATCCAGAAACATATCAACAAAATTTTTTAATAATCCCATGACATTACATGAAAATATCACTAATCAAACACTTTTTCATCATTAATACATAACACAAAGTCATAAATAACACAAACTATCATGATCCATCAGCAGCATTACTATTTTGCTCATTGTTATTATTCTCTTCTTCTCTAGGTGGAGACGAGGAGGACATTCTTATACTACCATCTATCATGAGGCGCCGAAACATCCGATCCCATTCCTCAACCTTTTGCTTTAACATAAAATTTTCATTGTCACTCTGTTTGAGCCATGCAGATAAAGCCTCAATTTTTGCATTCATAACAGAAGAGAAACTTGCTGAGACTTCATCAGAAGCAGAAGACCTAGAAGAAGAACTTGCTGCCAATACACTATGTGCTTGAGATCCCAGTCCATATATCCGTCCTTTATTGTTCATGCCTCCAACCACATCCAAATAAACAACATTGTCTGAATGTTGAGTGGAGTGTTGGCTACAACCCTCATCGCTCTAAGATTCGGACTGTCTCTCAGCTATTTTTGTTCGATACATTTCCTGAAAAAATAAAATGATTAAACAAAATGAATATTTGTAAAGAAATGAAAATAAAAGAGTAGTGACAACATACAGCAAATCTTCCTTACTGGTCGTTGAACCACCCCGATGGCTTTCCTTTGGGCCAGTGAAACTGCTCGTACAACTCAAAACATGTCGGTTTTTTATTCATTTGCACCCTCTAAAATAATAAAAAGTTAAATAATATTGAAGTAAGAACTTAAATCATTATATATTTGACAGAAATTACTCACCATTCTTTTGGCATGCTCTCGTGCAGATATAGACCCTCCACTATGTACATTAAGTCCTTCTTTGGAAAGTCTATTTTGTTTATTTTTTTCTAGCTTTATCTTGCCAGTCTTCACTATCCCATTCAGCCCTTAATTGTTGTAGCTTCTCTGGTGGAATCCAAGCACCCTTGTCCTCACCGCTACGCACCTTAAACAATACATTTTTAAGGCTGTTGATCCCCTGCTGTCAAATGACCTTTTAATATTGTGCTCATCATTGTCCAACCACTTAAAATTTGCCTAAACAAAGAAAGTAAACAAATTAACATAACATTCACACATTTTTTAAAAAGATATCAATAAATATGATAGGAAATGTTACATATTACCTTGAACTCCTCGAACCACATTTGAATGGTATTGTTGTCTACTTTTCCCCAACTGGACCAAGCACCTTCAAATTTTTTCTTGAAAATTGTTGTGATGCCACCTCTTGTTAAGATGTTAGGATAAAAGCTGAAAGTATAGATATCAATTTAAATAAATATACTGACAAAAAAAAACACACACACACACACACATATTACTTACGTGTTCCCAGATGCAGATCTAATCCAAATTCGACCATCTATGTCCCTTATTCCCCACTGAATAGTCTGTGTGAAAGGAACTGGTTCAACATTTGGACATGCGGATGGATTAGGAGATGGGGCACATATAGTATGTGTAGATGGGGTAGGGGCAACTGTACTAGAAAGATGAGGAGATGAGGCACTGGAATGCGCTGCTTGTGAATGGGAAGATGGGGTAGAAGTATGACAAGTCTGGGAAAAGGGAGATAATGTAGGTGTATGTCCAATGTGGATCTGGTCAAGGTGAGCTATGTCAGCAACAGGTGATGTGTCTGGCTGTGTATATGGCTGAGAGATAGCCCATCCCTGCCCTCTACCTCTACCCCTTCCTCTACCTGTCATCTATAGACAAAAAGATAACCATAATCATCTATTTCAATTAAATTTAATGACAATTTAATAATAAAAAATACAAATAATTACAAAAGACAATGATAACAAAACTCATAACCATACTACCATAGATTTATAACCTACTTCAAAAATACATAATATATGATCTACATAATACACTTAGTAAAATGAAGAAACTTAACAATACCTAAACATCTTCATCATTATCATTTTCTTCCTCTTCTTCTTCATCTTCCCATTCTCCTTCTTCCTCAGTATCTTCTTCATCCACATCTTCTATTTTAATATCTATATCTACATCTATTTCATGTAGGTTCAAAGAAGAACCATATACTTCATCCACAGGGCCTTCAATATCAACAAGACTCTGCTCGAGATTGTCATTTGCAACTATTATAGGCGATTGCATTGATGACTCTTCTTGGTATAGAGCATCACTTTCAGGCATTTTAGATTCTATTGCAGTTTGTATTGTGGTTCGTGCCTTAGTTTTAATCACTACTAACCAATCACGTTGCCCTTTCGGATATTGTGTATAATATACTTGCGTTGCTTGTTGTGCAAATATAAAAGGGTCATAATTTTTATATCTCCTGGATGTTCTAACCTCAACAATCCCATAGTTATCTACCTTTGTTCCATGATTTAAGGTGGGATCAAACCAATCACATTTGAATAGAACTAACACCTTTATAGGCCATCCTGTATAGTGTACTTCAATAATGTCTGTTAAAACCCCATAATAATTATTTTCTATTGTTTCATCCGTACCACCTTGACAACATACACCAAAATTTGTTGTATCCATACCTTGGCCATGATCTTTTGTATTAAATTTATAACCATTTACATAATATGAAGGCCATTTGTTGGCTTTTCTTTGAGGGCCCCATGCCAAACTCTTTAGAAAGACATCTTCAACATTATTATTTAACACCTAGTCATCAAATATTTAAGTCAGTCTCACATAAGAAGCAAAATGTTAGAAAATAAGAAATTAAGGAGAATTCGTGCAACATACGTATTCTTTAAACCAAACAAGAAACATTGTGAAAATTTGTCTGTCCACTTCCGAGTCACTCATCTCACATTCTTGTAACATATTAGTATATGTGCTACATTTAGAAAACATGTTAGAACAATTTATAGTGATATATATATTTATATAACACTTAAATGAGCATTTTATACACTTACATTAAAAATGGCTCCACTTCAGGACAATTTAGAAGAACATATAAATGTACGGTTTTCAAGTCCCTTTCTTCCATCATGAAGGATATGCATCTTTCGGTTGGACAACCAGGATAATTAAAGATAGAAAGCGGTGGTCTAATTGAACAACCTTGACCTCCATTATCATTTCGTGGTACTTGAGTCCTTCTATATGGAACATCAGGTGGATAATAGTAGGATGCAAATGTAGAGGTCTCTTCTACCAAATAAGCTTCACAAATTGATCCTTCAACTATAGATGTGTTCTTCACCTTGTCTTTTAGTGTGCGAATAAATTTAATACACTTAATTGATACATTTAGTACTATGAATACGATTCCATAATTTAAAAAAAAAAGGATACATAACTCTACCTTTCAAATGGATACATAACTCTACCTTTCAAATGGATACATCTATCGATATTGCACTGGACCTTCAACCTTTGCTTCGTATGGCAAATGAATTGGAAGGTGTTCCATTGAGTCAAAAAAAATTGGAGGAAAAATTTGTTCTAATTTGCAAAGAATGACTGAATATTTTGCTCCATCACATGTAAAGTATTCTCTCGCAACAATGGGGAAGTCAATTCTCGAAAGAACTGACTAAATTCTGTGAGTGTGTTCCAAATAGGCTTTGGTAATACTTTGAATGCAATTGGGAGCAAGCATTGCATAAACACATGACAATCATGACTTTTCATACCAAACAACTTTGCTTCTTTCATGTCAACGCACCTTGATAATGTAGAGGCATATCCGTCTGGTAGTTTCAATTTTTTGACCCATTCACACACAGCTAATCTTTGTTGCTTAGTTAATGTGTATTTTTCTTTGGGTTTAATTAGTTTGCCATCTCTTCCATCCTGCAGTTCTAATTCATTCCGCCTACAAATTTCCGCCAAGTCGAGCCTTGCATTAAAATTGTCTTTTGTCTTACCTTTAGTGTCCATCACTGTGTATAAAATATTCAAAAAGACATTTATCTCAATATGCATAACATCTAGATTGTGTGGAAAAAGATTTGTTTTCCAATATGGTAACTCCCAAAATATAGATTGCTTCTTCCAGTTGTGAATAATTCCATACCCTGAGATATTATCATATGTCTCTTTAGTTATGCTAGGCATATGTCTAACCCTTTCCAATACTTCTTCACCTGTTAACCGAGGCAGGTAAAGATGTTTCAGTATGTCTCTTCCAAAAAGCATTCTTATTCCTTCTGTAACTATGATCAAGTGGCAAGAATTATCGATGACAATCAAAGAAAGACGTCTTCCGACTATGTCGAAGGGTGAATGCCTTTGAACACTCTATACATATTGGACAAGCAAGTTTTCCCATTGTCATCCAACCTGAAAGCATCCCATATGTAGGAAAGTCATTAATGGTCCACAATAAACAAGCTTTCATGTTGAAGTTCTGTTTTAGTGAGACATCATAAGTCGTGACACCAATATTCCATAAAAGTTTGAGATCATCTATAAGTGGTTGCAAATACACATCAATTCTATTCTTTGGATTGGAAGGACCAGGGATTATAATGGTCAAGAACAAGAACTCTCTTCTCATACACATCCAAGGGGGAAGATTGTAAGGGGTAATAATAACTGGCCAACATGAATAAGTCCGACCTGTTTTATCAAATAGAGCAAATCCATCAGCACACAAACCTAACCTCACATTTCGAGGGTCCATTGTAAATTCAGGATATTTTTCATCGAATTTTTTCTAGGCTTCGCCATCAGATGGATGAGACAAAGAGCCTGTTACCCTCATAGTTTTCTGATGCCATCTCATTTGATTTGTAATTTGCATTGAGGAATAAAGTCTTTGCAGCCTTGGAATAAATGGAAAATACCACATTTTTTTCACTGGAAGCTCTCTTGCTTTTCCATTTCTGATGACCCTTTTGTAACGCTCTTCACCACAAAATTTACAATGATGAAGCTCCAAATCAAGAGGACTATGATAAATCATGCATCCGTTTCGACAACAGTGAATTTTTATATAACCTAATCCTAATTGCTCCACTGATTTCTTTGCACGATAGAGGTTTTTAGAGGACTATGATAAATCATGCATCCGTTTGCACGATAGAGGTTTTTAGGCATACGATTTTCATTTGGCAATGCATTTCCCATAAATTGTACCCACCGATTGAAACAATTCTCAGATATGTTGAAGTCGGACTGAATACCCAAAGCTTCCACTGCAGCTGACAATTCAGAATAATTTTGACAACCGTCATACAAAGGAGCATGCGTAGCTTCTAACATATTAAAAAAAATTTAGCTTTTGAGTTAGGATCTTCATCCTTCTGTTCGCAATGAGCAAAACCTTGTTGCTTTATATAATTACCAATAGATGGTCCAGCAGCATCCATTACCATCTGTTCCTAATTATTGAAGCATGCCTGAAAGTCACTACTTCCATAATATGAATTTCTTGAAACCATTGGTGGAAAGATAGGTCTTGGTTTATCATGGTTGGTCCAATAATAATAATTACTCATAAATCCCTTCATACAAAGGTGGGTTTTCACTTCATCAACTGAACAATACTTCTGACACTTGCATTTTTTACAAGAACACCTCAATTTTCCTACACTTTTAAAATGATCCTGACTACAAGCAAACTCTATAAACTCGACAACTCCTGCCATAAACTCATATGTAACTGTTCTCTTATCAGGACCAACCCTATTATCCATCCACTTACGATGTTTAGGAACTTCCATCCTATTTTTAGGCATACATGAATCAAAACAAACATCTTAATTCAATATAGCACAAATTATAATAACATATTGAAGCAATACCAACATCAAAGACATAATGTGAATAGAAATCAATTTTTCTGTTAACAGACATTTTTTTTGCTCTTTTTCTTGGCTGCATGACATAATTTTCAATTCATGTTTGTGTTGAGAGTAACTATTTCCGAGCTAAAAAAGCATCATGTGTGTGAAAATTTGTTGAGTTCACATACATTTTTATTAATTTTTATACACTCCAAGCATCTCACTTGTCACTATCTATAAAACAACTAATAATACTCTTTTTCAAAACACCAATAATGAAAATGCCTTAGTCTTTGACTTAGATATGTTATGAGCTTTATACCACTAGAAAAATTGAATATATTTAGAATCTGATTTAGAGATTTAGAGATGTTCATAGCTAGTTTCCCTTTCAACAACAAAAGCTAAGTTCATAGCTTTGAAAAAAGCTGTAAAAGAGAGACAAGGTGGACTAAAGGCATGGCAACTAGCTTAGTAGTAAGTGGAGTGGTTGTAGAAATGGGGTGTGATAGCCAAAGTGCCATACACTTCACCAAGTATAATGTTGACCATGAAAAAATAAAGCACAAAAATGTAAGTTTATTTTTCATAAGAGACATCACATTGCTAGTGGAAAAGTCAAATTGGAAAAGGTAGATACTAGAAAAAGTTCAACAGATATGTTAACAAAGGCATTGGTATCACCAAGGTTCAACCACTATTTGAACTTATGAATATAAAAGAAGCTAGTTGTGTAAAAATAGCATAAGTTGTGTAAAAGTAGCAGTATTCAAGGTGTTGAAACAGTGGGATATGGTTTTATTATACTTTATTCTTAGATTAAATTCCATATTTATAGACTTATTTAAATTAATATAATTTTCTTTATAGTTACTATTTTGGCCAACCTTAGGAAACAATTTGTATTTATAAATTTCTTTTAGTTAAACTCTCTTAGAGAAATAGTTAATCCTTAGTATTTTTTTGGTTATTTTCTTCCTTATTTCTTCATCCCAATTCAACTATGGCTTTATTCACATTTATATTTTTCCTTCCTAATCAGTTTTGCTATATCCTAAATTCTATATTCGATATCTAATTTATTATCCTCAAGTTGAAATATCAAAGGGGTCTTCCAAGTTAAGTCTACATAATTTTTCTTATAAACATCCTTATTATCCCATTAGGGTTCCACTTACCACTTCTTTAATATTAGACCCTTTGTCACTTACCATGTAAAATTAGATCCATTTTTATATCAATGTCACTTATGGAATTTTGTGTTTCATACATGTCCCTGTTTCTCAATAAAATGTTGAGAAAATTTAGGAACTACACTTTGGTTGGGTTCAAGTTCAACATTTTGGGATTTGAGTTTTGGGTTTTGTTGGATTCACTTCTTTTTAGCTTATCTTCAAAGAAATTTTGGTTTTAGCACTTGGGTTTTCTTCAAAGAGATAATTATATGTATAGTTGTTTACACACAAGTTTTATAGTGCAACAGGAATTTGAATTGTTCATATTCTTAGCTTTTGTTTGTTTAAATTTATACTAACAACAATTAATTTCACATAATTTTCAACATACCGTTTTTTTTCAACAAAAACTTTAAGAAAAGAGAAAAACAATACAAGAAACATTAGTAAAACATCACAACCATCTCTATTATCTACCTAACTGATGAAAGGAAAGAAGCATAAGTAAAGAAAGAAGAAGAATGAGACATAATGCAACACTTTCATTCATATGGTTATAAGATATAAGTACAAACATGTATAGAGAGTTTAACACATCTACTTCTGGTAATCTCTACAACATAATCATAACTAAATTCATGTGCTAGTCACTTGGTTTATCACTCCCCTGCAAACTTAAGGTAGATACATCTTTTACTTTAAGTTTGTTTCTAAAGAAATTAAAGTTGGTACTTAAAAGTACTATGGTGAGGATATCTGCATTTTGCTCGAATGAAATAATATACTTGACTATGACTTAGTTATTAATCACTTTGATCTAATAAATAACAAACTCAGCTCTATATGACTTAGTTATTAATCACTTTCTAAAGAATTTTGAATTGGTTTTTTGCCTTCTTCTGAAAGTTAAAGACCTGTTATAATAGGACTTAAACATTGAAGATGGTGTCACTAGAAATAAACATTCTACTATTAGTTCTTGTTTGTCACTATAGCCCATGAAAACACAGTCAAGTGATCTAAATTGAAGTTTAAGTTTATTATATGGCCTAATGTAAGAAAGTGCTTTATTCAAATATGATATCAAGGTAGCAATTGCAACATTAGAACAACAAGTTATCAATATATCATCCACATGCACAAGCACAAATAGTGAATGTTGTTGTGTGATCCTCTTAAACAATGAGGTTTCACACTTACTTGACTTAAACCCCAAAAGAGTAAGTGTTGTAGCAAACTTTTCGAACTAGGCTCTTAAGGTTTACTTTAGCCTAAAGAAAGCCTTTGTATGACCTGCATAATGATCACATGTGTAAGGGTTAGGATAAATTTCTGCACTTTCAAAAGAAGGTCTGCGAAGAGGATTCAGGGCAATGAAGGGCAAGGCAGTCAATTGTTACAGAAACATGGATGAAATAGATAGAACCATAATATACATGGAAAAAAGGGACAAGAAGAGTGGTTATTGTTTATTATTAATTTATGCATATTTTCACAATACCTGTGAAGATGAGACGTTTACACCTAACAGTTGACTTAGTTCAAAGGCTCTTCTAGATTCAGAAAAACCACCACCTGTGCGAGAGACGTTAAGACCCAATAAGTAATTTATTTTAAAAAGAAGAAAAGGTTGATAGAGCATATGATTCATTAATTGATGTGCACAAATGTAATTAAGAAATTTTCCAATCCAAAACTCCCAAAAATACACCATACAACATGTCAGAGAGCATTTTGAAGAAAACAATTCCTGAAAAATATTTATCATTGAGAAGTTCGATATTGTAAAATGATTATACTACCAGGTAAAGACATCCCTTGTAGTAGAAGTGCTTTCTCAGTCTTACTCATACAACTATCATTCTGTATACAATAAACTAGCAAGTACATATAATTTAAAGACAATACATTATTAGTTACTAATTAATGAAATTTAAGCTAGTTTTAGTGAATATAGAAGTATGGATAAAGGTTTAAACATAACAAAATAATTTCCATTCAGTGAAAGTTACTTAATTACTGTCCAACACTCCAACCGCTATAACAAGAATAGCAATACCTTTCAACAAGCAGTGATTACATGATAGTACAGAGCGGGGCTATGCCCATTCAAGAGGATTTTCTGTTCATTTTTCTGTTTAGGCTACAATATGAAAAACGAATCATATATTTTCTAGAGTGGTTTGATCTTCCTTGTTCATATAGGCTTTTCTTTGTAGGTTCTTTAATGGGTAGGAAGTTGATTTCAATATCTCCATCACTATTTTGTAAATATCTATAACCATCATGTAAGTTGTATTAAAATTTTTTTTGGTGCCATTTATTATGCAACTTTTGTTAATAAAACTTTAATTTAATGTATACATAATGAGCTGGTAGTTTAAATTTAAGCTTGCAGCAAAGCTGCTCAATCTCTAACAGACACATTTTTATTTGCATTTACCCCTCTCAAATACTTATCCATCAATTTAAAATATAGAATGTTCAGTTCAACAGTCAACACAATAGGAAATAGTTATATAACCAGCAAAACAGAGCAAATAAGGAGAAAAAAGGCTAGATATAACATCTTTTACCTCCTTATGTGCTTAACTTTTATCCTGTATTGCAAACGCTTTTACAAAAATGATGGCTACACATCAAACATGTACTATGTTAGACCATATAACATGAAAACACAATAGAAAAAGACATTTTATAGGAGACATGATATTTTGAAGGATTAGATTTCAGGGGAAATTTTTTTGGTTAAAATAAGAATTTATTAAAGGGAAGCAATGTACGTAGAAGAAGTATTAGATATTATCCTAAAACAACCAAAACAACAGGAAATGTTTCTAAGAGTCAAGCAAAATACTGGGCGCTCTTGGGAAAATTTTTATGCATGCTATAAATCCTGGGCTTGCTTGCCAAATGGATACAAAACAACAGGAAATAGTTATATAACCAGCAAAAGCATTAATGCATGCTATAAAATCTATAAATCTTGGGCATGCTTGCCAGATGGATACCTTTAACCATCATGTGCCATATTCTAACCCAGTATGGCTGCTAGTCTCAGAATCATATTTTGGGAGAAACAATGGTGCTAAAAACTTGGGAGTCAAAATCAGAATCATAACACAGCCAGCATACTTGGGAGTCAGAATCAAAATCATATTCTCAGAATCAAAATCATAACACAGCCCGCATATTATAGATGCATTTTCTATCGAAGAACAGAGCATGGAAGTCAAGGTATAGGGAACGCTTACAACCACAACCAAAACTTGGGAGCAACAATGGTGCTAAAAAGAGTTATTACTAACCTGGCTACGAAGTTCACAGCCACAACCAAACTTGGGAGCAGCTTCAAACGAAGAGTAAGAACACCGAGTTGGAAGTCAAGGTACAACTTTGGAGATTTTCTGCAGAAAGCTTGGGTTATTGGAAGGAGTAGACCGATGGAAAGCCCTGGAGATTTTAGCCAAGGCACAGGGAAAGCTCTAAACATTTCTGTGGGAAACGCTGAGAGGGAAACACGAAAACGGGAGAGGGAAAACAAGGGGGGAGGGGAATTTTTTACTGGAAGAAAGTGAGATGATCAGGTACATGCTCCTTCTGAATTTTTGACTGGTTTTATGGTGTAGGGGCACAGGTGATGTTGAGTTTTGGTGTAGCTAGCTGGTGCTAATATTTGACCGTTGGATCCTTTAATTTGTTTTCTTGATTTTAAGATTACAATGTTATTAATAAAATGGGGTGGATTTGAAGAAAAATAAAATTTTAGCCTTTTCTCTCACTCTCTCTTTATTTTTTGTGTTCAAATAACTCTTTTATTATATCCTTTTTTTAAATAAATTTAAGAATTTTTTATTTTTTTAATCTATTTGTTTTTAGATGGGTTTAAGAATTTTTGGTATTTTTATTTGCTTTTATTAGCAAATTAATATAGTCTTTCTCTCCTATTGACTTGTTAGTAGTTTTTTTTTATTTAGGTATTTTATAATGTTATAAAAAATTTTAATTCTAATTCAAGGAATAAATGAAAAAAATGGGTTGAAGGATAAAGTTTTTCAAATTTCTTTTGAATTTTTTAATGAAAGAAATATAAAATGCTATAATTTGAAAAACAAAAAAATAAAGTTAATTTAAAAATTATTTAAATTGTGAATTTAAAAAAAAATCAACAAAGTAAACTTAATTAAATATATAAATCTATAAACCGAAATTGTTAGTTTGGGTTCACATTTATAAATAATTGTATATAAATTTGTATAGGTAATCTCTAAATGGTGTCTCAAAATCAAGGTGAAAATATCTTGTACGATCAAATGATAAAATTATATATATATATATATATATATATATGTGTGTGTGTGTGTGTGTGTGAGCCACCTTAGATTAGATAAAAAATTAAATTTCTTTTCGAAACAATCGAAATATTTTTATTTTTGAAGTCACCAAAACAAAATAGAGTTATCGAAACAAAACCGAGTATTTATTAAGAAATTATATCATTTTAATTAAAAATATTATATTACGAGATGTTTCGAAAGAAATACTTTTATTTTGATAGAAAAGAACAAAATTAATTTTTAAAAAAATTGATAATTTGAAAATAGATAAAAGTAGCATAACATTACATTCAACACTAAGTTGTTCAAGTATGGATACATATATAATTAAAAAAGTATTTTTCAAATTTATAAACTTCTTTTAAAACATTTGGATATAGTTTTGATGGAAGGTGAGAGGTGAATTGTATAGTTTTGATGAAATTTTAACTTGTAAAAGTGTAAAATAGCTTCCTAGTCATGTGAATTTGAGTTTTCATAGAGACTTTTTTCAATAAATTTTAAAAATTGACTTATGAAATAAATTAAAAGTAATTTATTAAAAATTGATAAACTCTAATAAGTTATAAGTTTTTAACATAAAAGTAGCTTATTATATCCAATTTAAACACTATTTTTTTAACATTATACTGATAGATAAACTCTAATAAGCTATAAGTTCTGCTATCCAAATAGGCTCTTAAAGATAGATGTTCGAAAAAATTAAGAAGACAGAAAGATAGACGCAAAAAAAAATATTATTGTTAAATGATGTTGAAATTTTATACATTCAATTAAGATACTAATTCAAATTAATTTTATATATTTATATTATTAATATTATATTAAAATTAGACAAAATTCAATAAAGATAAAATGATCCAGTGATAGGAACAAAAAGGAGATTAAAAGATAATATTAATGAATTTAATAAATTTTTTGCACATGTTGTCGCCAACATCAATTATGATATCCTTCGTTATATTTGATTATTTAAAATAATTAATTATATTATGGTTCAAAACTTCAAATATAAAGAAAATTATGAAGTCAAATTCTAACAAAAATAAAAAAGGCACAATCAAAAAGAATAATTTATGCCTAAAATCATTAAATCTAATTAATTATTTCATCATCTTTTAATTAATTGTATAATGACTTTGTAAATTGTTTAATTTAAAACCCAAAATTGCTTCTCTTTTGGATGATTTTATTTAGACATATAATAATTGTGAGAATTGTTTAAGTACAATTTTCATACTTGAAGAGATATATGCTCAGGGGTTTTGAAAAAATATATTTGATTTCTTTGAAAATTTGTCTTTAATTTATTTCAATAAAAATAAATTTTTTATTGCAAAATTGCATGAATCTTGATTATAAATTATTGTAAAGTCACTTCTTTATTATATGTATGCTCTTTTCATTTTGTTAGGGCTCAACTTAATTTTCTAATAAAAAAATGAATTTGCACTATTAATTTTTACCAACAATTTAATTTCAATTGGCGAAAGAAGTATAATTATTTTGTTTATTTTTCATATTACTATAGAGAAGTTTTTAATTGATTTAACTTCCGATTTTAAGGAAAATCATGTGGTAATCAAACATGAAAAAAATTAATAACAATTACAATTTCTAACAATAAAAAGATAAAATTAGACAAAATTCAATAAAGATAAAATGATCCAGTGATAGGAACAAAAAGGAGATTAAAAGATAATATTAATGAATTTAATAAATTTTTTGCACATGTTGTCGCCAACATCAATTCTGATATCCTTCGTTATATTTGATTATTTAAAATAATTAATTATATTATGGTTCAAAACTTCAAATATAAAGAAAATTACGAAGTCAATTTCTAACAAAAATAAAAAAGGCACAATCAAAAAGAATAATTTATCCCTAAAATCATTAAATCTAATTAATTATTTCATCATCTTTTAATTAATTGTATAATGACTTTGTAAATTATTTAATTTAAAACCCAAAATTGCTTCTCTTTTGGATGATTTTATTTAGACATATAATAATTGTGAGAATTGTTTAAGTACAATTTTCATACTTGAAGAGATATATGCTCAGGGGTATTGAAAAAATATATTTGATTTCTTTGAAAATTTGTCTTTAATTTATTTCAATAAAAATAAATTTTTTTCCTTTATCATTTTTTAAATTAAATAATTATTTTGAATTTTTAAAGATATATACATTATTAATTTGATGATTAAAATTTTACCTTATTAATTTAGTATTTAATAAAAAATTAACTCAGGTTGAATAAATTTTGAATTTTTTTATAATAAATATTTAACATATTTTTTTATATTATAACTAAAATTTTATATATCTTAACTAAAAATATGGTTTTGTTAAATTTAAAAAGAGAAAAAAAAATGATAAAAAGTATTTTTCTACTTTCAGTGGCGACCTAAGGACGCCACTGAAAGTTTAACTGCATAAATTTTTTTCTTTTAGTGGCGACCTTCTAGAGGTCGCCATTGAAAATGTATGTTTAGTGGCGATTGTTAATAGTCGCCACTGAAAGTTGACCTTTCAGTGGCGACTATATAAAGTCACCACTGAAAGTTTGACTTTCATTGGCGACTATTAACAATCGCCACTAAAAAAACACTTTCTGTAACAACTTTTTTTTTATTATTTATTTATTATTATACAATATAAAGTTCACATACACATCATTAATCAAAACGTACGTACAACATTTCAAACACATAAATATCTACATCTTATTGATTGTGGTTGACCAATTCTAGAGATTCGGGTGCGAGTGGTTGCACCTTCACCAGGATCTGTGCCAACTCGCCCACAAACATTTTATTTAGGATCCGCCCATCATAGAATAACTCGATCCAACGTGCACTAAAAACTAGAGATATAGAAAATCTGCATAACTAATTTTCTGAACATGATATGGAAATATAGTGAGAATTAAATCCTAGTAAGTTCAACAATAAATCATCATCAATATAGCTCATCACGTCATGTTCAGCTGTATAAACTACAGAAAATATCTTTGGTCACATGAATGCATTATATCTATGCACATAAAAATCATACAGTAATGATATGTATGACAAGATTAACTATTTTTAGAATATCATATGATGGCCATCAATTTATTCTCATTTCAAGCTACCCCGGTCAGGGTGAGTATCCTCTACTCTCCAGTACGGGCTTTTCTCACTCCGTCCGACATGGCCCACTTTCTCTTTCTTTTCTCATAATCATAATCATAACCATTGGTAGAGCATCCCCTACTGGTGCACCACACGGATTGCCATGTGACCGTGCTCATTTCTTTTCTTTTCACAATGATAGCCAAAAATATGCTTTCAATAACAAGTATGTTCATCAAAATATAACTATTACCATAAATCATTGGTAATCATGCCATGAACATAACCATTTCAAATATCACTTTATAAAATATTTCCATGTCAGAATTTCACACTTAAGATGGTAGGAAATTCATACAATGGTAATGGCTATGGCATATACTAGTCATTTATTATTTTCATTTATAAAATTCGTCTTCTTTTTAAAATATTAATTTCATCTCTTCATTTTCTTTATGCTTGACCTTTAGTCAATTTCTTCTTATTTATATCATTTCTAATACATGTTCTTACAAATTTATAGAACATTTTTCTCCAATTTGGTTTCTACTATTACCCTATAGTTAAAGAGGTTCATCTAAGGTAGAAAAATGTTAAAAACAGACTTCACTAGCTTCCAACACGGTCTGACCATGTTTTTGGACACGGCCATGCTTTAAAAATACTTCAAATGTACTCAAAAACAGCCCCGAACACGGCTAACCCGTGCTTGAAGCACCCAGAACACGGCCTGGCCGTGTTTTGTGACCTTGGCTCACTAATCAGAGCATAAATCTCTCATTTTAACTGCGATTGAGGTGATCTTGGTGTCCATGGAAAGTTAAGACAATTATCTAAAACTATTATGTTACGCATATCAGCAAAGTAGTAATAAAACTTGGTGTTATTACTCCATTAAATTCAATATTGTTTCTTCTCGGGTAGGTTCTAACCTTTACTTACTAATCTGACTATATCTCCCACATAAGAATTTCAAATTAAGTGATTCCAGTGGCTAAAAATCCGAGACACATAAATATATAATTCATAGGTTAACCATTTATTTTAATTTCTTATATAATTTTCTCAGAAATTAAAACACCGAAGCTATCCTAACATATTCTTCCCAGATTAACCATTTTATGACCTTTGTTTACTAATCGGAACATATTTACCTCATATGAACTCTAAATTGAATGATTCCAGTGGCTAAAATTCCGTGACACATATATCTTTAATTCTTATGTTAACTATTTATTTTAATTCCCTACAGATAATTCCCAGAAATTAAAACACAGAAGCTATCCTAACATATTCTTCCCTGATGAACCATTTTATGACCTTTGATTACTAATCGGACCATATCTACCTCATATGGACTCCAAATTGAATGATTCCAGTGGCTAAAAATCCGTGACACATATAACTTTAATTCTTATGTTAAAAATATATTTTAATTCCTTATAGATTGTTCCCAGAAATTAAAACACCGAAACTGAAAATTCTATCACCCATAGCCATACCCATGCAGAACTATCTACACCAACCTAAGTATTCAAACATACATCACATGCAAGATCAATATGTAACATGATATAGCAACATCCATGACCAATCATCAAAGTTCTAAGATCAAAATCTCATATAAATATTATAAATTTCAAAAGTTTTCTTCAAAAAGAAATATTGTTAAACTTACTTGGAGCACTTCGTCCCCTAGACTTCTCCTTCCTCTTTCTTCCTTTCTTCCTCTCCTTTCCTCACTCTACCTTGCTTCTATTTTTCCTCTCCCTCACTTAGACGAAATTCTAATGTTGTAAGGTTGGGTTTTCTTATATAGACCACCAAATAATTCACCTTTCATGATCATGGGTCTACCTTATCACAATTAGGATACACTTTGTTGAATTTTTGGAAAACAAACAACTTATGTTCTTGTCTTCCTCTTCCTTAGTCAAGATATGCAAAGGAAAAGGATATTTGTATTTTGAAAATTATGATGATATGTTCTTAAGATAAGGGACAAGGTCCCTTTGATTTAGGGATTCATTTCCATTTTCTTTTGTCTTAAACAAGTATGATAGGTTTTCCTTTTTAGGTGGCAAATTTCTAGCCCTTGAATTTCCATTATTTGGTTGATATTATTTGTGTAGGATAGGAATGTTTTGTCCTAATTAATGCCATGTATTATCATACCACTTGTTAAAATTATGAGTGTAGGATATAGATGTTTTTTGTCCTAAAACCTTGTATTGTCATGCCACTTGCCAAAATGATGAATGTAGAATCATACCACTTGCTAAATTTTTGTCTTAATGCCATGTAACCTAATCTTTATTATTATTACATTATTATATCATCACCTAATTTATTTTATTTTATTTTTTCTCTTGGATTTGGGCTTATTCCTACCCATTATGGGCTTATTCCTACCCATTTTCTTTGCTTTGGATAAAATTCTACCTTTCTTGGAGGGCTTAGTCACATTTTCATAATTTTTGGACTATTGGTCCAATTACTATATCCTAGTCCAAGTCTATGTTTTATTTCTTGCTTAAGTTATCCAATGGGCTTGCTAGAAACTTATGTGAAGTGGAAAAACTCTATATGAAGTGTCCATAGGTAAAAGCCCAATTTATGGGTGGAGATACTAAACTTAGTAACTTTTACTCTTAAATTAGGAAAAATTACCCTAATCCAATCTTCTTGAAATTTTAAGACCTTTAATTCATAAAAATTTATCTTCCTTACCTAAGAATTTCACCTTTCTTTAGCATGTTTATTTCTAATATTTCCTCTTAGGTTTTCTTTCTTTACTTATTCCATTAATATTAGAACATTTCTATGCATATATGTAAGGTGAAGAATTTATAAGGAAAATATTTAAAAATTACGGGATGTTACACTTTCAGTGGCGACCCGTGAAGGTCGCCACTAAAAATACCTTTTAGTGGCGATTTTCTATAGTCGCCACAGAAAAGTCGTCACTGATTCTTCAGTTTCTTGTAGTGTTCTCCCACGAAATTGTAAATTTAAGCACCTTGGAAAAAAGTTCGCGTGCACTGTTCACTAAAGCAAAATCCATGGATTTCAGCTAAAAAATCATGTTGTATGACCATAAAAATCATTCTAAAGATGTTATCCTACCTTCTAAACAAGAATCTATGGTCAAAAGCTTCTAAAAAAACCAAAAATATAAACAAAATTTGACAGATTGAACCTGTGAACAGTGCTTTAGTTTTCTACTGCAGGGGTCGCCGTTGATGCGATTTCTTCACAATTTGTGTTGCCTTACCATCCTCAATCTAGTTACTATACACATATTCACTTGATATAAGCTCATTGGGGGTTGGATTGTTGAAGAAACTGCCACAGGGAAGAGAAGCTACTGGATGGAGACGAAAGGAGGAGCTGCGGGTGGCTTGGAAGGGAAAGTGTGCGCGGGCAGGAAAAAATAAAGTGGGGTAAACTTTTTTAGATGTTTTCAAGGGGGGAAAGGATAAAAATATGCCAGTTTCTTTATGCCCATGTTAAAAGAGCATACCCAGTTAGCATCTTTTTCCCCAGTTAATACATTGACATTAAAAAAACGAAAGAGAAAAGATAATACATTCATGTTTTTTTATGTCAATGCTATTCTTTTAATAGATTATGCTCTTTTTTTAAATTGAAAAAAAATTCACGTTTTCTTTATGTCTTTTTAAATTTATATTGATACTCTTTCAAGGTATTTTTTTAAAATTACACTATTTTTTCTTATTTGAAATTTTTTAAAATATTAATTTGACCTTTTAATTATATGTATTACATTAAATTAAATTAATTATAATTTCTTTTAAAAATGCATAAAGCATAAATTTTATTATTAAAAATTGTTTAATTTAAATTGAAAAAAATGTAAGTGTATCTTTTCAAAATTATTTTTTAGTTAATAAATGTCAAATGACTAATTAAAATATATTTTAATGTATTAATATTTTAAAAAAATTAATATCATTCAAAAGATCGATAATAATAAAATAATATATAATACTACTTAAAAAATTATGAACATTTCAAACTTAAAATAATTTTGTGGCCATAAGAATCAAAGCCTTATTCCCGAAGTCCATACATATATTTTAATATCGATCTTTTGAATTATATATATATATATATATATATATATATATATATATATATATATATATATATATATATATATATATATATTCAAAATTAAGCATACATATATTTTTTGAAAAGAGATGCCTTTAATTTTCATAAATGTTTACTTACATTTTAAAACTATAAAATTATTTTATTCATAATATTAATAAAAAATATTTATTCATCAATTCTGAAAAAAAATAAAATTTAAAGTAAATCTGAAAACTGTATAGTAGCTTTGAGATATTTTTATTAATTCAAAGTCTTAGTAATATAGGCTTAAATAGAAATAATGTAAGATAAAATACTAATCAACATTAAATGCGAAAATAGAAAAGAAATCTCTAAAAATATGTAATAAATAGATAAACAACCTAAAACTCACTTTTTTTTAATGATTTTTTGAGCCTGAAACAGTTTCCATTGGGTAAATCCTAATGGGTTTCATAACTCCACCTCAGCTAAAAGTTATGTCTGCTTTATTAAATATGTTATTTTATGATCATTTTTTTCTTTTTAACCTTATTGTGTTCGATCTGCTCTATGAATTCACTAGCTCATTTCACTAACCAATGAAAAAATGAACTGATGATAAAATGTATTTTAATCTTTTTATTTATCAATAAAATGGAGCACCAGATGAAGATATGAAGGAAAAATGGCGAAGGGTATTTTACTCCTTTAATTTTTTATTCCATTTCACTTTTTCCCTTTTCACTATTTTTTTGAGGTAAAATCATCTTTTATATAGGAGAAAATCTATATTTCGTAAGAATCAAGATTAGAGTCAAATTTACCAACCAAATACAATAAATCGATTTAAAAGAATTATGTAGTATATAGTATGTTCGTGTATGTATATGTGTGTGTGTGTGTGTGTCTATATATATATATATGTATACATACATATATATATATATATATATATATACATACATATATATATACATATATATATACATATATATATATATATATATATATATATATATATATATATATATATATATATATATATATATATAATACACGAAAATACTATATACTACATAATGATTGTGACCAAAATTATATTATATCCAAAATTAAGCGTACATATATTTATTAGGAAGACATGTCTTTATTCTTCATAAATGTTTTTTTCTTTTTAAAATTATTAAATCATTTCTCATAATATTAATAAAATATATCTATCCATCAATTCTGAAAAAAGTAAAATGAAAGTAAAAATAAAAAATTTGTAAAATAAAATATATTAATAAAATATATCTATTCATCATTTATATCTTTTAACCTCTTTTTCTATTTCATTTTACTTGTTCTTTTTTTAGAATTTTTTCAAGATAAAATCATCTTCTTTATAGAAGAGAATCTGTATATCGTAGAAATAAAAATTATAGTCAACTATATCAAACAAACACAATAAATTAATGTAAGAGAATCTTGATTTCCATTCCATCAATTTATTTCTACAAATTAAACGGGACTTAAATTTTTTTAAAAATTATCTAAATTCTAGCTAATTTTACTAATAATTTAAATATTATTTCAAAAATAAAATATAAAATGAGAGATAAAAAATTTATATACACAATTTATAGATTAGAGACGGAATTGGAGACGGAAAATATTCCGTCTCTGAGATTCCGTCTCCAAATCCGTCTCTAAACCCATTTAGAGACGGAATATTTTTCGACTCCAATTCTGTCTCTAAATGGGTTTAGAGACGAAATTTGAGACGGATTTTTAGAGACGAAAATTTTCCGTCTCTAAATTACAAATCTTTCCATCCGTCTCTACCTTCCTAAATCCGTCTCTATTTCCGTCTCTGTTAGAGACGGAAATTATTCCGTCTCTAAATCTCCTTTTTCTAGTAGTGTGTAAATAATGAAATTTGCAAGAACTTCCTCCAACAATTAGCAAATTGTTATTTGGTCCCACTATCATTTTTAAAAAATCTTTCATAGGTTTATCGGAAAATCACTATTCACACACTCTCCTCCATTTTCTCTCTCTAGATCTGAAGTACTTTCAAGCATCCGATCTCAAAACTAAGAGTACCACTAGATTTAGGACGGAGAGTACTATGATATTGACCGAAGAATCGTCGTAGATCGAAAGTAGAAAATCTTAAAAACAGATAAACTCTAAAACTCCTATTTAGAGTCCTCAAATTGAAAATTTGACACTATAGATAGATTCAAGATATAGATAAACTATATGATATGAAATTTCATAGTCATCTAACAACTTTTGGTATCATGAACAGTAATTCCAACCACATGAATAGTAATTCTGGCCATAAACAGTGACTATCGGTTGATCAGTGTTGACCAAGCTCCTATAGTCATTTTTTAAGTTTTTGAATCCTCCTCACTCATTTTTGAAGTTTATTTGATCAAATTTAGATTGGAAAAGTCCATTTTAAGGCTGTCTAACTTGGAGCCTTACCTTGTGAGTAGATAATGCTTGTTATGATCCATTTTACACTTTTCTTCTACTTTGATGGTGATATTAGTTCAGCTTATAATGTTATTACTATATATTTAGCTTTTAAAAGTTTGATGAATGATCATGTTTATTTATTGGATATTATTTTTCTCAATATGGCATGTTATGATTATGATGAAAATTGTACATGTTCAAATTCCTTGAAATTGGAACCCCTGAAATATATGTTACATTTATGCATTTCACTACTTGAGAAAGAAGATTCAGGGATATTTGGAACTGAGAACTTATATTGAATTTTATGGAAATTTATGGAAAAAGGAATTGAACATGAAAAGTATTCTTATTTGAATAACGCATTTTTTTTATGTAATTATTTTATGTGGAAGAATCCTGTTGGAAACAGTGTTTGTTAGCAGCAGGTAATGCTAGCCTTAGTGCATCTTGAGACTTCAGCTAACAGAGTGGTGTTGCTAGCCATGTTGTGTCAGCCAACACATGTAATATGCTCTCTTAAGCATTAACAGTTTCTCCTTCTTTCATGTGGAGAACCTTGAAATCTCTCGGCAAAGCTTGCAACTATACTCTCTTAACCCTGGTTGAACCCTAAAATTTTTGCCTCGTAGAATCCCAAATATGTTTAGATGTATCTGTATTTAGGATTATTTCCAGGATTTCATGATCTATTGCTTGATACAGATAGTTGTTGACCTTTAAATCTGTTAACTTTTGCTCCTCAATCACTTTGAGTTGCGCCTCTATAGGCTCTCCACCATTTTTCACCACCGAGATCCTATTCTCTATGAGAATCCAATATTCTTTGGAGCGAATTGGAGCAAAGAAAGTTCTCCATCAATTTTGCCCAATGGTCATAGCAACCATCATACTTAGGGATAGCAGCTTGCACAAACCTCCCAGTGCTGCTTTCCACCATTCTTCTATTATGATAGAAATCTGCACTTTCTTGTCACACACATACTCACTATTTCTTTCTCACACTCACAATTAGGCCCCTGGGAGGTGGCTCTGATACCACTTGTTATAATATCAAACCATAAAACAAATCATTCTTAAGTTTTTTCAATGAATACAATCATTATTGAAAAGCAAATAACTTGGCTTAAATATAGCCTTTATAAGACACAGAATTCAAAAGTGCAGCCACGTTTAACAACTTTAATAAGGTGGCGAAAACAACTAAGGAAAGAGTCAATATCCTAACTAAAAACAACATGCTCCTAATAACTAGGAGTTATTAACTAAGCATGAAAGAAGGGAAGTCCCAACTGTTTGGCGAACTCATGCATCCACTAACTCTAAGATTGCTTATCTTAACAAAACAGTTACTACAATAAAATAAATTTTCAGTGTCGACTAAAAAAGTTGCCACTAAAAGATTGGCGAGCCATTAGAGTCGAAACTGAAAGAATATTAGAGTTATTTTATCCATATTTTCAATGACGACTTAAGAGAAGTCGCCACCAAAAGTATTTTGTGGTGATTGTTAAATCACAATAAAAAGTCAAAAAAAGTGGTAAGGGAGAAAACAAAAATTAAAAGGAAAAAATGAAAAAAATCATAAAGTCCTCACATATTTTCCCCTCTCTTGTAAATAAACCCGCAGGCTTCCCATTTCTTCTTCACTGCAAGCTCTCTTTTTTTATCTTCTCCCTCAATCTCTAGACCCATCTTTCTGTCTTTTCTCTTCCTCGGTTTGCTTATCAATTCTCTTCCTCGATGCCCTTGCTTTTGCTCTCTTGACTTTGTTCTCTCTTCTCTCCTAGATTTTTTGGAGACTTATTGAGAAGGCATATAGATCCCAAACAACAAAGCTAGTGCCACCTATGCTCTATGAAACTACGAAATTGGTTGTTGGGTCATCCACCGCATCGAACGTCTTGTTCAGAAATGGTGGTGGTCCTATGTCATGAAGTCCCTTCATTGGTTATGGAGGGGGAATCATTGGTGGTTCCCCTCCTGGTTGAGATCAAAACGGTTCCAAGTAGTCTTTTTTCACTTATTATTAATAATTCCTTCTCAAGTTTCTCGAGTAGATAAAGAAACTTTATGGGTTTTGTAATTCTGATATGTTTGGTTTATTCTTTTTTTCTACCCAGAGGCTTATCTTTTGAGGTTGCAGAAAAATCTTCGAAAATTCTAGTTTTTTCTCAATCTCTCTTTGATGCCTTACATATTTATCCTAAAGATGTGAAATCCATACCAATATGAGAACAGAGTAATGACTTAGGGTTTGATTTTTGCATTTATGATATGTTTGACACTGGAAGATGAGGTTTGATTTTATTTTTTGGCCTACTTATCTTGCATTATCCTCTACGGTCATATCTTTGATCATATTTCTACTTACTATGCTTTAAATCTTGTTGATTCCTTCAGTCATAACTGATTTGCTATATTCATACTTCTTCATTTTACTTATAAAAGATAATCTTATTTTTTTTCCCATTATAACAATTTTTGTTCATGGTTGATCTTGATGAATTTAAAAACTCCTATATTTTTCAGGCAAGGATTCATCTACGATAGATAGCTTTTAGCTTGTCTAAAGAAAATTACTTAACTTTGCATTAGTGCATTAAAGAGGTGGGAAATGCTTGTAATCCAGTAATTTTTTTAAAGGAACTTGTATAAGTAATAAAAAAATATAGGGGAAAAAACCTATAGGTTATTCAACATGCGGTTGAACTTGATGTTGAATGTTGTCGTTTTGCTCTTGAATGGTTATTTCATTTTTGGTGGAGCAAAAAGCATGAAGAAATAAATGGTGAGGAATACTGCTCTTGTATATCTTAGTTAATAAACAACTTTGTTTTACAGGTCATTGAAAAAGCAGTTAAAGTTGGAGCACATAATAGTCAGTATCCCACTACTTTGATATTTCATTCATGTGAAAAGAAGCTTGGCAAGGATTTTTTTGATGGTTTGCTTCCTCACTTTGTGTGATAAAAAATCAAAAATTTTATCCCAGCCTATCTTTGATTTCTTGACCCCCTTTATCTATATTTTCATATACAACAACATTAAAACAATGGTAATTAAATCCAATAATTTGTGGTTGTGATTGCTAATTGATTATATTTGAACTTGAAAAAAAAGCATGAAACAAACAACTTCTCTTTTTTATCTTAAATTTGTGGTTTCTTGTGCTTTTTGGTTTATTATCTTACTCTAGCCTATTGGAGACAATCCTCTGCATATTAAATATCCTATGTTGATAAGGTAGGTGAGAAGTGCAATCTAATGCATATTATATTGGTCTTGAAATTCTCTTCCTACAAGCTTATCTTATCCTCCCCACCCCATCCTTCATCCCAAGTGAATATTCCTCTTTGGATGTACAAAATGGTGACAACTGACAAGATATGGTCTAACTGAAGAAGGGTAATTTTAATGGGATGTTATTCTTCCTTACCCTTCCTTACCTAAAATTTTCTTATTGTTGTTATTATAAATGGTTAATAGGGTGCCATTTAGCAAGGAAAACATGGTTGTATCTACATAAAAGATAGTGAGAGCCATTGTTTCTATGTGGCAAGGCATGAACCTTTTGTCTAATTGTAGTGTTTTGTTTTTGTAATTTTAATTATTACTTTATTGTAGTTGGAGAAAAATAAGGGAAAATTTATGTATAAGATTCTTGTGACAAAGTAGTTGTACTTTCATCTTCCATGAGCTTAAGTTTTACTCTACAAAAGCTATGTGACAATGTCCTTCCCTTTTCTATTTTACCTTAAGTGATGAAATAGTTGCTAGTATTAAAGCCAGAATTGTTGCATAGACCTTCTTTCTGATAGGCGAGTACCATAACATCATTCTATAATTCATTTACTGTTTATCTTCTTTTCTTTGTTTTTTCTTTTTGTTGTCTCTTTTAATTTTATTGGTTTCTAAAGCCATTTATGTCGTCAGAGAATGGTGAGTCTATTCAAATATTGCACTATGAAAATGGTTAGAAGTATGAGCCATATTTTGATTACTTCTATGACAGTTTTTTCATCTGTCTTCATATTATTGGGTTATAGTTACATTGTGGATGAGGTTTTAGAGCATTCAATTGTGGAAATTGGCATTAAGAAATCACATTATCTATTGGTCTTATGTAATTTGAAAATTCAAAGAATCTTGTATTCGTGATTGAAGCCCCGTTTTGAAACCCAAAAGAGATTTTTCATCTGTTACATCAAGGCCTACCTTACATCAAAATTGTCAAAGGTTAGGTTTTGTTTTGATTGCTTGGAATAGTGTGTGCGGTGTGGCTTTGTGTAGCAATGTATTTTTTTTCATAGCAATACCCACCCAATTTTGGCTTTGGCTAATCTCCATATTTAACTTATACGCTTAATGAATGGTGAAACTTTGCAAGTTGGAAACAAGGATACACCACAAGTTGTGAGTGAACATGTTTAAATACACCACACAAGTCGCCACTAAAAGTGGAAATTTAGTGGCAACTTTTATGGTTTCAGAGACGACTTTTACTTTTTTTAATTCGCCACTGAAAGGTGACTTTTAGTGGCAACCACAATAGTCGCCACTAAAAAATTTTAGTGATAGGGTTATTGCAAAAGACTCAGTAATGACTAAAAGTCATTGTTGAAAGTCTTTAGTGGAAACTATTAAAGACTTTTAGCGGTAGCTAAAGTCCATTTTCTTGTAGTGAATGGGGTATGTTTCAAGGGATCCTTGAAGATATACTAAGGATATCATATTTAGGGAACAACAGCAAATTCTTTCTCTTCTGGTGCTATTGATTTAACCCAATAGATAAAAGTCAAGGTTGAAAAGTGGTATATGTTGATTAACATTGGGCATAAATTGAGGAGTATATTGAATGAGTCATTTATCTGAGCTAAACAAGCCCATTAAGTGTACTATACAAGATAACCCCTAGGTGGAAGTGTAATCAACGCTAAATGATGGGAAGCTTGAAAGGATAGAGAGAAACTCTTCACTGTCAAGGCATTAAACAAAGAGGATGATGAATTGGAGGAACCACTTGCTATTGATTACTTCCAAGATGATGCATCTCCAAGACAACTCTCCTTCATTATAGATGATGGAGATATTTACTTTGTAAAATGTAAATAAGAGACATTTAAACCATCCTATAGCATAAAAGTGGAATTTTTTTTTGTATTATGCCAAGATGTGTGTGTGTTTTTTTTTTCCCAATCTTCAACGTTAAAAGAAAGATTTTATAGGAAAGGAAAAACATGTAGATAAGATTGAGTTGTTGCCTTTTGGGAGGCCCGATCCAATATAGATAGATGTACCCTATAGAAAGGTAAATGCATACTTCTTGTATATTTCTTTTTTGCTGATTCATTCTTCATGATTTATGATTTAATATATTATGTATAGATACATAGGGAAGTTAAAGTCTTTCATAAAGAATAAGACAAGGCCCTAAGGCTCAATAGCTAAGTTTTACTTAGCTCAAGAAGTTTTAATTTTTTGTTTGAGGAACTTGGATAATTTGGAAATGGTATTTAATGGATCTTTTCATGTAAATGATCGATCAAATATTGGGACATCCAATGCTGACACTTCATTTCTACTAGTTAGAAAAACAGTTGGTGGTTTTGAGTACTTTACTTTTTTTCAATAGAAAAAATTACATACACCCTATCACATGCTTACCAACTACAAAGAAGTGGACCATTTCCTTCGGTGAGTAAATTATATTTATTGTATCCAGGTGTAACTAATATTTGTGACTATCTATTTGCCTTTGTCAGTATATCATATAGGGAATTTAGAGACCATGTAAGCCATAGTTTAAGAGGTTAAACACAATCATCTACAAAGATAGATAAAAAAGTTCATAGAGAGTTCATTTCATTGTTTTCTCACCGTGTAAGTACATATATGTCCATTGTTAACATATGAATTAGTTATAAACACTTTGAGTCATCACTTTTTTTATTTATATTTCAGATAACAAATGATGATGTCAATGGATCCGATTCAATTGATATGAAATTTCTTGCTCTTGGATTGCTTGCTAAAGCAAAGTGATATAGTGCATACAATGTCAATTAATTTAAATTTCGGACATTAGAGTGAAACGAAGGATTGAAAACTCAAAATACTAGAGTTTTTGGGACAAGAAGTTATGCAAGTTGTAGTGACAATCATATACAATTTAGAGTTATCCTTTTTATTATGAAAAACTATTAGACATAATTGAATTAAATTATCATGGTCGCTCTACAATTACTTTATTCAAGTACATGTGGGCTAACATAACTAATTCAAGAGGTATTTAAACTGATGAAATGGGCGTTGTCTGTTTATTTTTCATGGGGATACACACTAGTGATAGTAAGGATAATGAATCATACATCCAATTTTCTGAGACTTACCAGGTATATTATATGCAATATGAGTTGTGGAGCATGGTTGTGCATTTGAAACCATATGAATTATATGAAATGGGTATAGACGATGATGATATTATGTATCAAAATGACCTGTTCCAATCTCAAGTTTTAAATATGTTACTTCTAGATAGGGAAGTAAATTTATACTCATCTCAATAATAGTCTTTATAGTTTTTATCTTTATTTTTTTACAGCAAATTTATTTGTGTTATATGTATATCAAATTTGAATTGATATTATTTTTTCTTCATTAACAAGAATTTTGAGGATGAAGAGGTCTAGGTCAGCCACTATAGGCAAAGCGGGTGAATCGAGCTCTAGGAGTCCTTTACCTAGACCATCAGCTAATGAGGGTGGACAACCTAGGGACATGAATTTGCTTGAAGCACACGTTCCATCCACATTGCAGAAACTTAAGCATTAATTCTTTATTGATGACCTTTTTTTAGAAGAGGATAAGACCTGTTAGAATTCACAATTGGAGCAAGCAAGCAAGAAGAATTTGGTTGGTTGTATCCTAACTTTCGTAGTGGCTAAGTTGTTGTGTTCTAATTTGTGTTCTAATTTTTCTTTTTCAATTTTTTAACATATAAGTATAGTTAGGTAAGGCTTATGTCATTAACAGTATATGATGTTTGGGGACTACCTTGTGGATAAAGGATTATAGTTAATTTCAACAGCACAAAATAGCCAATTGGAGATTCAATTGATTTATTATGTGTATATTTGGCGACAATTGGAGATAATTTTCAACTGTTTCTCGTTTCTTACAAGAACTAGAAGTTCGTTCCTATTGAGTACAAGAACAACATATTTAAGGACATTATACATTTAATAACATATTAGTTATTTATTTTTGTTAGCACCTTGACTTCATATCTTTATTAACTTTTCCATTCTCTCTCGTAGGTAAAGTTTGTTGTGTAAGATGTGCATAAAAAGATTATTTTCAATTAATTGGCGAAAAGTGGAGATGTTCATGTTACAACTTGTACATGTCAAAAAATGATCAGACTCGCACAAGAGCATAATTATGTGCTAACGTCCCATGTAACAACTCTATTTTTATCGAATGTATATATTTGTATAGTCCCATGAGGACATTACCTCTTTACTTCTAACTACTTAACTCATAATAACATTCAATTAATTTAACCAAGCATAATTAATGTATAAGATCTACCATTAGTACTGATACAATTCTAGGTTCTCATACACATCATTAATTAAAAACATCCATACAAAAGTCATACACATATTGACCAGTTCTGGGGATACGGGTGCGGGTGGTTGAACCTTCACCAGAATCTTAGCCAACTTGACCACAAACACCTTATTAATTTCTGGGATCTATCCAACATAGAGTAATTTGATCCAACGTACACTAAAAGTCAGAGCCATAGAAAAATCTATATAATTAATTTTCTGAACATGATATCGAAATATAGTGAGAACTAAATCCTAGTAGGTTCAACAATAAATCATAATCATCATCAATATTGTTCATCACGTCATGTTCATCTGTATAAACTATAGCAAATATCTTAGGTCACATTAATGCACTTTATCTATACACATGAAAATTGTGCAGTAATTACATGTATGGCATGAATAACTATTTTCAGAATATCATATAATGGCTATCAACTTATTTTCATATCAAGCTACTTCGGTCAAGGTAAGTACTTTTTACTCTCCGGTACGGGCTTTTCTCGCTCCGTCCGACATGGCACACTTCCTCTTTCTTTTCTCAATTTCATAGTCATAACCGTGAGTAAAACGTCCCCTACTAGTGCATCACAAAAACTGCCATGTGACTGTGCTCGTCTATTTTCTTTTCACATTACTAGCCAAAAATATGATTTTAATAACAAGTATGTTCATTATACTCACATGTCATAATTTATCGTCAAAGTATAATCATTACCAAAAATCATTGGTAATCATGCCATGAACATATTCATTTTCAAATATCACTTTATAAATATTTCCATGTCAAAATTGAACACTTAAGATGTCTAAGCAGTTCATGCAATGGCAATGGTCATATCATACACTAGTCATTTATTATTTTCATTTATAAGATTCTTCTTCTTTCTTAAATATTATTTTCATCTCTCACTAATCAGAGCATAACGCCTTCATTTTAATTCCAATTGAGGTGATCTTGATATCCATTTAAAGCTAATACAAACCTCTAAAACTCTTATGTTGAAAATTGTAGTGAAATAATAAGGAATCTTGGAGTTAATACTCTCTCAAATTCAGAGTTATTTCTTCTCGGGTAGGTTCTGACCTCTACTTACTAATCTGATCATATCTCTCTCCTATGGACTCTAAATTGAGCGATTCCAGTGGCTAAAAATTCATAAGTCATATATCTATATTTGTCTTATTAACCATTTCTTTTAATTTTATACAAATATTTTCCAGAAATTCAAACATAGAAACTTACCTAACATATTCTTCCTAGTTTAACTAGTTTCTGACCACTGCTTATTAATCTGACCATATCTTTCATGTGAACTATTTCTTTTATTTCACTATAGATTGTTCTCAAAAATTTAAACACAGAAGCTTACCTAACATATTTTTTCCTGGTTAACCATTTTCTGACTAATGCTTACTAATCGGACCATATCTCCTTTATTTGAACTCCAAATTGGGTGATTTCAGTGGCTAAAAATCTGTGAGACATATATCTACATGTTTTGTGTTAACTATTGCTTTTAACTCCTAACCAATTCTTCCCCAAATTTTAAAAACAAAAATTTTCCTAGTTACTCCGAAATCCAATTTTCTTAGCCTAACCTTTCCTAAAGTTTTAGTTTATCCTTTTATTAAGTCATCTTCTATTTTTATTCAAAATTTCCACCTAACCATATAATTACTCATCTCAACATTTAATTATATTTCTTACTTAATTTAACATATTCCAATATGCATCACAGCAATACAAAAATCCCTAAAAGTTCAACACCCACAGCCATGCCTAAGCAGAAAATTTTCATACCAATATATACATTTAAACATCCATCACATGCAAGATCAACATGTAACATGATATAGCAACATCCATGGCCAATCATCAAAATAGCAAATTTCATCAAAATTCTAGGATCAAAATCCCATATAAATGTTATAAATTTCAAATATTTTCTTCAAAAAGAGATATTGTTAAACCTACCTAAAGATCTCCCTAGCTCACTTAGTGAATTCTTTTACTTGTTTCCTCTTGAAGTGACAATATTCCTCGCTTCCCTTAGCTTTTTCAGCAACTTAAATAAGAAAAGGAGGGTGAGTTTTGAATCCCAAGGATGAAGAGAAAAGATGGATTCAAGTAAAGATTAAGCTAACTTACCTTGAGTACTTAGTCCTCTAGACTTTTCTTTCTTCTTACTTCCTCTATTCTCCTCTCTTTTTCACCTTTCCTCACTCTACCTTGATTCTGTTTTTTCTCTCCATCACTTGAATGAAATTATAATGTTATAGGGTTGGGTTTTACTTAAATAAACTATCAAGTGGTTCACCTCTCATAATCATGAGTCTACCTTATCACAATTAGGATGCACTTGGTTGTTTTTTGGGGGAAGACAACTCATGTTCTTGTCTTCCTCTCCCTTAGTCAAGATATGCATAGCAAAAGGAGATTTATATTTAAAAATCATGATAAAATGTTCTTAAGACAAGGGAAAAGGTTCCGTTGTTTTAAGGATTCATTTCCTTTTTCTTTTGTCTCACTCAAGTATGATAGGTTTACCTTTCTAGGTGGAAAATTTGTAGCCCTTGAGTCTCCCTTGCTTAGCTGAAATTATTTGTGTAGGATAATGATGTTTTGTTTTAATGCCATGTATTATTACCTACTATATCATCACATGGCTTGCTGAAATTATTAGTGTAAAATATAGATGTTTTGTCCTAATGCGATGTAACCTAATCTTGATTATTATTACACTACTATTTTATCACATGGTTCTTATTTTTTCTTCTTTGATTTGGACTCATTCTTGTCCATTTCCTTTACTTTGGTACATCCTCCTCCTTGATCCTAATCTGACGGTATCCTAACCTCAAATCAATCTTAGAAAAGATGGAGGCTCTCTTTAGTTAATCCAATAAGTCATCTATCCTAGGGAGAGGGTACTTGTTTTAACAGTCACCTTATTCAGCTGTTTGTAGTCTATGTATAGTATCAGGCTCCCATCTTTCTTCTTAACAAACAATACAAGAGCTCCCTAAGGTGATACACTCAGTCTAATGAATTGTTTGTCTAACAATTCCTCCAACTATTTCTTGAGTTCTTGTAATTCCTTCGAGGCCATTCTATAAGGTGCAATAGAGATAGGCCTTATCCTAAGTAGGAGATCAATAAAAAAACTCTATCTTTCTCTTGGGAGGTAAGCCTGGAATATCTAGTGGGAATTCTTCAAAAAACTCATTAGCTATTGGGATTTCATTAAACTTTGATTTGACTTCTAGATTTGATAAATACAGGAGAATGTAACCAAGTACTCCACTCTTCAACTCCCGATTAACTTGATTGGCATTTAACATTAATAACTGTATCTCCTCTTGTGGAGTAAGAGGTATAAATTCAACAGTCTTGGTGCAACAATTTAACAAGACCTGATTTTTAGACATTTAGTCTAACCCTAGAATGACATCAATACCTTTTAAAGGAAGACAGATGAGGTCTACAAAAAAAATTTCTCCTGAATGGTGACTTGACAATCTTTACATACAGAGAAAGTTAAGACCCTTTCCCCTGTGGGGGTTACTACAGATAGCTCATAGGAGGTTTCAGAAATAGGATACTGAAACTCCCTAATACATTCTTCTGATATAAATGAATGACTAGTACCAGTGTCGAATAAAACCATAAGTGCAAATTCATAGATGTAGCACGTACCTTGAATCATTTCGGAGGTTTAAACTGCCACTTAGCCGCTCAGGGTAAAGATCCTTCCTTTCACCTGAGGCCTTTGATCCGACTACTTCCCCATATTCTGTGGATAGTTCTTCTTAAAATGATCCTTCTATTCGCATTTGAAGTAGACATCTGGTCCTAATTAGCATAGTCAGTTACCATGCATACGTCCACACTTAGTGCACTTAACTGTGGCAAGGTCTTATTGGAAAGGTCAGGGACCCACAGTCAATGGCCTCTTACCAGCTCCATATTCTCTTCCCTTCACATTTTTGCCAGGGTTGGGGAAAATTTTCTTCCTCTTCCATAGGTTTCTCCTCTGCTTCTCATCTTCTACTACCCTTAAACTCTTCTCCAAAAGTCTAGATTTATTTATCAAAGGCACAAACTCCTTTATTTCCAAGGCAATAACCGCATTCCCAATTTTTAGATTCAGTCCTACTTCAAACTTAACAACCTTCCATGCTTCATTAAGGTTAAACCTCAGGTAAGAGGAGAACTTAGAAAACTCCTCGAACTTAGCGATGTATTAGTCGACTAACATGTTATCCTATCAGAGTTGGAGAAATTCGATCTCCTTATCAGCCCACACAGTACTTGAAAAGTACTTCTCCAAGAAAATATCCTTAACCACTTGCCAGATGATCTGCCTCCTATGAGGAGTTATCAGCTCTCTGGCCCCTCGCCACCAACACTCAGCTTCATCCTTCAGCATATACACTTCAAATATAACTTGTTGCTCATTTGTGCAGCCCATCACCTTGAAGATCTTCTAAAAATTCTCTTATCCAACTTTCGGCTACCATTGGGTCATAGCCACCTTGGAAAGAAGATGGTCTGGTTCTTAAGAACTCAGATAGGCCATTATCATTTCCAGCCACACGGTTGTTTGCATTAATTTCTCCATTTAGGTTGTTATTGTTCTGGAGATGTTGCAGAATTTGATTGGTGGTTGTGACTTGGTCTCGAATTACTATAGCCAAGTTATGCAGGGTTTCTTCCACATTATTTGCAAGGTTTCTCATCAGTGGTGCCATATCTAACTAGGGCAAAAAACAGAGTTATGCTACTATTGAGTTGATCAAGCCTAATTATTAATTCAAAAATATTTATAACAGTCATAACACCAACTCGGCATATAGATAGGAAACACTACTAATTTCTTACCTATATGAAATCACTGATCGCCCACACAACATAACCACAAACATACTCAAAATACTATAAGATCGATTAAGATAACCATCCACCTATTGGCCATCTAGGATTGACTTGCTCTAATACCAATTATGTAACAACTCCATTTTTATCTAATGTATATATTTGTAAAGCCCCATGAAGTCATTACCTCTTTACTTCTAACTACTTAACTCATAGTAACATTCAATTAATTTAACCAAGCATAATTAATGTCTAAGGTCTACCATTAGTACTAATACAATTCTGGGTTCACATACACATCATTAATTAAAAACAACGGGATACGGGTGCGGATGGTTGAATTTTCACTGGGATCTTAGCCAACTCGACCACAAACAACTTATTAATTTATGGGATCTATCCAACATAGAGTAACTCGATCCAACATGCACTAAAAGCCAAAGCCATAGAAAAATCTGTATAACTAGTTTTCTAAACATTATATGAAAATATAGTGAGAACTAAATCCTAGTAGGTTTAACAATAAATCATAATCATCATCAATATTGCTCATCACATCATGTTCATCTATATAAGCTACAGCAAATATCTTAGGTCACATGAATGCACTTTATCTATGCACATGAAAATCGTACAATAATGACATGTACGACATGAATAATATTTTCATAATATCATATGATGGCTATCAAATTCTTGTCATATCAACCTATCCCGATCAGGGTGAGTACTTTCTACTCTTCGGTACGGGATTTTCTCGCTCCGTCCAACATGACACACTTTTTTTCTCCCAATTTCATAGTCATAACTATGAGTTAGGCGTCCCCTACTGGTGCACCACACGGACTGCCATGTTACTATGCTCGTCTCTTTTTTTTCACATTAATAGCTAAAAATATGATTTCAATAACAAGTATGTTCATTATACTCACATGTCATAATTTATCATCAAAGTATAATAATTACCAAAAAAGCATTGGTAATCATGCCATGAACATATTCATTTTCAAATATTACTTTATAAAATATTTTCATATCAAAATTACACACTTAAGATGGTAAAGAGTTCATGTAATGGAAATGGCTAGGGCATACACTAGTAATTTATTATTTTCATTTATAAAATTCTTCTTATTTCTTAAATATTATTTTTATCTCTCACTAATCATAATATAACTCCTTCATATTAACTCTGATTGAAGTGATCTTGGTGTCCATTTAAAGTTAAGACAAACCTCTAAAACTCTTATGTTGAACATGTTAGTAAAATCATAAGGAATCATGGAGTTATTACTCCCTCAATTTCAAAGTCGTTTCTTCCCAGGTAGGTTCTGATCTCTACTTACTAATTTGGTGATATCTACCTCCTATGGACTCTAAATTGAGCGATTCTAATGGATAAAAATTCATAAGTCATAGATCTATATTTTTCATATTAACCATTTCTTTTAATATCCTACAAATTTATTTCAGAAATTCAAACACAGAAGCTTACCTAAGAGATTCTTCTCTGGTTAACTAGTTTTTGACCACTTCTTACTAATCTAATCATATCATCCTAATAAGGAATCCAAATTGAATGATTTCAGTGGCTAAAAATTTATGAGACACACACACACACAGATATATATATATATATATATATATATATATATATATATATATATATATATTTCATGTTAACTATTTCTTTTTTTTTCTATAGATTGTTTCCAAAAATTTAACCACAGAAACTTACTTAATAGATTCTTCCGTGATTAACCTTTTTCTAACCACAACTTACTAATCGGACCATATCTCCCTTACTTAACTCCTTAACCGATTCTTCTCATAATTTCAAAAACAGAAGCTTCCTTAGTTACTCTAAAATCCAATTTTCTTAACCTAGCCTTTCCTAAAGTTCTAGTTCATCCTTTTATTAAGTCATCTTCCATTTTTCTTTCAAATTTTTTCCTAACCATAGAATTACTCATCTCAACATTTAATTATATTTCTTACTTAATTTAACATATTCCAATATGCATCACAGCCATACAAAAATCCCTAAAAGTTCGCCACCTATAGCCATGCCTAAGCAAAACAATTTCATACCAATATATGCATTCAAACATCCATCATATGCAAGATCAATATGTAACATAATATAGCAACATCTACGCCAATTATCAAAGTAGCAAATTTTATCAAATTTCTAAGATCAAAATTCTATATAAATGTTACAAATTTCAAATATTTTCTTCAAAAAGAGATATTGTTAAACTTACGTAAAGATCTCCTTAACTCACTTAGTGAATACTTTTTCTTGTTTCCTCTTAAAGGAAGTAGCAAGATTCCTCCCTTCTCTTAGCTTTTCCAGTAGCTTAAATAAGATAAGGAGGGTGAGTTTTGAACCCAAGGATGAAGAGAAAAGATGGATTCAAGTGGAGATTAAGCTAACTTACCTTGAGTATTTAGTCCTTTAGACTTTTCCTTCTTCTTCCTTCCTCTCTTCTCCTCTCTTTCTCTCCTTTCCTCCCTCTACCTTGCTTTTGTTTTTTCTCTCCTTCACTTGGACAAAATTATAATGTTATAAGGGTGGGTTTTGCTTAAATAAACTATCAAGTGGTTCCCCTCTCATAATCATGGGTCTACCATATCACAATTAGGATACACTTGATTGTTTTTTGGGTGAAGACAACTCATGTTCTTGTCTTCCTCTCCCTTAGTCAAGATATACATAGCAAAAAGAGATTTGTATTTGAAAATCATGATAAAATATTCTTAAGACAAGGGACAAGGTCCCTTTGATTTAGGGATTCATTTCTTTTTTCTTTTGTCTCACTCAAGTATAATAGGTTTGCCATTTTAGGTGACAAATTTCTAGCCCTTGAGTCTCCCTTACTTAGCTAAAATTATTTGTGTAGGATAAGGATGTTTTGTCCTAATGCCAAGTATTATTACCTACTATATCATCACATGGCTTGCTAAAATTATTAGTGTAAGATATAGATATTTTTTCCTAATGCCATGTGACTTAATCTTGATTATTATTACACTGCTATTTCATCACATGGTTCTTATTTTTTCTTCTTAGATTGGAGCTTATTCTTGTCCATTTCCTTTACTTTGGCTAAAATTATACATCTCATGGAGGGCTTGCTCACATTTTCATAATTTTTGGGCTATCGGTCCAACTTCTATATTCTAGTCCAAGTCTATGTTATATCTCTTGCTTGGGCTATCCAATGTTCTTGAAATTTTAATACCTTTACTTACTTCCAAAAATTTATCTTCCTTACCCAAGAATTTCCCGTCTCTTTAGGATGTTATTTCTAATTTTTTTTTATTAGGTTTTCTCTCTTTACCTATTCCCATAATGCTAGAAACACTTTCTATGTATACACATAAGGTAAAGAATCTCTAAGGCTTATATTTTTTTCTTAAATATCGAAAAATTGTTTAATAAGTTTTATTTCCTTAATTAAATATTTATATACCCTTATTAATAAAAGAAACAAAATTAGGGAAGTTACATCCCAGTTGGCATTTCGTGAGATCAGTAGGCAATATTTATAAACTATCGTCTCAAGACGAAGTTTAAAATAATTATACTTGGTTGTCAGTATATATCAATTTATGATTGATCTTATTAACATATTTCTATCATTGACCTAGAAATTGTTGAAAGGAATAAAAAAAACCACAAGAAACAAACAATGCTGCATACCAGTAGTTCTAAGAGCCTTGCAAGAAAGAAAAGGGAGATGGTAAGTTCACATTAGTAGAAACTCTAGCTGAAGTTTCATTTATATTGGAGATATATTACAATATTTTTCAAAATTTTAGGAAGTTGAACTTAAGAGTCAAGTTACTCAAGAGATGGATGGATTATCCATAAAAGGGTTGATGATTCATACATTAATGATGAAACTAAAGCTGTATGTGTAAGTGTTTGGATTTTATGAGAATAAAATTTAGTAATAATTTTATTGTGATGATGTATTTTTAGAATGATTTTGTACTATTTATTTGAATTTGCAGGAAAATATTACTGCGATTCAAAGTGAGGACTCTTATCAACAACTTTCCAGTGGAGATGTGTTGGCTAGAGTTTTAGGAAGCTAGTAGCACTTCGGTTGATTTCAAGCATTTGGATTAGGTATTGTCCCAACCCAAGTGTTTGACCATCATTCTACTAGGAGTTCACAATTAGGGCCTTTTAACACTGAGTTGAAAAATGAAGTGGTCTGACTTAAAGCAACTATACAGGAATAGGCAGCACGATCAACAAATGGAAGCAGTTATGTAATTTCTCCTTTAAAACTATCATGTTCAAGTGCCACCTGAGCTTGCATTACTATAGAATCATAATCCAAATGTAATTTTCAAATTAGTAACATATAATTTGAATCATAAAAATGAATATTTTTGTAATTATGTTTATTTTATTACTAATTTAACGTGTTCTTTTTTTTAGGCACCAAGTGATCAACACAGTGGATACTTATCTCCATTTTAGAGTTGATTTATATTGTTACTATAAATTTAATGTAATTGTAATGTAACATTGTCATTCAAATTTTAATTAAACATTAGTTTTTATTGTGAAATTTAGCTTCTGATTGGTAAATTGATTCTCTTGTGGATATTCATATTATTATAAATATAATTATAGGAATATTAAAAAAACTAAAGAAAATAAAAAAAATTGGAAATTTAGATTTAACAACAGTTAGTAATCATTGTTAAACCTATATTTGACGATGGTTTACTAATTGTCTCTAATTAACGACGGTTAGTAAACCATTGTTAGAATATGCTTTAATCAGAGTTACAAAACCATTGTTATATCAGAAAACCCAGATTTAAGGATGGTTATTAACCGTTGTTAATTGGTTTAACTATAGGGTGCCCACAGTTGTTAAAATTTGTTGTTAAATCAGTAGTGACAGTGGATTCTAAGACGATTTGGGAAGCCTTCATTAAATAGTTTAGTGATGGTTTCAACTATCACTAAAACCACTTAAAAACTGTCGCTAAATGTTTCTTCTCTTGCAGTGACAAGTGTATGAAAATATTCCCTGGTCACTCAATTTAATGCCTCTATGTTGACAATTAGTCCTAAACCTTGATTCGGATTTATGATATAGGCTTGTCTTTGTGGAAAGTTGATCCCATCGAATTCTGTCTTTGTTAGTCACTTGTAGATCCCTTATATAAATACTAAAAAAGTTATCAATGACAGTAGTTTCAGCATTCAATTCCAAATCATTCATCATTCCCTGCAAATCAATTTGCATATCAAAATAAAGAGCTTCAAATCATTTCTTGCTAATGCATTTCTATAACCACTTTATGCGATATTAGAATTAGATATAGAGAGCCATCCAATAGAGCCATTAGGGAGTTGATTTTGGTATGTCGTTTTGAGAGAAAAGAGATTGGAGCTTATTAAAACCTTGCTTTGTATCTTCTAAATTTGGGATAGGAGTATTCTACAAAATTTGGCTTGAAGGAATTGTTGGAACACTTTGTAGTCTTACATATGTTAATTAATTATACATGGACTTGCTATCTAATAAAGGACCCAATAAAGTAATATATTAAATTTATGAGTTTCCAGAATATCAAAATAATAGGTATGTGCCATCTTATGTGTAGAAACCTAATGTGACACATGTCTTTTGTGATGGACCAATTATAAATGAGAGTCATATACAGTTATAAATAGGGTGTGGTCTTAAAGGTACAAATATAGTGAATTAATTTCACATACAATTTTTTCTTTTGTCCCATCTTAGACTAAAAGGGTGGTCAGTACTTGTTGCCTTAAGAGACTAATAACCCTCATCCAGTTTTTATAAATAGATTCACGTATGATTTCTCTATTATAAATTTTGTTAATTTAACACGATACATTTGATGTGATGATATACGGATTGTTCATCACTTGTTGCTAAATTTTCTAACAATCTTGATAATTTGACATGATATTTTGATGCAGTGATATACAGATTTTTCATCACCCGTTGCTAAATTTTCCAACTTGAGTGATTGAAGAGAACTAATAAGAAAATTTTCCTACAAAAATATTTTCTTTAATTAGGTAATGTTTTGTACATGGTGTATTTTAGGATTCTTCAAAAAGTGAGGTGAAAATAAAATTTTCTCACATTTAGCATCAGGAATAAAATATCATTCCTGGGTATAAGAGATTCTTGAGAATGTAAATTTATAAGGAAGAGGGAAAAAATTTCCCACATGGGAGGGTGGGAATAAAACATTCCCATATGAATGGAAAAAATTTAGTGTATGAAATGACTTAATTGCCCTTTCTTCTTCATTTACTCTTTTTTTCTTTTTTTTTCCTATTTATCATTCCTTTTTTTTAAGTTTTTCTCTTTAAAGGGTATTTTTGGAAAAATAATTATATTCTTAAGAATATTTCATGTGAACCAAATATGAGAATGAAAATTTGGTAAGAATACGACAAATTATTCTTAGAAAAGTGAAATGACAATAAACATATTTTTTCAACTTTTCTATATATCTCATTCATGAGACCTTATTCCCAAGAATGTAACTTTTATGGAAATAAAACATTACATTACGGTAGGTTCATCTTTCATAGGTATCTCTTCATCTACCTTATTCTCATCAACAAAACATACAGATTCGTGATTAAAATAAATGACATGTGGATGGTGAAGATTTTCAACATCATCAACTGATTCCACCCTAAATTCTATTGCTTGGATGTCCAAAGTTGTATATACACAATCTTGTACGTCAAACACTATTATGGTTATGTTTGTCCATCTTTTGAACCTACTTTGGAATCCCCTCGCTTCATTTATAAAGTGTCCCGGTTGAGGAACAATGTGAAAGTCAAAACAATAATGATTCATAATTAATTGCATTTGAGATGCTAGAGCCACCTAAACTTGTCTGATTCTACCACACTTTTTACAAAAGTAAAAAACTTTCATATCTGAATTGCACCCAAATCATTTGTTGATCATCCAAACTTAAGAACAAAGCCATAACCAAAGGCATATTTGTGTTGATAAGCTGATGGGCCCCCTATTGTTAAAACCTACCATAGAACCCGGAAGGAGAAACACATTAGGCATGATGGGCTAGACCCAAACCCAGCCTCAAATTCTCAAAGGTTGAAGGAAATAGCCTCGGGCCTAGAGGCTATAACTAACCACGAGGGGAAGGATGGTAGTTATAAGGAAAGGCTTGAGACTAGGGAGGGGCATAGAAAAAATGACTAAAAAGTGAGGGAGAGATCTTGGCCTCTCGAATGCCTGGAGTTTACTAGTTGTTTTCTGCATTTCCATTTGTCTTGTATTCATTTCTTTCTATACCCACATGCCTATATCCAGAAGTTGAATCAAAGAAGAATTTCCTATTAGATTTTCGTATCAGAGCAGGTGATCCAGAGGGAATGGTGAATACGAGAATGGAAGGAAGAATGGACAGTGTAGAGAAACATATGGTGGCCGTTAAGGAAGACATTAACCATATAAAGGAATGTATCATGGAAATTAAGGATGCAGTAGGTCGAATCGATAGAAAAGTAGGAGAAGAAGAAGGTAACAATCGTGCATCTCAGTTAGGATTAATATAGGTGAAGGGACTGTTGGGGGCGAATCTTGCAGAGGAGAAAAAGACGTCAGTAAATATAAGAAGATGGAGTTACCAATATTTACAGGAGAGAAACCGATTGGGTGGCTATTCAAGGTTAAACGATACTTCTCCACAATGGGATCCCAGAGGTTGAGAAGATGGAGGCGGTTGCTGTTTGCCTTAAAGGTAAGGCACTGAATCGGCTGCAATGGTTGGAATCAAGACATCCTGTGCATAATTGGGGAATGTTCAAAAAATAGTTACTCCGACGATTCCACCATTCACAGTAAGATAATGCGTATGAGATGCTGATGGCGCTAAGATAGGAACACACGGTGGGCAAATACCGGGTGCAATTCGAGCTACTACTCTATTGAAGGAAGCTCCAAAAGAAATGCTAGTTGGGGCCTTTCAAAACGGGTTCAAAGAGGACATACAGGCCAAACTGAGAATGACCCAAGCTCAAACACTGATGGAAGTAATGGATATGGCCCAGCGAATCGAAGAGAGGAATCTAGTGCTGGAAAAATGCAGGGAGGACTAATCGGGGAGGACCTTCAAAATGGTGCAGAGCAACAGGTGGATTAGGAGCATGGTGCGATCCAACCCAACCAGATCCTCCCATATTCCAGAATCTTCCAAGAACACATCAATGGGAAGTTCCGTAAGTAGCCCAAAAAATTATGTGGGGGAGGAGAAAAGAAATCTAGCAATCTCAAGTAACGAAAATAGAGGACGGTTTTGCAGAATGACAGAAGAAGAATTTAATCGAAAGAGAAAGTAAGGCTTGTGTTCAGATGTGACGAGAAGTTTGGGCCAAATCATCGTTGCAGGAACAAGCATCTCAATGTTTTAATTTTGTCAATGGCCACGGATAGAGGAGATAAAATACTTATAGAACCTAAGTTAGAGGAAACAGAGGAAGAGGAAGGAGATGCAGATTTGATGGCATTGTCAATGAATTCAGTAGTGAGTATAACCAGGGGAAAGATCATGAAACTAATTGGAGAAGTACAGGGGAAGAAAGTGATGATCATGGTCGATAGCGGGGCATCTCATAATTTTATATCACCCGGCCTGGTAGAGAAACTGTCACTACTAGTAGATGTTTCCAATCGTTACTAAGTGACAGTAGGGGATGGGTATCAAGTGAGAGGAGAAGGTGTATGCAAGAATGTGGAAGTCCACATGCAAGGGATACAGGTTTGCCAAAACTTTTATCTCTTTGAATTGGGTGACGCTAACATGATTCTTACGGTGGTTTAGCTGGAATCTCTGGGGGAAGTTAGTGTCAACTGGAAATTGCTAACTATGAAATTCAAACTGAAGAATGAAAAAGTCTGTTTAAGAGGAGATCCGTCTCTATCTAAATTATTAGTCTCTCTCAAATCCATGTTACGATCTATCAAGAAAGGAGGGGAAGGTTTTCTGATTGAATTTGGGAAATGACCTTGCAAGAACCAACACAACAACAGATGGATGAAAGAATTCAACAACTCCTAACAGGATATCAATCAGTTTGTGAACTAGTGGGTGGATTACCTCCCTCTAGAACAAGGTACTGATAAAAGAAGGAGAACAACCCCTGAATATACGTCCCTACCGATACCCTTATTCACAGAAAACTGAGATTGAGCGCTTGGTTAAGGAAATGCTGGTTGTTGGAATTATACGACCAAGCAGTACCCCATATTCCAGCCCAATATTGTTGGTGAAAAAGAAGGACAGCAGCTGGAGATTTTGTGTGGATTACAGGGCATTCAATAAAATCACCATACCTGACAAATTTCCAATTCCCACCATTGATGAGTTACTCGATGAGCTGGGAAATGCCAGAATTTTTTCGAAATCGGACTTAAAATCTAGGTACCACCAAATACGCATCAAATTGGGTGATGAAGCCAAAACCACATTCCGCACCCATGTGGGACACTACGAGTTTATGGTTATGCCATTTAGACTGATGAATGCTCCCTCCACTTTTTAGTTCTTGATGAATGACATATTCTAGGAACATCTTCGTCGGTTTATATTGGTTTTCTTCGATGAAATCCTTGTGTACAGTCAAGATATGTGTACCCATCTATTGCATCTACAGGAGACACTGGACATCCTCCAACGGCACAGTTTAGTTCTTAATCTCAAGAAATACACGTTTGGGTAAACCAAGCTAGAGTACCTTGGCCACATCATCTCCGACCAAAGGGTGCAAGCAGACCCCAACAAGATTGAAAGCATGCAAAGCTAGCCCATTCCAAGAAATGTCAAAGAATTGAGGGGACTTTTGGGGCTCACTGGGTATTACTGGAAATTTGTCTAGAATTATAGCAAGATTGTAGCCCCTCTAACAGCACTCTTAAAAAAGGAAGCCTTCAAATGGGATGATTCAGCACAAGTGGCATTTGAAACACTAAAAAAGGCCATGACTACAATTCTGGTGTTAGCACTGCCCAACTTCAGCAAGCCTTTTGAAATTAAGACTGATGCATCTGGTACTGGGGTGGGAGCTGTGTTGATGCAGGATAAATGCCCAATTGCCTACTTTAGCCAAAGCTTATCTAGCTGTTCTCAACATAGCACTATTTACGAAAGAGAGCTTATGGCTATTGTGTTTGCTGTAAAAAAGTAGAGGCACTATTTGATGGGTCATCAATTCGTAATTAAAACTTATCAGAAAGCACTTAAGTTCCTACTAGAATAGCAAATTCTGGAGCTTGACCAACAGAAGTGGATTACCAAGCTCTTAAGGTATAAGTTTACCATCCAATATAAAGCAAGGACTAAAAACAGAGTGGCCGATGCTCTTTCCAGGATAAGGGATGTTCTCGAAATCCAAGCTTTTTCCCTATGGCAATACCCGACACTAGAGAATTGGGACAGAGAGATTCAAGAAGACGACAAACTCTCCCAGATCAAGCAACAAATTCTTACAGGTAAAAACCCCCCACCAGGATATGGTTTGAGAAATGGGTGCCTCACTTTTCATGACCGACTGGTACTTCCCTAGAAATCTACTCGATTCCAAAAATTAATCCAAGAATTCCACTCCTCCCTGTTGGGGGCCATTCAGGATACCTCCGTACTTATAAGCGTCTTGCTGAGAATGTGTATTGGGAAGGTATGAAACGAGACATACAAGAGTTTGTGGCTCGGTGTGACATTTGCCAAAGGAATAAGTATCAAGCAATGAGTCCAGCCAAATTAATTTAGTCTCTACCAATTCTGCAACGTCTCTGGAAAGACATCAGTATGGATTTCATCACTCATCTTCCTCAGTCATTTGGGTACGACATCATCCTTGTAGTTGTCGATCGACTGAGTAAATATGCCCACTTTATTCCACTTTCACATCCCTACTCTGCTAAAACAGTGGCCGATGCCTTTTATCAAAGAAGTTGTTTGGCTGCATGGCTTTCCTGAGTCCATTGTCTCTGACAAGGATCGTGTTTTCATTAGCCAATTCTGAAAAGAGTTGTTCTGACAAGCTGGAACCACTTTGGGATATAGTTCTGGTTACCATCCAGAAAAAGATAGTCAGACTGTTGTGAAGAGGACGCTTGAAACCTATCTCTATTGCTTTGTGGGTGACAAACCAAAACAGTGGTGTAAGTGGCTTGTCTGGGCCAAATTCTGGTACAATATCACTTTCCACAGCTCGACATGGATGACACCTTTTAAAGCACTATACAGCCGAGATCCTCCCACTCTGTTTCGCATGGAAGATTGCTTCTCCTCTGTCGAGGAAGTCAATGAACAAATCACGACCCAGAACCAGATTTTACAGGAACTCAAATCCCACATCGTCGCAGCTCGAGAGCGAATGCAAACTCAAGCTAACTAGCACAGACGGGACATCACTTTCGAGATTGGGGATTGGGTGTATATGAAAATCCGCCCATATAAATGTTGAGTGCTGGCAAAGAAGAATAATGAAAAATTGAGTCCTCGTTTCTACGGACCCTACCAGATAACAGCTAAGTATGGTGAGGTGGCCTATTGCCTCGCTTTACCACCAATAACCCAAGTCCACCCAGTGTTTCACATTTCATAGCTCAAAAAAAGCATACAACCACCAGCCACTGTTCAAGAACTGCCTCCCCTCCTCCCAGAAGAATTGGAATTATAGGTTCAGCCAGAGGCTGTTCTCAAACAATGCAAACTCCTTAATGGAGAGGTCGAAGTACTTATCAAGTGGAATGGGCTGCCCGACTTTGAAAGTACTTGGGAAAACTATGATGTTATTAACCAGCAGTTCCCTCTTTTTCACCTTAAGGACAATGTGCCCCTAGTTGGGGAGGGTAATGATAGGCCCCTCATTGTTAGAACCTACCATAGAACCTGGAAGGAGAAACACATCAGGCATGATAGGCCAGACCCAAACCCAGCCTCAAATTCTCAAAGGCTAAAGGAAATAGCCTTGGGCCCAGAGGCTATAACTAACCACGAGGGGAAGGATAGTAGTTATAAGGAAAGGCTTGAGACCAGGGAGGGGCATGGAAAAATGACTAAAAAGTGAAGGAGAAATCCTGGCCTCTCGAACGCCTGGAGTTTACTAGTTGTTTTTTCAATTTCCATTTGTCTTGTATTCATTTCTTTCTATACCCACATTCCTATATCCAGAAGTTGAATCAAAGAAGTTCCTATCATAAGCATTCTTACTCTTATGAATCTCATGTACATAGGAAACACATCTGCCTAGTCTGTATACTACACCTCAGCTGCCATTGAAGCTAAATAGTTTGCAAATTCAGGTAATTGATATTCAAGGGACAAACCCCAAATTTAGACCCATATAAGTACATAAGGTACAATTAAATTTGGAAGTATCACATTAGACCACCAAACATCAGGAGGGTTTAAAAAAGATAAAATTTGTATTTAAGGTAACAAAAGTAAAAGGAGAAGGGTGGTTTAATTAAATGTCTAGAGACTGTTATAAAATTTCAAATTCGAAGATTGAAAACTTTTTTTGATGCCATGACAATTTCGATAATTGTAGTGACATTTTGATTATTAGACACAATATATTTAATTTATGTTGCATGTACATAAGGTTCCTATTTCCATTTTATGGGGTTGTGAAGAAAATTTTTATTTTGGATTGGAGGCTTTTTTAAAAAAAATTTGGATTAGAAGAAGGAGACGATGAGTAAGATGGAGATAAGAAAAACTAGAGGAGAAAGAAGAGGAAGGAGAGAGAGGGAAAGGGAAAGGATATCTAAAACGAGGTAGTTTTAGGCTGAGGTGTTTTTTGTGGCATAGTCAGTGGGTTAGACAGCCACCTCAACAAACCAGATGTCACTTGAGATCACGTCGATATTTTTCATTAGCAGAATTGATAAATTAGACTTAAGGACTAAAAAGTAAAGTTTTCGAAATGTTAAATATGTTTTTTAGCCACCAAAAAAAAGATTTTAGTCAATAAATCGAATTTTGTTACAAACTTAAATTATTAAAATAAAAATTTTCTTTCTTTTTTATAATCACTGGATTCTTAAGAAAGAAAAATCCTTCTCTAACAAGTGCACAGTTTAATCACTATGTTCCAGATAAGGAGATTAATTTTTGAAAAAATATATATTCAAGATTAGATTTATATCTAATCATCTAGGAGGAATCTCAAATTTTAGTTTACATTGAAATGTCTAGTTTTTGGCTTGCCCCTTAAGAAGATTTCAGAAAGTTAAAATCACAATCCGACCAATAATCAAGTATATTCATGAGCAAAGTAAGATCCTTTCTCATGATCAGATTCAGGTTTTTTTTGGGGTTTAGATATCCTTTATTTTATAAAAATATTTACTTGAGTATTGGATTCTGCATATAATTTTTCACTATTTCAATTCAATGTCACTAAAATTTCCAACAGGCCTATAGAAAATAGTAAAATTCAGCATTAACCACCAGCAAAGGGTAGTTTCTTATTTTATTTCACACGACAAAGCATCAAAAGAGATACATGAGCAACAAACTGATGAGTACATATCACAGCAAGTGAACGACGTAGGCTACTAACGCCTAACGGCTCATGCCACCTTGCACGGTCGGAGGCAGGGTGACGCCAGAAGTACTCATTTGCACATTTCCTTTCCATCCTAAAATAAGTAATTGCAGAGCAAAGTTTCCAGCAATTAATCCCAAAGACACTTGAAGAAAATTAAAAGCCTAACTATTCTACCACAAAAAAAAAAATTTAAAGGCTTAACTGTACTCTTTATCTCTATTTTAAAAAATGATTCAATTTTATCCGTCTATTTTAAAATGTGCTAATTTAGTTTATAATATTTTCTATAACATTACAATCAAGTCTCTCTAAAAAAAATTATTTATTTATAAATAATTTTTGATAATATGATTATTAAAAATTCAACATTAACAACTTAATTGTCACATGTTTTTATTGTTACTAATAACAAATGACATTAGAAACAGTCTATGTGAAATTTTTAATTGTCTCATCATCAGAAACCATTTATACATAGATTTATTTTTTATAAAAAGACTTCATCGTAAATTCTCAAAAATCTTAAAAGACTAAAGTCATGCACATTAAAATGAAGGAACCTAATTAAACCATTTGTTGCAATAGAATGATCAAACTTGTCATTAAGCTAAAATTAAACTATGTTAGTTTAGATTAATTTACTAGCAGACATGTCGAATCCACGAGCTTTGAGCTCACGATACTCTTGGCAAAGGGAAAAGTGGGGGTAGAGGCAACTCACCGGACAATCGGTGACTTGGTTACCTCCAATCTTATAAAGGTTCCGCATTTTTGTACGATAAAGCCATGCATATAATGACACAAAATGTGTAAAACCACACAGGAGGAAGTAAATTGATCCCTGTAAACAACAAGCTGCCAACACAACCAAGTCCTAAATTGAATGAGCAATGAAATATATATAAAAAATAAATTAATAATTTAATCTCTAACTTTATAGATCTATTTAGTTTTAATCTCTAAAAGAATTAATGTGACAAGTTTAATATATTTAATAAACATATAAAAATTGATAGTTTAAGGGCTAATTTATAAAATTAACAAAATTTAAATATTAAAGTTAAATAAATTTACAAATTTAAAATATTAAATTATTAATTTGCTGAAGGACCATTGTAGCCGCAATATTATTATTACTTTGGTTATACAACTGTATGAAGGCTGCGATTGCGTTTCGCACACTGGCAATTTAAATCCTCAATATAGGTGCCCAACAAGAGATTGAAGAATTTAAAAAACAAATCACAGCTTACAATTTCCTCCTCTATCGATGATTTCTGTTATCCTTCCAAAAGTGACATAGGGGCACCAGCATGTAAGGCAACCTATTCATGCATGAAAAGTGAGCGGAATGGTGTTAGGCATCCACCCACCCAGCACAACTAGAGAGTGTAAGAAGATGATGAAGAAAGTTACAAGTGCCACAGTCATCATAGAAGTCAGATAAGCCTGAGGACCAGTTATACGAATAGACTAAAGGAGGAGGATGTTGACAATGCTGAAGCTGCTAGTATTGCTAACATGGTATCAGGAGGGGGTGTTGAAACAGAAAAAAGAAATGATAACAATATTATAAAGCCACGAAGAACGAACAGAATGAAGAAAGATTCTACATGGCTTCGGATTATGTGGCATGAATTAAGTAGATCACATTGCATGGTTTGCTAGAAGTAGGCAACGTAAAAAAACATGTATTTCAGTTGCTTTGTTTTTTCTTCATTTTACTTTTCTATTATGTTGTTTTGAATAAAGGGTGGATAAGGGGTGATGGGGAGGTATTCATGAACTTTATGGAAGCTTTTGCTTTGGGAGTTTTTCCTCTACTCGAAAAAGGGCAATAGCTATAGTCCTTTCATCTACTATATTCAAAAGCAATTCATTTTCTCATTTTCCATCTTGTTCTTTTCATTTCTTTCGTTAATCCTTTTCTGTTAACCCATTACATATCATTGGTGCTCTCGTTGAGAGTCTTTGCACATGGCGGAGGGAACTCAATTTGCAAAGTTGGAGGCAGCCACGAATGAATTACAAAGGAATCAAATCTCCACTGATGAAAAACTCACTGCTATAAGCAAACGCATTGGAAATCTGGAACAAACGTTAAATGGGTATAAAGAGTCGTTTGTGAATATGGAGGAGATGATACGAAAGGTTTTACAAACATGAAAGGATAAATCAGGAGAGTCCTCTACAAGTGTGAATCAAAAAACCCATATGGAAGTACCAAATGTTGCAGGGCGGTTTGGAGTAAAAGGACTTAAAGTTGATGTACCCAGATTCAATGGTACTAACGTAGAAGATTGGGTTTTCAAGATCAAAGAGTTTTTCGAAATTTATGGGGTGCCTGAGGAGCAGAGAATCAAGGTGGCGTTGTTTTACATGGAGGAGGCGGCTTATGCATAGTGTAAATGAGAAATGCCTTAGTACAGACATGGATGGAGTTTTTGGAGGCATTGCTATTGCATTTTGGAACGTCTTTATACGATGTTCCTAAAGGCGCGCTTAAGGAGCTTAAACAAGATGGCATAGTAGCAGAATATTAGATGCAGTTTGAGGAAATATCAACGAAAGTAACGGGGCTTAGTGGGACTTGGTTAGTTAGCTTTTTCATCGCTGGTGTAATAGCCTTAAATAAATGAAAACCCTGATTTAAAGAAGAAAAAAAATTATGAAATGTAAGCGAGAATTATATGATAAATGGAGATAAGTACCATTGAAAAATATGTTTATTTATTACAAGGACCTCCCTCAAAAAATTAAACTTTTGCAGAATGATCTCCAATGATATTTTAGAAACCCTGCTGCACAAGGAACTGGAAAAATCTAGATTTCTCTCTCCCCCCTAATTTCACTCTCTAGAAATCCCAAACTTCTCTCTAAGATTCTAGCACTTCCGGACCTCGAATTTCGACACCACTACCGCCAACAAACTCAAAACGAAGAGTTCTATAAATCCATCCGATCAGTTTTTAGAAAATTGGCCGAAGATTGGCTAGAAAATAAAGGAAAAAATCACTTAAAGATGTAATCCTCGAAACTCCTATATGTGGTTCTCAAACCCAAAAACTAACACCGTAGATGGATCCAGCATGTACCAAAACCTTAAGATCTCAAATTTTAGGCTAAGATTACCATTTATGCACCCTCACGGGCCGGTTCTTCTTCGGCGCATGAATCCCATGTGCAGCCCCTGCAGTAGCACGTGCAGCACGTGGCTCAACAGCCCTGATGTGTTGACCGAGCTCCCGTAGGTCAAATTTCACAAATTTAGAGTCATTTCATAGGTTTCTGGACCCTCCCGACTCATTTCTATGGTCTATTTGGCCATATTTGGATTGGCAACATGGATTTTGGGGTTGTCCAACTTGGAACCCTAACTTTATGAGTAGATAATTCTTTCTATGACTTACCCAATACTCTTCTTGAACTTTAAATAGATAATTGATTATGTTTACAAGTTATTTATACTTTTATGTCTCTCTGAAATTGATTAAATTATCTAAATTGTTTACAACCTGGTATATAGTTCAAGAAGAGTATGGTTTTGAAAAATGGATTTTTGAACACATTGGATATGCAATTTTAAATTGTATTTCTCATTATATGGTATGTAAAGCTATAAGATTGCCTTGGAAACGGGCATGTATATGTGATTACCTTGACTGAGAAATTTCTGACAGAGGAATTGTATTGAGATTGAAAATTTTGTATTATACTAGAACCTCTATTTAGAACAATATGGTATATATGAAATTATGATTTTTATGGAGGAATCTTTTTGGAAAAATTATTTGCTAACAGCAAGAGATGTTAGCCCTGGTGCACCTTGATACCTTAGCTAGCAGGGGTGGTGCTAGCCTTGTGTGACGGCCAACACACGGGATATGATATGTGCAGGAGAACGGGATACCTCCTATCTGGGCGAGATGCCGACTATATGATATGTTATTTGTCTTCCCTTACTGTGTGCTTGAGAAATTGCCCTTATTAGAGTCCCTTCTCATGTCCTCTTGAATGGTGATAGGGTAAACCTGGGCTAAGATGCTAAGTATAAGCAAATCCTACACCACCAAAATACGAAAGGGTTTAAACTCTGATATGGTGGTTTTGATATGGGATCCTCCTAATGTTATCATGTGAAATATTTTGATGCATAACAACATTTGTTAAATGATCATACAATATAGTATATGGTTTTGAATATTTGAATATCCTTTCTTTAAGAATATTTAAAATGTAGGTCCCATATCGATGTACTTCTGAATTATATTTTCTATGTGACAGATTTTAAAATATGAGTACATCCATATGTTGACCTAAGAGGTCATAGGAGGTATTATCTGCCCACTGAATTGTCAAACTCACTACACGATACTTACAATTTTTTTTTCAGATAAGGATATAGATTTTAGTCCTATAGCTACGTGATCAACTAAGAGTCATACTATCTGGGTGAGCCTATGTTGCTTCCAAGGCTTACAGTGTTTAAATTATTTTGTACTTGTATTCTAGAGTATGCTTTGAACGCCACAGGTAAGATCCTATTTCTACTATAATATGTATATAAAGACTTGGCTTGTATATTTGGTTATATTGGAGAACTTGTAAACGTATGATATTAATCCTAATATGTAATATACTTGAAGCAAGTATACATTACAATAACGTTAAAGTTATATGTTACTCATGACAATCATGTTCCTTTAAATTGGGGGCATGACAAGTTGGTATCACAGCATTAGGTTTTCCTGTGGCTATTAGAGTAAAGGATTCTTTAGAAGGACCTTTAGTATAGATATGAGCTGGACATATTTATACTTCAGGTGTTACTTAGAAATTCTATAGGGTTTCAATTTTCTTTCTATTCCAAGTTTGTTAAAGTTCCTAGTATAAGGTTGATTGAATATTATGTTATCTTAAAAGGGGTTTTGTTTTGTATAGTCTATGATGCCACCAAGAACTAGAGCGGTTACTATAGAAGTTGTAGATCATGCACCATCTTCAGAAGATTCTGCCTAATCTACAATTCCAATACAAAGAGGTCATGGTAGAGGCTGACCTAGAGGAAGAGGTAAAAGCAAAGGCGTGCACGGAGTATGAGAACTCTAAGACATGATGAACAGGTCCATGTATCTAATAGAGTTCCTAGAGAGAGTAGAACCCCATTAGGAGCCACATGATAGAATAACTTATATGATTGCTGGTATACATAAGATTTTAAAGACATTGGCTGAATTTATAGTAGAACAGGGCAAAAGGAATGGCCAGCCACCAAAAAATGCTCCTGAAGAGTAAAAACTGGAAAGATTAGTTGAGCAATAGGACAAATTTATGAGGATTGACGTGACATTACCGCAATTCCTTAAGATGAAACTCCTAACTTTTTTGGGGTCAAATATTCAAGAAGACCCATAGATATTCATTGATGTTGTGGAATGAGTTCTCAAAGCTTTGGGGTGTTCTACTAGAAGATCTGTTGAACTAGTGTCCTTTCAACTATTAGATGTGGCCCAAGTTTGGTTAGAGACACTGGTACAAGGAAGAGCAGTTACTTTACCACCTATAGAGTGAGATGAATTTAAGGAAGCATTTATGAATTGTTTCCAACCAATGAGTGAAAAGGACAAGAAGGCCAGAGAATTTAAAGAATTAAGACAGACATTGAACATGACAATTTCTAAATATGACATCTGTTTTACTTGGTTGTCTAGATATGGTAGACTTTGATGTGATACTGGGAATGGATTGGTTGTCATCATACCATACCATTCTAGACTGTCACCTTAAGGTGATTAAGTTTAATATTCTTGAAGAATCTTCCTTCTTGATACAAGGAGATCGTAGTGAGGTACCCAGTAATTTAATCTCTGCTTTAACAACTCATAAGCTACTACAAAAAGGATGTTAGGGATATTTAGCAATGGTCAAAGATGTTGATATGAAGTACACCAACGTAGAGTAGGTTCTAGTGGTTAGGAAATTTTTGATGTGTTTCCTGAAGAATTATTAGGGTTACCCCCAGAACAAGAAATTAAGTTTGGTATTGATTTACTTCCAAGAACCCAACCAGTGTCTAAACCTCCATATAGAATAGCACCGACCGAACTTAAAAAATTGGAAAATCAGTTACAAGACTTGTTAGACGAGGGATTTATTCGCCCTAGTACTTCTCCTTGGGGTGCTCTAGTCATATTTGTGAAAAAGAAATATGGATCGGTACGGCTGTGTATTGATTAGTTGAATAAGGTGACAGTATGTAATAAGTATCTATTACCTCATATAGATGATTTATTTGACCGGCTACAAGGTACCCAATGTTTTTTAAAAATTGATTTAAGATTTGAGTATCATCAATTGAGTATAAGGAAGGAGGACATTCTGAAAACTACTTTCAAGACTCAATATGAGCACTATGAGTTCTTAGTAATGCCATTTGGTTTAACAAATGCCCCAGCTACATTCATAGATTTGATGAATAGAGTATTTAAACCTTTCTTGGATCAGTTTGTTATTGTTTTTATAGATGATATCCTGGTATATTCAAGGAGTTCATAGGAACATAAGTGACATTTAAGGATAGCTTTGCAAACCCTAAGAGAATACTAGCTATATGCTATGTTTTCAAAATGTAAATTTTGGTTTAGTAGTATTATTTTCTTAGAGCATGTAGTTACTAAGGATGGTATTCAAGTTGATTCATTAAAAGAATTTCTAGAATAGCTATTGTAACATCCTTAACTTCATTTTTTTTATTAACAAAGGTACATAAATATTTCATATAATATCTCTAATTTTTTTTTATTTTAAAGATACATAAATATTTAATTAAGGAAATAAAATTTATTTGACAATTTTTAGATATCTAAGGAAATATAATCCTTAGAAATTCTTCACCTTACATGTATGCATAGAAATATTCTAACATTAATGGAATAGGTAGAGAGAGAAAACCTAAGATGAAATATTAGAAATAAACATGCTAAAGAAAGGTGAAATTCTTGGGTAAGGTAGATAAATTTTTGTGAAGTAAGTAAAGGTCTTAAAATTTCAAGAAGATTGGATTAGGGTAATTTTTCCTAATTTAAGAGTTAAAGTTACTAAGTTTAATATCTCCACCCATAAATTGGGCTTTCACCTATGGACACTTCATATAGAGTTTTTCTACTTCACATGAATTTTTAGCAAGCCAATAGGATAGCCCAAGGAAGAAATAAAATATAGACTTGGACTAGGATATAAAAATTGGACTGGTAGACTAAAAATCATGAAAATGTGACTAAGCCTATTATGAAAGGTAGAATTTTAACCAAAATAAAGAAAATGGGCAAGAATGAGCCCAAACCCAAGAGGAAAAATAGAAATAAAAAATAAAAATAAAGTGATGAAATAATGGTGTAATCAAGATTAGGTGATATGGCATTAAGACAAAAATTTAGCAAGTGGTGTGATATCCTACATTCATAATTTTAGCAAGTGGTATGATAATACATGGCATTAGGACAAAACATCTATATCCTACACTCATAATTTTAGCAAGTGGGTAATAATACATATCATTATGACAATACATCATTATCTTACACAAATAATTTTAGCTAAGAAAGGAAGATTCAAGGGTTAGAAATTTGCCACCTAAAAAGGCAAACCTATCATACTTGATTAAGACAAAAAAAAAAGGAAATGAATCCCTACATCAAAGGGACCTTGTCCCTTATCTTAAGAATATATTATTATAATTTTCAAAATACAAATCTCCTTTTCCTATGCATATCTTGACTAAGGAAGAGGAAAACAAGAACATGAGTTGTTTGTTTTCTAAAAAAATCAACCAAGTGCATCCTAATTGTGATAAGGTAGACCTATGATCATGAAAGGTGAATTATTTGATAGTCTATTTAAGCAAAACCCACCCTTATAACATTAGAATTTTGTCCAAGTGAGGGAGAGAAAAAATTTAAGCAAGGTAGAGTGAGGAAAGGAAAGGAAGAGAGGAAGAAAGAGGAAAGAGAAGTCTAGAAGACTAAGTGCTCAAGGTAAGTTTGACAATATTTCTTTTTGAAGAAAGGTTTTGAAATTTACAACATCTATGTGGGATTTTGTCCTTAGAACTTGGATGATTGGTAATGGATGTTGCTATATCATGTTACATATTATTCTTGCATGTGATGTATGTTTGAAAACTTAGGCTGGTGTAGATAGTTCTGCATAGGTATGGCTATGGGTGGTAAAATTTTATGCCTCTGTTTTTTAAATTATGGGAAGAATCGGTAAGTAATTAAAACAAATTATTAACATAAAACAAGTAGATATATGTCTCAAGGATTTTAAGCCACTGGAATCACTCAATTTGGAGTTCATATGAGGTAGATATGGTCCGATTAGTAAGCGGTGGTTAGAAAATGGTTAACTAGGGAAGAATCCGTAAGATATGCTTCTGTGTTTGAACTTCTGGGATAAATATGTAGGTAAATAAAAGAAATTATTAACATAAAAACTGTAGATCTATGTTTCACGGATTTTTAGCCACTGAAATCACTCAATTTGGAGTCCATATGAGGTAGATATGGTCTAATTAGTAAGTAATTGTCAGAAAATGGTTAATCAGAGAAGAATATGTTAGGATAACTTCTGTGTTTTAATTTCTGGGAACATTCTGTAGTGAATTAAAATAAATGGTTAACAAAAACATTATAGCTATATATGTCACGGATTTTTAGCCACTAGAATCACTCAATTTAGAATTTTTATGAGGGAGATATGGTTATATTAGTAAGTAGAGGTCAGAACCTACCCGAGAAGAAATCACATGTATATTGAGGGAGTAATATCACCATGATTCCTTAATCTTTCGATAAACTGTTCAACATAATAGTTTTATATAATAGTTTTATCTTTAAATTGACACCAAGATCACCTAAATCCGAGTTTAAATGGGGGTGTTATGCTCTAGTTACTAAGAAAAGGTCAGATAGGATGAAAACCTACATCAAGAAAATAATGAAATAAAAATAATATTTAAAAAAGAAGAAGAATCTTATAAATGACTAGTATATGCCATAGCCATTGCCATTGCAAGGATTTCTTACCATCTTAAGTGTGAAATTTTGACAAGAAAATATTTTATAAAGTGATATTTGAAATGGTTATGTTCATTATATGAATACAAATTATTTTTTATAATAATTATATTTTGATGAACATACTTGTTATTGAAATCATATTTTTGGCTATTATTGTGAAAAGAAAAGAAATGAGCATGGTCACATGGCAATCTGTGTGGTGCACCAGTAGGGGACGCCTTACCAATGGCTATGATAATGATAATGAGAAAAAAAAGAGAAAGTGTGCCATGTCGGACGGAGCGAGAAAAGCCTGTACCAGAGAATAGAGGATACTTACCCTGACCAAGGTATCTTGGTATAAGAATATGTTGATAGCTATCATATAATATTCTGAAAATAGTTAATCCTGTCATGCATTTCATTAATGTACAATTTTCATGTGCATAGATAAAGTGCATTCATGTGACCAAAGATATTTGCTGTAGTTTATACAGATGAACATGACGTGATGAGCTATATTGATGATGATTTATTGTTGAATTTACTGGAATTTAATTCTCACTATATTTCCATGTCATGTTTAGAAAATTAGTTATGCAGATTTTTTTTATGGCTCTAGCTTTTAGTGCACGTTGGATTGAATTACTCTATGATGGAAAAATCTCAGAAACAAATAAAATGTTTATGGTTGAGTTAGCTCAGATCCCGATGAAGGTGCAATCACCTGCACCTATATCTCCGAAATTGGTCAACCAGAATAAATAAGATGTAGATATTTATGTGTTTGATATATTGTACGTACGTTTTGATTAATGACTTGTATGTGAACTCTATATTGTATAATAATAAAAAAAAAATTTTTACATAATTGGTATCAGAGCAGGTAGATCCTAGATGGCCAGTGGGTGGATGGTTATCTGAATCGATTTTATAATGTCTTGAGTATGTTGTGGTTGTGCTATGTAAAGGATCAGTAATTTCATATAGGTAAGAAATTACTAGTGTTTCCTATCTATATGCCGAGGTGGTTTATGACTACTGTTAAATATTTTTTGAAACTAACTATTGGGCTTGATCAACTTAATAGCAGCATAACTTTGTTTTTGCCACAGTAGGAAATGGCACCACCAAGGAGAAATCTAACAAACAATGCAGAGGAAACCCGGCACAACCTTGCCACGACCACCAATCAAATTTTACAATACCTCCAGAATGCTAATAACCCGAATGGTGAGAATGGTATTAATAACTGAATGGCAGGAAATGATAACGGCATATATGAGTTCCTAAGGACTAGACCACCTTGTTTCAAGGCAGCTTTGACCCAATTGTAGCTGAAAGATGGATAAGGGAACTAGAGAAAATCTTTGAAGTAATGAGTTGTACTGAGGAGCAGCAAGTTATCTTTGGTGCATATATGCTGAAAGATGAAGCAGAATATTGGTGGCGTGGAGCTAAAGAACTTTTAGCTCACCAAGGAAAGCTGTTAAATTTGACTGGAGAGATGAAAAAAAAACCTCCCTTGTAGTTGTCTAGTGTAGACATTTTAAGATAAGTATAGGATATTCATGCCGATTTTGGTAAAAATGTAGAACCTGAAGGTCAAGAACATAGAACCCGAGGTTTTGGTGGGGTTAATGTTGGGACTCAACAATGACCTAAGAAAGGCATACTTTTTCAACTTCTGTATTGAGCAAATAATTTGTTACGCCAAAATCTAGACCCTATGCATGTTGAATAAAAAATGTCTATGACAATATCATCTATACTTTGCTCAATGATTTAGGGTGTTCAAAATATCACGTAAATGCATGAAGAGACTTATAGGAGTTAGGTGTGAGATCTAATTTGTGGCTAGACAATAATGGTAAATATCCTCCAAATTTCTTCACTTTGACAAATTCAGGTAAAGATATCTTCCTTAGAACATTGAAGAATATATTTGTGCCAAAAAAATATTCAAGTAATATCTCTAGATGCATTGACATAAGACGGCATAAGATTGGGGAATTAAAAAGTCATGATTTTCATGTTCTTATGGAGCAACTGTTACCCTTAACCATAAAGAAGACACTTTTTATGCAGGTGTTGGAAGTTTTGATCAAGTTGTGTTCATTGTTCCAACAAGTAAGTAGTAAAGTTTTAAATGTGAACGAACTTGACAACTTCAGAATTGCGTTGTTATGATGCCATGCCATTTGGAGATGTTATTCTCCCATTCCTTCTTCACAATTATGGTACACTTAACAGTTTACTTGGTTGAGGAAGCTAAGCTAGGAGGACTAGTCCAATATTGATGGATGTATCCCATTGAAAAGTAACAAACAAACAAAAAATTAACCCAGCTATGCTCTATTTCCATTTTTTGTTTCTCAATTTCTTTTGAATTAATATATTGTTCGCATATACTTTGATACATTAAAGTGTTGAGTCGTATATTGCTGGAGAAGTTTTAATTTTTTGTTCAAGATACGTTGATGGTGTAAAGACAGTCTTTAATCGACCTTTTTATGTGGATGATCGATCAGATGTTGGGACATTTGATAGGCATACTTTGTTCCTGCCACCAAGAAGACTTATTAATGGGTTTGAATATTTTACTCTTTCCTTGCAGCAAAAATTACAAGCACATCACTATGTGCTCACGAACTACGAAGAAGTTGAGCCTTACCTACAATGAGTAAACTAAGTTTGTTAACTACATTGAAGTTTACTTGGTTGAGGTGTCAAATTATGTTTGTGTTTACTGTTTGGCTTATAAGGAATTTAGATACTAGGTCATAGTTTAAGAAGTCAAACATGATCATCCTCAGAGAAAGATAAAAAAGTCCATAGGAAATTTATCTCATGGTTCTCTCGCCGTGTAAATAAGAAAATTATGGTTGATTTGTATGTACTATCCATAATGCTAACACTTTACATCACCAATTATTTTTTCCATATTACAAATGATGGTGTTGGATCTCAATCAATTGATTTAAGATTCCTTGCACTTAGGCCATTGGATAAAGTACAGCAATACAATGTATACAATGTTAACGATTTTAAATTACGTACTGTAAATCGAGACAAAGGCCTGACAACTCAAAATAGTGGATTTCATGGTACCTTCAAAACGAGGAGTTATGAAAACAATAGCGACAGTAACATGCAATTTGTTGGTGTCCCGTATTATGGGAAATTATTAAACATTATTGAATTGAACTATCATAGACGCTTTACGATTACTTTATTTAAGTGTATATGGGTTAATCAACTAATTCGAGGGCATTATAATAGATGAATTTAGGGTAACCTCTGTTGATTTCTCGCGATTGATTCATATCAGTGAAAATGACAATGACAAACTATACATCCAAGCATTTGAGGCTCATCAAGTAAGTTATGTAAAAGATGAATTTGACAACAAATAGAGTATGGTTGTGCATTTAAAACCCCGTGACTTGTACAACCTAGGCAAGAATGATGATAATCTTTTCTACGAAAGTGATATAATGCTTGTTCAAAATTTAGAGATATTATTTCCAAATGGTGAAATGAATTTATACTTGTCGCGGTACTAATCTTTTCTTCAGGTTTTAAGCTTTGGTACACCGGCAAGACAAGAACTAGTAACAGTGTAGGTATAATAGTTGATAAAGAGTGGAGAAACAATGTCGTAGATGTGAAAAGATTAGGAGATAGGATTATAGCTTTAAAGATTGTAGTTGAGTGGGACACTTTTAATGTGTTTAGTATATATGCACCCCAAGTTGGATTAGAGGAGCATCACAAGAGAACTTTTTGGGAGGATCTAGAAAGTTTGATTCAAGAAATACCTCTGGGAGAAAATATTTTCCTAGGAGGGGATTTGAATGGTCATGTAGGGAGGGAATCGAAAGGATACGAGGGTATACATGGAGGTTTTGGATTAGGATATGCGAACGAAGAGGGTAAAACTATCTTGGATTTTTCTTTAGCCTATAATTTTACCATAGCAAATACTTGCTTTAGAAAGCGGATTGAACATCTTATCACATACAAGAGTGGAGGAGCAAGCACTCAAATAGATTTTTTCTTGGTAAGAAAATCAGATAGAAAGTTCTGCACAAATTGTAAAGTCATACCCGGTGAGAGTTTGGCTGCCCAACACAGAGTTTTAGTTTTGGACGTATGAGTTATGAGAAGAGTAGAAAGAAAGAGTAAGAAAACAATTCCTAGAATTAGGTGGTGGTCTTTGAAGAATGAGCAACAAAGGAATTTTCAAAGAAGAGTGGAGGAAGAGAGGCTTTGGGAGGTCCAAGGAAATGCTAATGATATGTGGGACAAGATGGCCAAAGGGATTAGGAATATAGCAAGAGAGACACTTGGAGAATCAAGAGGCGTTGGACCTAAGGGTAAAGAATCTTGGTGGTGGGATGCGGAGGTGCAAGATAAGATTAAGTTTAAAAGAGAGTATTATAAGGAGTGACACTTATGCAAAGATAAGGCAAATTGGGATAAATATAAAGTGGCTAAGAAAGACGCTAAGAAGGCTGTGAGTGAAGCAAGAACTAGAGCTTTTGAGGGATTATATCAATCTTTAGGAACTAAGGAGGGAGAAAGAAAAATTTACAAGCTTGCGAAGGGTAGGGAAAGAAAGACAAGGGACCTAGATCAAGCAAAATGTATTAAAGATGAAGAGGGTAATGTTTTGGTAAGGGAGCATGATATCCAAGCACGATGAAGGAGTTACTTTCAAGGACTTTTTAACGAAGGGCATGAGTTGACTTACAACTCTGACAGACTTAATATTGCAGAAGAAGACCGTAATTATACTTTTTATCATAGAATCCAAGAGTTTGAAGTAGAGAAAGCTCTAAAGAGAATGGATAATGGCAAAGCAGTAGGACCTGATAATATACCTATTGAGGTGTGGAAAAGTTTAGGAAGGAAGGGTATAAGTTGGCTCACTAAGTTGTTTAATGTGATAATGAAATCTAAGAAAATGCCGGATGAATGGAGGAGAAGTACTTTAATCCCTATATATAAAAATAAAGGAGACATACAGAATTGCTCCAACTATCGGGGGATTAAACTCATGAGCCACACTATGAAGTTATGGGAGAAGATCATTGAGCAGAGATTAAGACACGAGACTCAAGTTACAGAGAACCAGTTTGGATTTATGCCAGGAAGGTCAACTATGGAAGCAACTTATTTACTATGGAGATTGATGGAAAGGTATCAAAGTAGACGAAAAGATTTGCATATTGTTTTTATTGATCTGGAAAAGGCATATGACAGAGTGTTAAGAGAGATTCTATGGAAGGTTTTAGAAAAGAAAGGAGTACGTATTGCGTATATTTGAGCAATCAAAGACATGTACGACGGGATAACGACTTGCGTGAGAACACAAAATGAGGATACAAAGGATTTTCCCACAACTATTGGACTACATCAAGGGTCTTCTCTGAGTCCGTATCTTTTTAATTTGATTTTAGACGCAGTTACTGAACATATACAAGAGTTGGGGCCTCAATGCATGATTTTTGCAGATGATATAGTCTTAGTTGGTGAACCGAAAGAGGAAATAAATATGAAACTAGAGTCATGGAGACAAGTTTTAGAAACACATGGTTTTCGGATCAGTAGAAATAAAACAGAATATATGGAATGTAGTTTTAGTAAGAGACGAACAAATACGAATGCAGAAGTGAAACTTAGAGACTATATATTAAAACAAGTTACAAGTTTTAAATATCTTGGGTCCATTATACAAAATGACAGTGAAGTAAAGGAAGACGTAAACCACAAGATTCTAGCTGGATGGATGAAATGGAGGAAAGCTTCGAGTGTCATTTGTGATAAAAAAGTGCCGCTCAAAGTTAAAGGAAAATTCTACCGTACGGCTATAAGACCTGCTATATTGTATGGTACAGAATGTTGGGCGGTTAAAAGACAACATGAAGATAAACTCAACGTTGCAAAGATGAGAATATTGCGTTGGATGTGTGGACACCCCAGAAGAGATATGATTAGAAATGAGTGTATTAGAGAGAAAGTTGGGATAGCACCTATTGTGGAGAAGATGGTTGAATCTCGCTTAAGGTGGTTTGGCCATGTGTGGAGAAGACCTGCAGAAGCCCTAGTGAGAAGAGTTGATCGTATGGAGAATAGTCCAATAATTAGAGGTAGAGGGAGGCCAAAGAAAACAATAAGTGAAACTATTAAAAATGATTTAATAGTTAATAAGTTATCTATTGATCTCATCCATGATAGGCCACTATAGCGCCGTTTGATCCATGTAGCCAACCCCACCTAGTGGGAAAAGGCTTTGTTGTTGTTGTTGTTGATATATTTTGGTATGCTTTATTCTACTTTATGCTTGTCGCAGTACTAACTTCTATTTATTTTTCATATTGATATATTTTGGTTTGCTTTATTCTAGTTTATGATTTTTATATGTTTATTATAGGTGAAATGATATTATTTTTATGTCCTTATAGGAATTGTGAAGATGAGGAGAGCTAGATCATTGTTCACATGCATGGTAGATGTATACAATTCAGATAGTCCTATACCCTACCCGGTGATAAGTAAAGGCAGATAACCCACTCAGGTTGACATTGTAGAGTCTGAGGCTATCCCATCCATAATCCCCTCTCTCGATGCTTAAGAGCTAGAGGATGTGTTAAACATTGAAAATGACACCCTATTCACGGACGTGGAGAAGGAGCATTAACTTGCTTACTAAGAGCTTACAAGATGCAAGAGGAGTTAGTTAGTGGACGTCACCAGTAATTATAATAAAACTCTCTTATTCTTCTTATTATTTCTTTGTATTGAAGTAACACATTAATTTTATCTATGTTAGACGGGATCAGGCAAATGATGCCCACGTAGTTAATGGCCAATGACGTCTGGGTGTTACCCAATGTGCAGAAGGTTGTTGTCTAGTTCAATGACACCCATCAGCCTATCAGAGATATTGGTGGCCTGCTCAATGTTTATCTTGGCACTATAAGAGATAATTTCATCTTCTTCCCAATCTTATATAAAAATTGGAGATCTATTCTTGAGGATTACAATATGAATGTCTTCATAATCTGTACATGTATAAACACTTATTTATATTACACCATATTCATTTTGAATCTTTATTGATGTTTATTCTCTCTTTTGTATTCAAAATTTACTATGTCAAGCCTCCATAAGAAGCTCATGTTGTAATAACTAGGACATAAGTAGAGAACTGCACATTACAATGTGTTTAGGCTGAAGCATGATGCGATGAAGACTAGGGAAGAGTTGCTTAATGATGTCCTAGTTGGCATCCCATGGGATTAATGGGCGACTTTCATTGACTATCGCCTCGAGGAAAAGACCAGGGTAACTATATTAATCTATTAATATATCTATATTTTCATGCAAGGTGACTAACTAGTTCGTTTATGAAATAACTATGATGTGGCTGACAAGAATAAATGAACGTCAAACAATATCGTATATCATTGGATCGAAAAGAGCTGAGATGGTGTTGGTATTTCATGCAAAGATGAATACAGTGTCTGAACGCAAGTGCACGTGTCGTGACCAAGTAATAAAGTGATGAGTAAGTATCGTCCCACGAGGAGTGAACTAAAACTATTAAAGAGACTTTTGCCGTGTGAAATGCTGTAGCAAAGATAAGATGGTTCACAAGATAAAATAAAAGTGGATCAATCAAATGCAACTATAACTAAGATGAGGGGTACTAGGATGTAAAGGATAATGATAGTAAGAGGTCTAGGGTTGCTCAGGGTTGTTATGAACTACAGCACTCATATTTGCTCTAAGGATCGCTACAGCAACCGCTCTAAGTGCCAAGTTCAGTCTTGAATGGAGTCTTCCCAGACTTTCATTCCTTGCAATTCTGAGGTTCAGACATGCATTCCTGCATCAGTCCTCACCCCGGAATTGTGTATGAAGCTCCACTTTTGGGGTAATGGGGAACCATATATTCCTATATTGGCTTAATCCCATATATTCAACTGTTTTTCCAGCCTCCATTCCCCTCCTAGGTGAATCTTGGCCTTAGCCTTCCTCCACTAACTTCCGTTATAAGAGGAAACTAAAATATAAACACAGTTGAATGTTAAAATGATGCTGCAGCAAAATATGTTGTTACTAAAAATATGTGCTCAAGTTCATTGCAACCATAGCTGGAAACTAGCCAAGCCTCATGGTTACACTGGTTACAAACATCCCAGAATCACTGGTATACATCCCAAGTAAAAAAAAACACAAATGCAATCTTTGATAAAAACAGAAGAAAAAGGAAAACGCAACAGCGAAAAAATGGAAATCCCCAGTTTCAAACTATTCCATGCTCTAATGCTTCTATGCAGTCTTTCGTTGTTCTTCCTCATATTCTCCTCTGTTCCTCCCCTCCTTCTCTCTCTTTTTAGCTTTGCTTTCTACCCTTTTATGATCAGGCCTTGTGGTCCCAGTAAGGTGTCTAGGTTTTCTGACATTCTCCCTGCTCTACAGCCAGCATCTCTACTTTCAGCTTTTTCCTCTCCACTTTCAGTAGTGGAGGCAGTTCTATACCAACCCAACCAGCATCCTGTAGTGTCAGCTTGCTGCTTTCTGCTGTTAGGTGGTGGCTGCACTTGCTACGCAGCTCTGCTCCCCTGCCACCTGCACCAAATAAAACAAAATCAGTGCCTTATAGGAAAAAGGAGCAGCTTTACTCAATATCACTTGGTTTGCCACCAAGATTGCCACATATGCACACTATATTGCTATAGCACACAGGGTGGATGATATTGCATCTAAGGGAGTCATTATATTCAGTTAGATCTGTGAAAGCATTCAAAAATTGCAGTATATTGAAGTTATCAATGGTAAGTTTGCATTTCTTAATACTTTATGTAAAGTTTAATAGTATTCTTAATCTAACACACACTAAGTTTAATTGTTTAAATTTCTAGGAGGTTGAGGTTAGGAGCCCAGTGACTCGAGGTGATGTATAGATGGTAGCCTATAAAAGGGATGACATATCCTACATCACTGATGAAGCTCAAGCAGTCAGTGTAAATATTAAAATTTTATTATACCCAATCTTTTTTATTTATTTTATTTTCAATTAATTTTAATATGATTTATTGTTCGCTCATCGATTTTATTGGAAAAGATTGACTTGATCCAACAGGAGGATAGCTCTTCCCAAGAGATCTCAATTGTTAATTCACTGGTGAGAGCTCTAGAAACTAAATAGTACTAAGGTTTCATTCGTAGACTTGGATTAGGTGTTTGCCCTATCCAAGTCTTTAGTCGTGGCTCTACTGGGTCGCGCTCACACTTTGAGCCCTCTTACAAGGAGTTGTAGTCCGAGGTGGCATGCTTTAAAGCAGCAAAAAAAGAGCAGGACATCGAGTAGTAGTAATGAGATGATAAATGAGTAGCCTTCAAGGTGGAGTAAGTAGCACATGACACTAACATAGCAGCATGATAGCGACAAATGGATACAGTTATGGCTTTCTTACTTCAAAACTTTTAGCGGCAAGTGCCGCCTAAGATTGCCTTCGTACCCAGTACAGGTCATAGGGTAATTAACATACCAAATGAATTTTGTAAACATCTATTGATATAATTTATTCTCAAAATGCTTACATGGCATAATTGTCTTTCAGGTCCTCAATGATCACGCTAGTGGACATCAGCCTCCTCCAGACCCTCGGGGCCCATCGTCATGACGTTAAGAGTATATTGTATATTTTATGTAATTGTTATATAAGCTGTACATTGTAATTTAAAATTTTCAATGAATATCAATAATTTCTTTCTTTATTTTTTTCTCTTTCTATATTTTATGATAATATAAGTATTATTTTTTATTTCAAACATAGGTAAAATTTTAAAAAAATTGAAGGGTACAAAATTATTTATAGAAATGATTGTAAAAGTATTAAAAAAACTATATCCAAACTATTCCACTCAAATACAGTATATCACATTTACAATAATTAAAATTTAAAAAAGGAAATAAGTTTAATGACATATATATAAAACCGTCGTTAAAACAGTGTCAGTACAATGGCTATTTAACCATTATTATTTTGTGGTTTAATGATGATTATGAATCTGTCATTATGTTGTGGCATAACGATGAGTTTCAAACTATCATTATCACTTGTCACAACAACGGTTTTAGTAACCGTCATTATGATTAGTCCTAGCGGTCGTTTTTCCAAGGACATTGGCTTTATGATAGTTTCAACAACTGTTGTTATGCCCTTTAGTAATGGTTGAAACCATCGTTAAATCCTCTAAAAAACTGTCTCTAATCCCCGCGTTTCTTGTAGTGTGTGTGTGTGTATGACATTAATAACTCAGTATCTAATCTACACTAAAAGCAATGGCTCTGTTTATTCATCCCTTTCCTATTTAAGGCTTGAATATTGGGTATGATATCATGGCAAACTCTTTAGGACAAATTTTTGTAAACCAAATAAATGATAAAAATCAAAAAACTAGTGAAAATGAATTGGAAAATTTTTGAAGGCCCGTGAGATTAGAGTCATCACATTTAGGATAGCTTCCTCAACATTCGATTGTTAGATGAATAGAAATATAAGTTGTAGGTCGTCAAGGCTAAAAGAGCATTGATGCCTATAGCCATTCCTTATATGGGCAATTTTATAAGTTTTGGTCGGAACATGTAAAAGATGGTAATAGAAATCATTATGTAGATTTATGTTGCTATTTGTTGAAGTTTTGGTAACATATGTTCAAATTGACTTGCAAGAGAAGAACTTCAATGCCCAATCTCATATCAAGGTGTGACCCACAAGAAGAAATCTTAAGACTACATCTCCAATAGAGTAAAGAGATTCACTATAACCATTTCTTTCCTATTATTATATAGCATTTTTGTTGATTCTATTACTTTGATCTTAATATTTTCTTCTTGTGTTATTATAGGAAACCTTTAACATTGTAATGGCTTCAATAAGGGGAAGACTTTTATTCCTATCTTCCCATTAAAAGTGATGTCTAGATTAAAGATGTTGTGAGCATTAACAAGAAGGGTCATATTCATAGTACGGGGGCACAACTTGCACCTTCACAGAAGTGCCTCTTCTACTCTCACCTTGACATTGGCTCTAATTATGTGTGGAGCCTATTTCTACTCCCAGCTAGGAAGTGATAACCCAATTTATCAATGTGATGATTAAGAACTTTCTTAGCAGAAGATATTAAAGCCAATCTTGAATTGCATTCCCATACTTCATTATGAAGATCTAGCCAAAGAGCCACAAATGACATCAATATGTACACCTTGGCATAGTTAGCTAAATGCCTTTTAGGTTTCTTGGGTTTCTTTTTCCTTTTGAACAATACAGTGAATTTGAACTTCTTGTACAAAATATTGGTGAATTAATAAGGTACTTTACAGTTATTCCAATGGCAAAAATCTTGTTTTTTGGTCTCAATATTTTAGATGGATTTCTTGGTAATGCAAGTTTTTTTATAGGAAAGTTAAATAGACAAAAGAAAAACATTTTTTCAATATTTTGATTATTTATAAATGAATTAGCCACAATATATGAAACGAGCTAAATAATAGCAATTGATGAACTATGCATTAAATATGGAAGTCAAAATTAACTACCAATTAGTTGTGGATTAACTATGAATTAAATTTAAGCTTGTAAAACTAGCAATAGTTTAGTGTCCAATTTGTGATGGAACACTCGTCACTTTTTGGCAAGGTCATTTAATTTTTCTTTTTAAAAATTTAGTGGTCGTTAATTCACTATGTATTAGAGATAAATTATTTGTCAATAAATGAAAATAGCGATGAAGGCATGTCACTAATCCTCCCCTATCACTACATCTTACTCATGTTCTTCTACCTTCTTTTTCTTTCTCTCTCTTCTTCACTTTATTCTTCTTCCTTATCATTACCTCTCATTTTCTACCAAAATTGAAAATAAGGACTTTTCCCACTAAATAACTTCACCCATAGTTTGGAAGATTCGAAGAAATTGGCATTTCAATATTACTTGAGCTTTCCCATTCTTTACAATTGCCTTACCATTCTCTCCCCTCACCATTTTAGCATGGAAAATAGGGGATTTCAAGTTTATAAATACACGCTCTCATATTTCTTAGTTTTGAATGAAGAGTTTCAAACATTCATGAAATTTGAAATGTAATGAAATTGACTTGCCACAATTCAATTTTCATAATTTAAAATATCCTTTTTTTGGATAATTAATCATTATAAATAAATTTACACTTTTTATTCTTTCATAATATTTTCAATAGTCAACCAATGCTAGTGATAGGTCAAAGTCTAGTTTAGTGTCTGAATTAGAGGTTAATTAAATTCTCAGTTTGTGGTTTGGTTTAATAAGTGGGTTTAGGAAAAAGGTTGGTTCTAAGGTTCAAGAGTTGGGTCCAAAGGCTATGTATGAATTCAACAAAAAGATAGGTTTAGGGTTTGGATCTGGGAGCTAAGGGCCTGGTCTAGTCTAGTGGCCAACGGTGTGTTGGTTGAGTTCAAGTTTGTAGGTTAGGTTTGAGCTTTAAGTCTAAGTTTGCTCAAGTGGATGGGTCAAAGGGTCATGTCTTTTCCTTTAGCGAGGTCAACTGAGGTTTGAGTTTGTCAAATATTTATGTTTGGTTAGGAGTAGAGGGTTGGGTCTTGTTTGGTTTTTTTAGCCCAGATTGTAGGAGAAAATTAAAACATTACAACAGACAAAAAAAGGATTTTGCGACGATTTTTTAATGGCTTTAGTGACAGTTTTAATTGTTGCAATTATCTTAGCAACAATTATGAGAAATTGTAAGAATGCCATTGCCAAACCATGGTTTAAACACAGGTAGAAAATCTTCATCAAACCACACTAGATTAATGATGTTTGAGGATTCTTGTTAAACCATCGTGGTTTAATGATGTTCATACAGACCATCGTTAAGCTACTATGGTTTAACAACGATTTGGAAACCATTGCTATACTCCATTTTCTTTTTATTTTTTATTTTTTAACATCCCTATATTTGTATCCATAATAATATCAATATTCATAGGAGAACCAATTTAACAACCAGAATCTAAATTTCATAGTCAACACTGATATTTAATTAAAATTTGAATTATAATGTTCCATTACAATTTCATGAAATCTATAGTAAGAATATAAATCAACTTTGGGAGTCTTGATGAAGCATATAATCAGTACCTTGATCACTTAGTGCTTAAAAATCAAAAGGATATGTTATTAGTAATAAGAAAGCCAAATTCATTTCTATAATTCAACTAAGATAAAGAGCTTAGAAAATTACCTTTGGACCATGACCTTATAAAGGTGCAAGCTCAGGTGGCACTAGACCCTGATATTTTTGGAGGAAGAAAGCCATAGCCATTTCTATATGTTGTTAACATGCAACCATTTCTACCTCATTTTGTTCTCATTTGGCCTTTCGTCCTTGTCCTTCCTCTATCACTTATTTAAGTTGGGTAACTTCATTTTGCAAATCAGTTTAAGAAGTCCTGGATGGAAAACTCCCAATAGAAAAATAGTCAAACACTTATTAAACAAACACCTAATCCGAATCCTCGAATTGGCTTGAGTATTCTTGACTTCCTAAAGCTTTAGCCAATGAATCATGACTAGAAAGTTTTTGGGAAGAAGATTTCATTTTGAATCGCAACAATTTTTTTTTTTGCAAATTCAAATAAAGAGTAATAAATCATTTGAAGAATACATCATTAAAAAAAAATCAGAACTAACACTTTATTTCCATAGAATTTAGACACTTACATAGATAACTCTAGCTTCATCATTAATGTATGATCTATTAGCCCTTTTATAGATTGCAGTCCATACATCTCGTGTCATTGGGTACCCAAGCTCAGCTTCCTAAAATTTTTAAAAATAATGTAATATATCTTCAATATAAATTAAACTTTGGATAGATTATTTACTAATACAAACTCACCATCTTGGCCATCTTTCATGTAAGGCTTTTCGAACCATCGATATGTAACGTCGTTTGTCTCCATCGATTTTGCTTATTTTTTTTAATAATGTCTTATTCAATTATAGAAATATGTTAATAAGATCAACTAAGTGTAGTACCCTTTGACTTCGTATTGAGACAATAGTATATAAAAGTTGTCCAGTGATCCCATAGAATGCCAGTTAGGACATCATCAAGTAATTGTTCTCTTGTGCGAGTCCCATCATTTTTTGACCTATACAAGTTATAATATGCACATCTCAACTTCTGTCCAATTGATTGAAAAATAATCTTATTATGTACATCTTTCACTACAAACTTTATCTGTAAAAGAAAATACACAAGTTAATAAAGATACAAAGTCAAGACATTAAAAGAAATAAATAACCAATGTGTTATTACCTGTATAGTGTCCTTAAATGCATTTTTCTTATACTCAGCAAAAATATTCCTCTAATCTTTGTAACATATGGGAAACATTTGGAAATTTTCCTCAATTATACATAGAAAAACACCTAGTAAATCACCCATATCTCCAATTAGTTCGTATGTTGTTGAAGGGTACTGTTTTCAAGGCAATTTTATAGCTTTACATATCAATGCCATATGCATAACATATTTCTTTTGCCATATAATGAGAAATACAATTTAAAATCACATATTCAATGAATTCAAAAATCTATTTTCAAAATTATACTCTTCTTAAACTATATACCAGATTGTAAATAATTCAAATAATTTAATCCATTTCAGAGACATATAAAAATATAAATAACTTGTAAACATAATCAATTATCCATTTAAAGTTCAAGAAGAGTATAGGATAAGTCATAAAAAAGAATTATCTACTCATAGGGTAAGGCTTCAGGTTGGACAACCTCAAAATATATTTTTTTCAATCCCAATTTTACTAAATAGATCTTAAAAGCGAGTTCGAAGGGTCCAAAAACCTAGGGAATGACTCTGAAAGCTCGGTCAACGTTGTTCAACTAATTGGGTATAGTTCATGCCAGAAAATACTATTCACACCCTATTCGGGCACTGTTCATAGTTACTGTTCATTGAAGAATAATTTGTAAAATTAGAGCACCAAATCACTTTATTTGATTGTGAAATTTATCATACAACCAATAATCTACATCCTTAACAAAATCCCTAACTTGAAAGCTTGAAAACCCATAAAATTTTCAACATTTTAGAAAAATTACTTATAAGTTATTATTCACGATTTTTTGACGAAATTCTGGTGAATTTCCGATAAAATTGATCAGTGGGTTTTGAAGCTCTTATCACCACGATTCCAACAGTACCTCCGATATCTCAATTGGATGTCTAGAATGGGAAATATCTTATAAAAAAGTTTGAAACCTAGAGAGAGAAAGAGAAACCTCTCAGCTTCCGTGTGCTTTGCCTCTCGTATCCTTTCTCCTTTTCTTCTTCTTTTTAACTTATTAGTATTTAATAATTGAATATTTAAAATTTATTGTTTAATTGTATATATATAATTATTGTTTTTCATCTTAAAACATCCTAAATTTTTTTAAAAATTTACATTATTACAAAACTTTAGTTGCAATATCAAATCATCACTTTTCTTGATAAAATTTTAATAAAAAAAATGACAAAATAAAATATCTTTATGCATAATAAAAGAAAAAATATTTTTAAAAATAAAATAAAAATTTATTAGAGGCAAATATAATTATTTTAATTAAAAGTATATTTACTTTTAGCAAAACATAATCATTTAAAATAAAAATATATTTGTTTATAGTAAAACATTATTATTTAAAAATTAAAGGATATTACATTCTTCCTCCCTTAAGAAATTCGGTCTCCGAATTTTAAACCATCCTATTACAAGTAGGGAATGAAGTCAAGATATAAGTTACAATTATTAACTTCACTAGTCAAACTATTGAGGATATGTCTTTTGTATATCATCTTTACTTTCTAAGGAGTCTCTTTACTTGAGTGGTTTTGCCATAACCTTAGCCATATGGATTTTCTTCCACTATAAGTTATTCACTTATCAATCAACAATAGACATCAGATTTTTTTCCATAATTAAGAAAAATTCTTGTCCAATTGAATTTCTTGAAATTAGATAACATAAGAAGAATCTGACAGGTACTTCCTTAGCATTAATGCAAGAAAGACTGTACAAAATCACTTAATCCTGATGGCAAAGCTAGGCAATATATATTATGCATACTTTGTCCAAAATTTCAAAGGAGCCTATATACTATAGCTTAACTTTTTTCTTCTTTCTAAACCTTATTACCTCTTTCATGGGTGCGTCCTTCAAGAATATTTGGTCACCAGCTGATAATTTTTAGTGCTTAACTTTCATGATCCTTATAGACTTTTGACTTATATTGAGTTTCTTGTATTCTTTTTCTAATCCATTTCACTTTATCAATGACATGTTACAATAAGTCTGACCCCACTGAATCATTTAACAGAAAGTTTGTAACACCTTTTACATAAGGCTTTTAGTCATCAAATAACACTTTATTATAGGCAAATTCTACTAAGGGATCTCCCACCAAAGTCGAAGACATATGCTTGAAGCATGCTTTCTAAACTAGCATCATCAATTTAGGTTAGTCATATTATATCTATTGCATGTTATTTCAAAATAGATTTTAAAAGCTTAACTTTACTCAACTCATCCACCTCTTAGTAGACTTACAATGTTCATATAAAACCTCAAATGGTGCCATTTGTATATTGGCATGATAACTACTAATATGAGCAAATTCAACTAAGGACAAATAATTTCTCACAGCTTTCACCAAAATTATATAAAGATACCTGAAGCATAAATTCTAATGCGTAAACACATCATTTAAATTTACTATCAGCTATACTGTAATCTAACAAAGATCCTTAAGCTTCCTAAATAGCTCTCGTGAAACAAAATATTCAATTTTTACTTGCTGACACATCAAATAACAAAAGCAATATCACTTATATCTTATTTTTACCATTATACTAATACAGTTCTTTCAAATCTTAGTATATCCCATCAATATTCAAAATATATATCTTTTTTTTTTCTAAAATCTCCTTTCTCAACAATTATTCACATGTGAATTTTCAATTTCAACATAATTCATATCCTAGACTCAACTTAGCATGGTATAAACCCTTAACACAAATATCTTGATCACTTACATTATTTTCAGACATGATTCTCAAAATATTCTCCTTTTTTTTTCTCAAGAACTTTAACAGCACTAATTCTCTTGATTACATTTGTCAAAGCACCATAAGACCATCATCCGTCTATTTCTTTTAAACTTTTTATTACTTTAACCTACTAACCACTTGGACAACATAACAACTGAGTTTCAAAGAAAAGAAATTAACCCTTATTGTAAAAAGGAAAAGAACCTTACATTTAATGTCAAACATTAATGGATAATGATGCAGCAAAAGAAGAGAAATACATAATAGAGCATGGTGCCAAAATAGAAATTCAAAAATTTGGACAAGCATTGAAAGAAAATTAAAATCGGTGGCCGTAATTCTTGAAAATTTGTAAACTTAACTTAACTGCTATTTCAGCAAAAATTGGTAGTTGAAAGTTTTGAATATATGTGTCAAAATCTAATTCAAAACTACTATTATTCGGTGGAAGAATATCACAAGGAATAGAAGCATTTCTGAGCTTATAAAAGTTTGTGAAGAACACAAAGCATGTAGTTAACTGGTAGGATGTAGTTGGTTGCTTCAAAATAGAAGAAATCAATCGATTGTAAATAAACCAATCCAAATTAAAAATTCAAAATAACTAATCGACTTAATAATATCAATAATCGACTAGTAAGAACATTGGAAATAACATGATCAATCATTTTATTGTCTCTATTCAACAACTAACTAGTTTTTATTTTTACTTTTTTTAATGACACCTATTAGTTACAACTTTTCCTACAAGAATCAAGATATCAATGTTTCATCAAGGACAACAAGGAAAAGAAAATTTCTGGTGATACCTTAATCTTATTCTCTTTATATGCTTAATATGGGACACAATCACAACTACTGTACAAATGCATGTGTGCCGTCATTTTTGAAATTTCCCTTCAATTTAGCTGATATCCACCAGTTACTCACATAGTTATTCTAATAATGCCCAGCCTATTCACATAGCTATCATAAGTATGCCATTCTCTGAACTCTATAAATACACACATTAGTATCTTTACCTTCATACTTAAAGTTAAGGTGTGTGCAGCTATGGAAAGAATCACATTCCGTCAGTTTCAAAATATTTGTGTCTTTTGTGGTTCCAGTCCTGGAAAAGATAGAGAGCATGTGAAAGTTGCATAAAACTTAGGTATAGTGTTGGCCAAGAGAAAAATTCATTTAGTCCATAGTGGAGGTAACTATGGATTAATGAGGTACGTGTCTATAATTGGACATGTAGGAGGATGTCAAGTTCTAGGTATTATTGCTACAGCTCAAACTGCATCCAACATCATAGGGAAGACAATTAGGGAAGAATTTAGGGTAGCCGCCATGCATGAGCGCATGGCTAGAATGATGAGCAATGCTAATGCCTTCATTGCCTTACTAGGAGGTTTTAGTACTTTAAAACAGATTTTTCAAGTAGTCTCTAAGGCACAACTGAATATTCATCATAAACTAATAGGTTTGTTAAATATTAACCATTTCTTTGATGGTTTGTTGTCTTTTCTTGATTAAGCTGTGGAACAAAAGTTTACCTCACATTCAGCACGACGAATTCTCACCTTAGCTTCAAATGTTGAGGAGTTGATTAATGATTTACAAGCATTTGTTTATGTACCTGATCCAACTATGGCTCAAATAGATTAGCAGACAGAAAATCACAGAAAGCATAAATTGGACTTAGATCTTCATCATTAACTATAATAGAACGTAGCCATTGCTGTATCACTTTTACTTTCTTAAGGTCTATTTGGATACCATCTTTGCCAAACATACTCCTTTAGAGTTTATAAAACTATCTTTAAATGTTGCTTATGATCCTCTAAACTCTTGAAATATTCTACTATATTATCAATAAATACAATAACAAATTGATCCAAGAATGGCTTAAGTATTCTATTCATAAAGTCCATAAATGCAGTTAGAGTATTTTTCAAACCAAATGACATCACTAAGAACTTATAGTGCTCATACCGAGTCCTGAAAGCAATTTTTTGCAATATCTTCTTCCCTTATCCTCAAATGATAATACCCAAATCTCAAATCAGTTTTTGAAAAATATTGAGCACTATATAGCTGATCAAATAGATCATCTATACGAGGTATTGAGTATTTATTACGCACTGCCACCTTATTCAATTGTCTATAATCTATACATAATCGCAGCAATCCATCTTTCTTTTCATAAATAGAACAAGAACTCCCCAAGGAGAAGTACTAGGGCATATAAATCCCTTGTTTAACAAATCTTGTAACTAATTCTTTTTTTTTTAGTTCCTTAAGTTTAGTGGGTGCCATTCTATATGGGAATATAAACACTGGTTAGGTTCTAAGAAGTAAATTAATACCAAATTTTATTTATCGTTTTAGGGTAATCTTGGAAATTCCTCAGGGAACACATCAGGAAATTCTCTAACCACTAGAACTTGATCTACATTAGTGTATTCCATATCTATATCTTTGACCACTGCCAAATAACCTTAACACTTTTTTTTGTAATAATTTATGGGCTGCTAAAGTAGAGATTAGATTACTGAATACCTCACTACGGTCTCCTTGTATCAAGAAAGAAAATTCTCTAGGAATATTGAATTTAATCACCTTATAGTGACATTCCGAAATGGAATGGAATGATACCAACAAATCTATTCTCAGTATTACATCAAAGTCTACCATATCTAGACAACTGAGTACACGGATATCACATTCAGAAACGATCATATTTCGCATTTATCTTAATTCTTTAAATTCTCTGGCACTCATATCCCTTTCACTTTCAGGCAGAAATTAACTTATAGTTACTTTTTAAGATGCCACTATATTTAATCAATCTTATATTAGGAAATTTAGCAACTTGGAATAGAAAGGAAATTGAAACCTTATAGAATCCCTCAGCAGCACCTGAAGTATAAATATATCCGGCTCATACCCATACTAAAGGTCCTACTAAAGAATTCTTTACTCTGACAGCCACAGGGAAACCTAATGCTCTGATACCAACTTATCACGCCCCTAATTTTAAGACACGCGAAACACATACTTTACAAACATATATTTTTCATATGTATAGTACACTCCTTTACAGATAGATATTCCCATATAAACACAATATACATACCAAGTCTATAAACATCAAAGTACAGTAAAAGTAGGGATTCTGCCTGTGCCGTTTAAAGCATACTCTAGAATACAAGTACAAAAATAATTTAAATATTTTGAGCCATGGAAGCCACGTAGGCTGACCCAGAGAGTATGACACCTAGTTGATCACGTAACTGCAAGATCAAACTCTGTATCCTTATTTGAAAAAATTGTAAGTATCGTGTAGTGAGTTTGACAACTCAGTGAGCAGATAATACCTCTTATGACATCTTAGGTCAACATATAGAAATACTCATATTTTAAAATCTGTCACATAGAAAATATAATTTGAAAGTACATCCATTTAAGACCTGCATTTCAAATATTCTTAAACAAATTATATTTATATATCCAAAACGATATATTGTACTGTATGATCATTTAACAAATGTTGTTAAGCATCAAAATATTTCACATGATAACATTAGGAGGATCCCATATCAGAACCACCGTATTAGAGTTCAAGCCCTTCCGTACTTTGGTAGTGTAAGATTTGCCTAAACTCAGCATCTCAGTTAAGGTTTGCTCTACCACCATTCAAGAGGACACGCGAAGAGACTCTAATATGGGCAATTTCCCAAACACACAGCAAGGGAGGGCAAATCACATATCATATAGGAGGCATCTCGATTTCCTTCACATATCATATCCCGTGTGTTGGCCGTCATACGAGGCTAGCATCACCCTTGATAGTTGAGGTGTCAAGTTGTACCAAGGCTAACATCACCTGTTGTTAGCAAACAATATTTCCAATAGGATTCCTCCAGAGAAATTATCATTTACACATATGCCATATCATTTAAAATAGAGGTTTCAGTATAAATTCAGAGTTTTCAGTTTCAGTACAAATCCTTTGTTAGAAACTTCACATCCAAGGTAATCACATATACATGCCCATTTCCAAGGAAATCTTATAGCTTTACATATCAATGCCACATGCATAACATATTTCCTTTGCCATATAATGAGAAATACAATTTAAAATCACATATTCAATGAATTCAAAAATCCATTTTCAAAACCATACTCTTCTTGAACTATATACTAGATTGTAAAAAATTCAAATAATCTAATCCATTTCAGAGACATGTAAAAATATAAATAACTTGTAAACATAATCAATTATCCATTTAAAGTTCAAAAAGAGAATAGGGTAAGTCATAGTAAGAATTATCTACTTACAAGATAAGACATTATGTTAGACAACGCCAAAATACACTTTTTCAATCCTAATTTGACCAAATAGACCTCAAAAACAAGTCTGGAGGGTCCAAAAACCTAGGAAAAGACTCCGGAAGCTCGATCAACGCCGGTCAACTAATGGGGGTACTGTTCATGACGAAAAATACTATTTACACTCTGTTTGGGGCACTGTTCACAGTTACTGTTTACCAAAAAATAATTTACAAAATTAGAGCTCCAAATCACATTGTTAGACCATGAAATTTATCATACAACCAATACTATACATTCTTAACAAAACCCCTAACTTGAAAGCTTGAAAAATCATAAAAAAATCCAAAATTTTAGAAAAATTACCTATATGTTATTATTCACGATTTTTTAACAAAATTCCTGTAAACTTCTGACGAAATTGATCGATAAGTTTTGAAACTCTCATCGCCACGAGTCCAACAATACCTCAGGTATCTCAATTGGATGTCTAGAATGGGAGATATCTTATAGAAAATTTTGAAACCTAGAGAGAGAAAGAGAAACCCCTCTGCTTCCATGTGCTTTGCCTCCCGTATCCTTTTTCCTTTTCTTCTTCTTTTTTTTACTTATTATTATTTAATAATTGAATATTTAAAATTTATTCTTTAATTATATAAATATAATTAATTTTTTTCATCCTAAAACATCTCAAAAATTTCTAAAAATTTACATGATTACAAAACTTTAGTTGCAATATCAAATAATGACTTTTCTTGATCAAATTTTAATAAAACAAATCACAAAATAAAATATCTTTATGCATAATAAAAGAAAGAATATTTTTAAAATAAAACAAAATTTTATTAGAGGCAAATATAATTATTTTAAGAAAAAAAATTATTTTAATTAAAAGTATATTTACTTTTAGCAAAACATAATCATTTATAATAAAAATATATTTGTTTTTAGTAAAACATTATTATTTAAAAATTATGGGATATTACAGTAAGTTAGCTTAATCTCCACTTGAATCCATTTTTCCTCTTCATCCTTAGGGTTTAAAACTCACCCTCCTTCTCTTATTTAAGCTGCTGAAAAAGCTAAGAGAAAGGAGGAATCTTGCCAATTCCTTCAAAAGGAATCAAGAAAAAGAATTCACTAAGTGAGCTAACGAGATCTTTAGGTAGGTTTAACAATATCTCTTTTTGAAGAAAATATTTGAAATTTGTAACATTTATATGATATTTTGATCCTAGAACTTTGATGATTGGCCATGGATATTGCTATATCATGTTACATGTTGATCTTGCATGTGATGGATGTTTGAATGCATATATTGGTTTGAAAATTTTCTACTTAGGCATGGCTATGAGTGGCGAACTTTTAGGGATTTTTGTACTACTGTGATGCATATTGAGATGTGGTAAAAATGGATTGAAGATGGTTAGGTTGGTAAATTAAGTATGGCCTAAAACACCTAAGGGAAGATCATGAAAAATTTCTGTTGAGAAACACTCTTAGTGTTGCATAATTTCATTTTGTTTTTCTTTTGAAGTGGATCCTAGAATATGTTAAATTAAGTAAGAAATATAATTAATTGTTAAGATGAGTAATTCTATGGTTAGGTGGAAATTTGGAAGAAAAATGAAAGAGGACTTAATAAAAGGATGAATTAGAACTTTAAGAAAGGTTAGGCTAAGAAAACTGGATTTTGGAGTAACCAGGGAAGCTTCTGTTTTTTGAAATTCTAAGACGAATCAGTTAAGAATTAAAAGATATTGTTAACATAAAAAATGTATATATATGTTTCACAGATTTTAATCCTCTGGAATCGTCCAATTTAGATTTCAAATGAGGGAGATATGGTCTGATTAGTAATTAATGGTCAAAAAATGGTTAACCAGGGAAGAATCTGTTAGGTAAGCTTCTATGTTTGATTTTTTTAGAAAAAATCTAAGGAAACTAAAAGAAATAGTCAACATGAATATATATATATATATATATATATATATATATATATATATATATATATATACACACACATATGTCTCACGAATTTTTAGCCACTTGAATCATTCAATTTGGAATCTATATTAGGAAGATATGGTTAGATTAACAAGCCGTGGTCAAAAAATGGTTAACCAGGGAAGAATCTGTTAAGTAAACTTCTATGTTTGAATTTCTAAGAAGCATTTGTAGAGAATTAAAAGAAATTGTTAACATGACAAATATAGAGATATGACTCACGAATTTTTAGGCACTGAAATCACCCAATTTAGAGTCCATATGAGGGAGATACGATTATATTAGTAAGTAGATGTCAGAACCTACCCGGGAAGAAATAACTTTGAAGTTGAGCGAGTAATAACTCCAAGATTCCTTATGATTTCACTAAAATGTTCAACATAATACTTTTAGATGTTTGTCTTAACTTTAAACAGACATTAAGAGCACCTCAATCGGAGTTAATATGAGGGAGTTATTCTCTAATTAGTGAGAGATAAAAATAATATTTAAGAAAGAAGAAGAATCTTATAAATGAAAATAATAAATAACTAGTGTATGCTATAGCCATTGCCATTGCATGAACTCTTTACCATCTTAAGTGTGTAATTTTGATATGAAAATATTTTATAAAGTGATATTTGAAAATGATTATGTTCATGGCATGATTACCAATGATTTTTAGTAATGATTATACTTTGATGATAACTTATAATATGTGAGTATAATAAATATACTTGTTATTGAAATCATATTTTTGTCTATCAATGTGAAAAGAAAAGAGACGAGCACGGTCACATGGTGGTTCGTGTGGTGCACCAATAGAGGACACCCTACTCATGGCTATGACTATGAAATTGAGAAAAGAAAGAGAAAGTGTGCCATGTCTGACGGAGCGAGAAAAGCCCATACCAGAGAGTATAAAGTATTCACTCTGACCGAGGTAACTTGATATGAAAATAAGTTGATAACCATCATATGATATTTTAAAAATAGTTATTCATACTATACATGTCATTACTGTATGATTTTCATGTACATATATAAAGTGCATTCAGGTGACCTAAAGTATTTGCTGTAGCTTATACAGATTAACATGACACGATGAGCTATATTGATAATGATTATGATTTATTGTTGAACCTATTAAGATTTAATTCTCACTATATTTTCATATCATGTTCAGAAGAATAAATATGCAGATATTCTCTAAGACTGGCTTTTAGCATATATTAGATCAAGTTGACTAAGATCCCAGTGACGGTGCAACCACCCGCATCCGTATTCCCAGAATTGATCAATATGGATAAATAAGATATGGACATATATGTGTTTGATTTTTGTACAGATATTTTTAATTAATGGTGTGTATGTGAACCCAGAATTGTATCAGTGTTATTGGTATACCATAAACCTTAATTATGCTTAGTTAATTTAGTTGAATGTTATTATGAGTTAAATAGTTAGAACTAAAGAGGTAATGAGTTAAATATATATATATATATATATATATATATATATATATATATATATATATATATATATATATATATATATATATGTATGTATGTATATGTATATATGTAAAAAAACTAGAGTTGTTACACACGACATGCCATTAGCAATCGTAGAAGACATAAACAACATTTTCAGCCCTACCTTTAGTGGAAAGTATCTGAGGATTTAGTTATGGACCTTCTTCCACTTTTCACCTTTCTTCTTTGGTTTCCATCTAGATGTGTTGTACTTTTTACAAATGTCTCTATTTTCATCATCTCTCTCGTATAACATGCAATCATTTAGACATACATAGATTTTTGTGTAGTTGAGTCCCAGCGTACTGATAATTTTCTCAGCCTCATAAAATGAAGGAGAAATCTCCATATGTGAGAAGACACTAGCCAACAACTCTAGTATCATCGACATAGCTTTTTCCTTATCTAGCACAAACATTTGATGTGAAACAAATTTACTAGAAAAATATAATTTTGAATACTTCTCGCACCCTTCATATAGTTTCTATTGTCTATCCTTAATTAACTCATAAAAATCTTTCACACCGTCATTCATCATTTTCCCTAACGGTGGAACTAGACCCTCCACAAAATCCACACTTTCATTTCCATGATGAATCCTAAATGCATCGCAGACTATGTCCTGGACAGGGTCATCTCTACAAATTCGTTCTTTCCTCACTTATGGCATTACATGATGTTCTACGTGAGGTTTTTTTGTAATTGTTTCCCAATGCCTAACTCAGAAATCATACCCTTGTAGAAATGGTTTAATAATCAAGTGATCACGTTCAACTTCTCTAACTTGCTATGTCTTAAACTTACACTTAGGACATGGGTATCTTATTCTAACCTCCACACTTGAGTTAGCAAATGCAAAGTTTAGAAATCCATTTGGTCCATCTAAGTATCCAAGGGTATTTTGAGGCTTAATAATCTAAGACTTGTCCATTTCTAAAAGTATTAAAAAAAAATTAAAGCATTCGCAATCTCGTTATGAATCATTTTAAAATAAGAAGATAAATGCCTTCTTATACTAGATAAATTAAATTAAAACCCTAAAAAAATTTTAAAAATATATAGAGTGCATTTAAGTTTATTTTATAATAAGAAAAGGAATCACAAAATATTATGACACAAACAACAAAACAAAAGTGAGATTAAAAACCTAAAAACTAAAAATATTTAAACTAGGGATAAAAAAATTTAAACAAGGAAACAAAAGCTATTCCACACTTTATTATAATCTACGCTACACTAACAAACAACTGTATTTGAGCTCAACTATGCTTGCTAGTACATATTGAATAAAAATAATCATTATTTTGTGCCTTTTAATTAGCACATCATTTGTTTTTATATAGGTGCCTGAATCTGTGTATAAATTATGTTTTAAAATAAAAAATTATTATAAATGTAACCAATGTTTACAGTATTTATTAAAATAATTATTTAGATAGTTATCTCAAGAACCAGTCTTCACTTGATTATTAAAGTGATAATTAAACTGCACAATATTTTAAAGAAGTGAAAAACCCAACCTTTCTTTTGTCATGCTTTGGAAATGGTTCCCCCAATGATTAGTTACTTCACTTTTTTTTTTTTGGTTGTCAAAGAGAAATCAATGATTTTAGTATTAAAATATAGAAATTAAATGTAGCATGTAAAATTTTAAGTTAAGTTGCGGCGTTAACTTGTGATTAATGACACTTCACTTTTCTAGTCCTTTGTTATTTTAGAATTGTGAATTATTACAATTTATATAGCATTTAACTTTATGTTTTTTTATATTTTTAGGTGGATATTATTATGGAAAAATCAGTTTTACTCTTAAATATCCATGTAAACCACCTCAAGTCAAGTGATCTTTTATGCTGCAGTATTCTTTTTCATTTTTGTTCTCAATTATATGTTCAATTATAATAGATGTTGTTTATATTCTATAATGTAGCATGATTATACCTAATGGACAGTTCATGACACTAAAAATCCTATGGTTTTTTTCCAATCACAAGAATTTGAAACTTTAAACATGGACATACAAATAGTGAAGAGAAAATCAAATTACTTGATTATGTATAAGAAAAATAAAGCCACGGAGGTTGTTTTGAATTAAACAAACGAATCAAGCAAAGCAAAATTCAACCAAAAATCAGAAGAAAACGCAAAGAAAAACTATAACACCTCTAAGATTTCATAATTTTCATTTCTATATAGATTATTAAAAGAAATAAAGGAGTAGGAATGTAATTGAAAAGTTTTAAGGATGAAAATGAAAATTTATTAATATTTTTGGGGTCAAATTGTAATTTCTTAAAAGTTTAGGGGTCAAATGTAAATAATGAAATTTGTAAGGACGTCTCTCAAAAATTAAATTTTTGTAAAATGGTCCCTCCATCGTTTATAAAAAAACAGAGAAAAAAAGAAATTTCGTAACCGGTGACAATGAATAGTGAAGAGTGAATAGTAATTTTTTTCTATTTTCTCTCTTTAGATTTGGAGTACTTTCGAACATCCGATCTCAAAAATAAAGGTACCACTAGATTCATGACGAATAGTACTACAATATTGGCCAAATAATTTTTTAAAATAGCCCAGAAATCACTGTAGATCGGACGTAGTAAATATTTAAAAAAGATAAACTCTGAACTCCTATATAAAGACCTCAAATTGAAAATCTGACACCGTAGATGGATTTAGGAGATAGATTAACCTTAAGATATGAAATTTTTCAGCCATATGACAAATTTTTGTGCGTCGTGAACAGTAAATTCAGTAGGTATGAATAGTGATTTCGGCGATAAATAGTGATTCCGACTGTAAATAGTACTCATTAGTTTATCAGTGTTGACAAAGTTCCTAGAGGCCAAATTTCACGATTTCGGAGTCATTTCTTAGATTTGTGGATCCTCTGAACTCGTTTTTGAGGTCTATTTGGTTAAAGTTAAATTAAAAAAGTGCATTTTGAGGCTGTTTAATCTGAGGCCCTTACCCTATGAGTAAATAATTCTTTCTATGATTTATCCTATGTTCTTCTTGAACTTTAAATGTATAACTGATTATGTTTACAAGTTATTTATACTTTTTATATGTCTCTGAAATGGATTAAATTACCTGAATTATTTACAATTTGGTATATAGTTCAAGAAGAGTATGGTTTTGAAAATAAATTTTTGAACTCATTGAATATGTGATTTTAAATGTATATCTCATTATATGGTAAAAGAAATATATTGTGCACGTGCCATTGATATGTAAAGCTATAAGATTGGCTTGGAAAAGGGCATGTATATGTAATTACCCTGATTGGAAATTTTTTGACAGAGGAATTGTACTAAGACTAAAAATTCTAAATTTATACTAAAACCTCTGTTTTGAACGATATGACATATATGTAAATAATGATTTCTATGGAGGAATCCTATTGGAAACATTGTTTGCTAACAGCAGGTAATGTTAGCCCTAGTGCACCTTGATACCTCAGCCAGCTGGAGTGTTGCTAGTCTCGTGTTACTGCCAACACACGGGATATGATATGTGAAGGATAGCGGGATGCCTCATATCTAGGCGAGATGCCAACTATATGATATGTGATTTACCCTCTCTTGTTGTGTTCTTGGGAAATGCCCATATTAGAGTCCCTTCATGTGTCCTCTTAAATAGTGGTAGAGCAAACCTTAGCTGAAATGCTGAGTTTAGGCAAATCCTACACCACCAAAGTACAGAAGGGCTTGAACTCTGATATGGTGATTCTGTTATGGGATCCTTCTAATGTTTTCATGAAAAATATTTTAATGCATAAAAATATTTGATTAATGATCATACCATATTACATATGATTTTGGATATCTAAATATGATTTGAATTGATAATATTTTAAATGCGGGTCCTATATGGATGTACTTTCGAACTGTAATTTTTTATGTGATAAATTTTAAAATATGAGTACATCCATATGTTGACCTAAGAGGTTATAGGAGGTATTATCTACTCATTGTATTGTCAAACTCACTACACGATATTTCTATATTTTTCAGAGAAGAATACAGAGTTTGGTCATTTTCCTTCAGATAGGTGATCAGCTAAGCGACATATTCTCTGGTGAGCCTATTTTGTTTCCAAGGCTCGTAGATTTTGATTTATAATGTACTTGTAATCTATATTATGCTATGTATACCACAGGAAGGATCCCTGCTTCTGTTGTTACTTTGATATTATAGACTTAGTATGTATATTGTGTAAACATGAAAATACTTATATGAAACTATTTCTAATGATAAATGAGTGTATTATGCATGTTATGACAATTATATATTTGTAAAGTATGTGGTTCACGTGCCCTTAAATTAAGGGCGTGACAAGTTGGTATCAGAGCATTAGATTTTTTTGTGGCTGTCGAAGCAAAGGATTCATTAGTAGGACTTTTAGTATGTATATGAGTCAGCCATATTTATACTTCAGGTGTTGTTGAGGGATTCTATAAGGTTTCAATTTCCTTTCTATTCCAAGGTGTTAAATTTTTTAGTATAAAGTTGATTGAATATTGTGACATTTTAAGAGGTACTATAGGTCAATTACTGCCTGAAAGTGAAAGGGATAGGCATCCTAGAGAATTTAAAGAATTTAGACAAATGCCAAATATGATCATTTTTTAATATAATATCCATTTTACCTGAATTTCTAGATAGGGTAAACTTTAATGTGATATTGGAAATAGATTGGTTGGCATCATGTCATGCCATTTTAGAATGTCATCCTAAGATGATTAAATTCAATATTCTTAGAGAATCTTTTTTCCTGATACAAGGAGATTGTGGTGAAGTACTTAGTAATCTAATATCTGCTTTAACAGCCCATAAGTTATTAAAAAAAGGTACCAAAGATATTTAGCAGTGGTGAGAGATGTTGATATAAAGTATACCAATGTAGATCGGATTCTAATAGTTAGGAAATTTCCTTATATGTTCCCAGAAGAATTGCCTGGGTTAACCCCAAAACGAGAAATAGAATTTGATATTGATTTACTTCCTAGAACTCAACTGGTATCTATATCCCCATATAGAATGGCACCCACTAAACTTAAGGAACTAAAAAATTAGTTACAAGACTTGTTAGACAAGGGATTTATACGCCCTAGTACTTCTACTTAGGGAGTTCTTGTTCTATTTGTGAAAAAAAATATAGATAACTACGACTATGGATAGATTACAGACAGTTGAATAAGGTGACATTACATAATAAGTATTCATTACCTCATATAGATGATTTGTTTAATTAACTACTGGGTGTTCAATGTTTTTCAAAAATTGATTTGAGATCTGGGTATGATCAATTGAGGATAAAGGAGGAAGACATTTCGAAAACTGCTTTTAGAAATTAGTATAAGCACTATGAGTTCTTAGTGATGTTATTTAGTTTGACAAATGACCTAATTGTATTAGAATACTTAAGACATTCTTAGATCAACTTGTTATTGTATTTATTGATGATATACTAGTATATTCCAAGTTCAAAGGATCATAAGCAACATTTATAGATAGTTTTAAAAACTCTAAGGGAGTATAGTTGGCAAGGATGGTATCCAAGTAGACCCTAGTATAATTATTGAAGAGGCACAATTAAATGATTCATTTTGTTTTCCCAATATTCTTGCCAGTGGATTATCGGTATTATTAAGTCAACTAGCTTTTTTGAGAATTTTTAATTTGAACTGGTTTATTTTACAGTTGATTGAATACATCTGTTTTAAAGTAACCAATTGCATCCTACCAGTTAACTGCGTACTTTTTATTTTTCACAAACTTTTATAAATTTAGAAATAATTCTTTTCCATGTGCTATTATGCCACCCAATAACAGTAGCTTTGAATTAGATTTTGGTACATATATTCAAAACTTACGACCACCAATTTTTATCGAAATAGAAAATAAATTATGTTTATTGTTTTTCAAGAATTACAGCCACCGATTTAAATTTTCTTTCAATGCTTTGTCTAAACTTCTTACTTTCAATTTTGGCACCATGCTCTATTAAGTATTTCTCTTTTCTTCCGCATCCTCCTTAATTAATGTTTGGCATTAAATGCAAGGTTCTTTTCCCTCATTACAAGGAAAATTAATTTTTTTTCTTTGAAACTCAATTATTATAGTGTCCAAGTGGTTAATAAGTTAAAGTAATGGAGAATATTTTGAGAACCATGTTTGAAAAAAATGTAAAGCGATCAAGGTATTTGTGTTAAGGGTTTATACCATGCTAAGTTGAGTCTAGTATTTAGGATGTGAATAATGGTTGAGAAATGATTTTTCAAAAGAAGCCATAGATTGTGAATATGAATAACCTCAAGGCAATAAGAATATATTAAGATCTGAAAGAATTGTATTAGCATCATGATAAACAGAAGATACAAGTGAAATATTTTTCATTGTTTGGTATATCAACAAGTAAAAAATTGAATATATTATTTCAGGAGAGCTATTCGGAAACCTTTAGGATCTTGGTTAGATTATATTATAGTTAATAGTAAATATAAATTATGTGTTTACACATTAGAAGTTATGCTTCAGGTATCTTTATATAATTCTGGTGAAAGTTGAGAAGAATTATTTGTCCATAGTTGAACTTGCCCATATCAGTAATAATCAGGCCAAATACAAATGGCATCATTTGAGGTTTTACATGAACATCGTAGGTCTCCTAATAAGTGAGTGAGTTGAGTAGAGTTAAGCTTTTGAAATTTAATTTGGAATAACATACAATAGATAAAATATGACTAATCTAAATTGATGATGCTAGTTTGGAGAGCATGCTTTAAGCATATGTCTTCGAGTTTTGTGAGAGATATCTTAACAGAATTCACCTATAATAAGTGATATTGGATTACTTAAAGCTTTATGTAAGAGATGTTACTAACTTTCTGTTAAATGATTCAGTGGGGCCAAACTTATTGTAAAATGTCGTTGATAAAGTGAAATTGATTAGGAAAAAAAATATGCAACTCAATATAGGTCAAAAATCTATAAAAGACCATGAATGTTGAGCACTAAAAATTATCAATTGGTGACTAAATATTCTTGAAGGACTCACCTATGAAAGAGGTAATGAGGTTTGGAAAGAAGGAAAATATTAAGCTCTAATATATAGGCTCTTTTGAAATCTTGAACAAAGCAAGCATAGTAGTATACACCTAGCCTTGCCATCAGAATTAAGTGATGCTGATACAATCTTTCTTACATCAATACTAAGGAAGTACCTATTAGATTCTTCTCGTGTTATCTAATTCCAATAAATTTAATTGGACAAAAATTTAATTTAATTATTATGAGGAAAAACCAATGTCTATTATTGATTAACAAGTGAAAAACTTATAGTTAAAGGACATTCCCATGGTTAAGGTTATATGGAAAAATCACTCAAGTGAAGAGACCTCTTAGAAATTAAAGATGATATACAACAAAGATATCCCCAATTGCTTGAATAGTAAAGTTAATAACTGTAATTTATGCCTTAACTTCGTTCTCTACTTGTCATATGATGGTTTAAAATTTGGGGACTGAATTTCTTCAGGAGGGAAGAATGTAACACCCCTAAGATTTCATAATTTTCATTTATATATGGATTATTAAAAGAAATAAAGGAGTAGGGATGTAATTGAAATGTTTTAAGGATGAAAATGAAAATTTATTAATATTTTTAAGGTCAAATTGTAATTTCCAAAAAGTTTAAAGATCAAAATGTAAATAATGAAATTTACAAGGACCTCCATCAAAAATTAAATTTTTGCAAAATGGTCCCTCCATCATTTATAAAAGAAAAAGAAAAAAAGAAATGTTGTAACCGGTGACAATGAATAGTGAAGAGTGAATATTACTTTTTCCTCCATTCTTTCTCTTTAAATTGAGAGTACTTTCGAGCATTCGATCTTAAAACTAAGGGTACCACTAGATTCAGGATGAAGAGTACTACAATATTGGCCAAATAAATTTTCAAATCGGCCAAGGAATCGCCATAGATTGGTAGTAGAAAATATTAGAAAAAGATAAACAATAAAACCCCTATATAGAGACCTCAAATTGAAAATCTGACACTGTACATAGATTTAGAAGATAGATAAACCTTAGGATGTGAAATTTTTCAGCCATCTGACAACTTTTTGTGCGTCGTGAACAGTAAATTTGGCCAGTATAAATACTGATTCCAACAGTGAATAGTTTTTTCAATTGTAAATAGTACCTATTAGTTGACCAGTGTTGACCAAACTCCCAAAAGCCAAATTTTGCAATTCTTAAGTCATTTTTTAGGTTTTTAGACATTTCAGACTCATTTTTTAGGTCTATTTGGTCAAATTTAGATTGAAAAAGTGTATTTTGGGGCTGTCTAATTTGAGGCTCTTACCTTGTGAGTAGATAATTCTTTCTATGACTTACCTTATACTTTTCTTGAACTTTAAAAGTATAATTGATTATGTTTACAAGTTATTTATACTTTTATATGTCTCTAAAATGGATTAAATTACCTAAATTATTTATAATCTGGTATATAATTCAAGAAGAGTATGATTTTGAAAATAGATTTTTGAACTCATTAAATATGTGATTTTAAATGTATTTCTCATCATATAGTAAAAAAAATATTGTGCACGTGGCATTGATATGTAAAGCTATAAGATTGCCTTAGAAAATGGCATGTATATGAGATTACGCTGATTAGGAATTTTCTGACAAAGGAATTGTATTGAGACTGAAAATTTTGAATTTATACTGAAACCTCTATTTTGAACGATAAAATATATGTGTAAATAATGATTTATGTGGAGGAATCCTATTGAAAACATTGTTTGCTAACAGTAGATGATGTTAGCCCTGGTGGACCTTGACACCTCAACTAGTAGGGGTGGTGCTAGCCTTGTGAGACAGCCAACACACGAGATATGATATGTGAAGCAGAGCGGGATGCCTCCTATCTGGACGAGATGTCGACTATATGATATGTGATTTGCCCTTTCTTTGCTGTGTGCTTGGAAAATGCCCATATTAGAGTCTTTTCGCGTGTCCTCTTAAATGGTGGTAGGGCAAATTTTAGCTAGAATGCTGAGTTTAGGCAAATCCTACACCACCAAAGTACGGAAAGGCTTAAACTCTGATATGGTAGTTCTGATATGGGATACTCTTAATGTTTTCATGAGAAATATTTTAATGCATAACAATATTTGATTAATGATCATATCATATTCCATATAGTTTTGGATATCTGAATGTGATTTGAACTAAGAATATTTGGAATGCGGGTCTTATATAGATGTACTTCTAAACTGTAATTTCTACGTAATAAATTTTTAAATATGAGTATATCCATATGTTTACCTAAGAGGTCATAGGAGGTATTATCTGCTCACTTGGTTGTCAAACTCACTACACGATATTTCTATATTTTTTATATAAGAATACAGAGTTTGGTAATTTTCTTTTAAATAGGTGATAAATTAAGTGACATATTCTCTAGTGAGACTATTTTGTTTTCAAGACTCGTAGATTTTGATTTATAATTTACTTGTAATCTAAAGTATGCTCTGTATGCCATAAGCAGGATCCTTACTTCTGTTGTTATTTTAATATTACAGACTTGGTCTATATATTGTGTATACATGAGAATACGTATATGAAATTTTTTCCAATGATAAAGGAGTGTATTATGTTTATTTTGACAAATATATATTTATAAAGTATGTGGTTCACGTGCCCTTAAATTAGGAGTGTGACACAAATTAAGTGCAGAAACTCACCTTCGAGCATAACAAGAACTCACCAAAAGGGACTAGTGGAAGTGAAGCATCACAGTGGAGAATAAACAGCATTGAAGGGAGAAAATGAGGGGAATGAATTTAGTGGAGAAACAGAGGGAGAAATTTTTGGACTTCCACTACTAGAAAAAGTCGAATTAGAGACGAAAGAAATCCATCTCTAATTTTCTTTCTCTATTTTTTTTAAAAAAGTATTTAAATTATTGTTAGAAACAGCATTTAAGACAAAAAAAATCTTCTTATCTAACTTTTTTGTCTCTAATTCTGCCTCTACTTTTCAAAATAATATTTAAATTATTGTTAGAGATAGAATTTAGAAATAAAATTTTTTGTCTCGAAATTTCTGTCTTTAATTTTGTCTCTACTTTTTGCTGAAATTTTGGTTTTTAATTCCATTTCTTATTTTCGAAACAATATTCAAATTATTCTTAAAGATAAAAAAATTTTGTTCATAAATTTTTTATTTCTAATTCTGTCTTTATTCTTTGAAATATAAATTAAATTATCATTAGAAAAAGATTTTGAGTCTCGTTTGATTTGTAGAAATAAGCTGACGAAATAGGAATTCAGATTCTCTTAAATCAATTTGTTATGTTTGTTGGTATATTTGACTCTAATCTTGATTCTCACGAAATATGGATTTCTTCTTATATAAGAGATGATTTTATCTCAAAAAATAGTGAAAAGGGAAAAAGTGAAATGTAATAGAAAATAAAAAGAGTAAAATATGCTTCACAATTTGTCCTTCATATCTCCATCTGGTGTTCCATTTTATTGATAAATACAACAACCAAATATTTTCCTACTAAGTAATTTTATTGATAAATAAAAAGACTAAAATATCTTTTACCATCAATTCATCTTTTCATTGATTAGTGAAATGAGCTAGTGAATTTATAGAGTAGATAGAACATAATAAGGTTAAAAAATGAAGAAAATGATCACAAAATGTCCTATTTAGTAAAGTGAATATAACTTTCAGCTGGGGTGGAGTTATGTAGCTCATTACTTATCATTTTGAAGCTCATTAGAGTGTAACGGCATGACAATTAGGATTTGCCCAATTTAGGCTGTTTTAGGCTCAAAAAATCGTTAAAATATGAGTGTTAGGTTGTTTATCTATATATTTCATGTTTTTATAGATTTATTTTCTATTTTTGGATTTAATGTTGATTAATATTTTGCCTTGCATTATTTCTATTTAATCCTATATTACCATGACTTTGAATTAATAAGAATATCTCAAAGCTATTATATAGTTTTCAGATTTTTCATATATACATACATGGTGACAGTTGGTTTATAGGAATGTGCATGGACTTCGGAAATAAGACTTTGATTCCTACTGCCACAAAATTGTTTTAATTTTGAAATCTTCATAATCTTTTTAGTAGGTAGTATAATATTTTTTTATTATCGATCTTTTGAGTGATATTAATTTTTTAAAATATTATTACATTAAAATATATTTTAATTAGTCATTTGACGTTTATTAACCAAAAAATAATTTTAAAAAGATGCACTTACATTTTTTTAATTTAAATTAAACAATTTTTAATAAAAATTATGCTTATGCATTAAAAAAAATTATAATTAATTATAAATAATTTAATTTAATGTAATACATATAATAAAAAGGTCAAATTAGTATTTTAAAAAACTTAAAATAAGAAAAAATAGTGTAATTAAAAAAAACTTGAAAGAATATCAATATAAATTTTATAAATTTAAAAAGAAATAAAGAAAACATGAATATTTTAAAAAAAATTTAGAAAAAGAGAGAATAATCTATTAAAAAAATAGTATTCACATAAAGAAAATTTGAATGTATTATCTTTTCTCTTTTGTTTTTTTAACACATTTTTTAACGTGAATATATTAACTAGGGAAAAAAATAAAAAATGCTAACTGGGTATTTTTTTTTTTAACATTAGCATAAAGAAACCGTTAAATGCGGCATTTTTTTTTTATCTTTTTCCCCCTTGGAAAAAATGCCCATGTTTAAAAAACTTAAAAGAATTCCGCCCACTTTATTTTTGTTTGCGCGACACTTTCCTTTCCAATTACAGCTTCTCCTTTCATCCCAGTCCAATAGCTTCTCCTCCCTACGGTAGTTTCTTCAACAATCCCAAAGAGCTTAGATCAAGTGGTTGTGTATATAGTAACTAGATTGAGGATGGTAAAGCAACAAAAATGTGAAGAAACAACATCAACGACTACCCCCTGCAACAAAATAACGAAGCACTATTCACAGGCTTAATTCGTCAAATTTTTTCGTGTTTTTGGATTTTTTAGAAGCTTTTGACCGTAGATTTTTGTTTAGAAGGTAGGATAACATATTTAGAATGATTTTTATAGTCATACAACATGATTTTTTAGTTGAAATCCATGAATTTTACTTGAGTGAACAATGTATGAACAGTGCACACACTTTTTTTTTCCAACCTGGAGAGGCATGCCTGCATCTTCATGTGCACTTTATCAACTTCAACTTAGTCGTAGGCGGTGAATGATGGCTTTACATAGTTTGTTATCATTTTAATACCTTAATGTATGGTTTATAGTTGTTTGGTTTCTAGAATGTTGAAGTTAGTTATGATAAAGTGAATTTATGCACCCTTTTTATTTACTCTTGAATGTTTGGTTATTTGATTTATATCGCAGAGCAAAAGTGATGGCCTATCTGTGGAGCTTAACCCCACTTGAAATATTTTTGCAAGAAGTTTCTAAAATTTTGGTTAAAGTGTGTGAACTGAGAAGGCTAGTGCTAATTTTCCTTTACATTGCATCTGACTTGGAGTCTTAATCTCAATCACCTCATAGTTGTGTACTAAGTGATGTGTATTTTGTAACATGAAAAAATTGATATCATTTGCGAAGTATATTTTCCATAGAGGATACTTATCATCTTTGCAACTTCTTTTTTGTGTTAAAGATTGACTGATGAATGTTCAAGGTAAATTTTGAGGACATCAAAGAATAAGATGAATATTTTTTTGTTGTCATGTGTTTACTTTCAATTTTAAGCATTTACATTGACAGAGGATTAAACTTTCATTTCACTTTTTATTTGCTTTCAGCATTGTGAAAAAGTTGAAGTCTATCAAGACATTGGCATCATCAATTTGGTAAGTCTTTGGATTTTGTTGGATTGTTGTGGGTGGTCAACCACTGTTGCAAGACTGTCCTCGTCTAGAATTTTATTCTCTGTTTTCTTTTGGGAAAGGGGAGTCCGGGTGGGGGGGGGGTTCAAGTAATTATAAATTCCAATACAACATATTCTAAGTACTTAAGATGTGTACCCTAAATTCTGTTATTTATTAAATTATAATATTTTGTCAAGAGTCCTTAAGAATGTGAATTCAAATTATTATTTGAATATGTAATAGTGTAATATGTTAAGAGAGTAGATAGCTCTTTTTGTTTAATTCGTTATATAGGGCTTTTTCTTTTCTTTTTTTTCATTTTCTGCCAATACAGCATATTCTAAGTACTTAACATGTGTATCTTAAATTCTGTTATTCATTAAATTATAATATTTTTTCAAGAGTCCTTAAGAATGTGAATTCAAGTCATTATTTGAATATATAATAGTGTAATATGTTAAGAGATTGGATAACTATTTTCCTCTAATTAGTTATATAGGGCTTGTTCTTTTTTTTTTCTGTTTTTTTTTTAAATTTACATTTTCTGATTTGAGAATATCTTATCCTCCAACAATTTGTACCTTCTATTTGTAATACAACTTCTTTTTTAAAAAAATAATAAAAAGAATAGGGAAATTCTTATGTGTCTAATCAACTCATAAAATATTTTTTGGTACAAAACGAGTAATTATTAAAATTATTTTTAATATAAATTTTATTTATCTTCTTTAATATTATTGAAAAATACCTTTGTAGCTCTTCGAATTCCAAATTTTGACAAACCTTTTTTAAAATTTATAAAATTTACACTCATAATTTTTAATTTTAAATAGACTATACAAACTTCTCATGTTTTAAATTTTTATAATTACTATTTTAATTTTTTAGTGATTTATGTTTTATTAAATTAATTAATTTATGTATTTTGAAAAAAAGTATATAAAATATAAAATTTATTAAAAATTTGTGTAAATTACAATTAGAAAAAATATGAGTGTAGGTTTAAAATCTCATAAATATAAATATAATTACTCTTATTTTTAAATGATGATAGAATTTACTTATTTATTTATTTATATATAAGAAGAGTAAAAAATAAAAAATTGTCGTTATTTGAATATGTAATAGTGTAATATGTTAACATATTGGATAGCTCTTTCGCTCTAATGAGTGTAGATTTTAGTTATTTGTTGTGATTACTTTTTTATGTATATATGAGACAAAATAAATATTTACTACATACTTGCCTTGATGGTTCTTCAAATATTTTAAGATGACCCTCTCATAAGTTGAGTGTAACAAGATTGATAGGACGAAAATCATCTGGTAAACTTAAAGATGGATACTTCATCCATTCTAGCACTCTTCAACTATTTGGAAGATCTTTGGGCATTGAGAGAAACTTAGGCATACATCAAAACTGAGTACTTTGAGATTTTTCATGTCACGCTCCAAACTTTAGAGCACGTGAAACATATACTTTACGAATATATATTTTTCATAACATGTATAATACACTCCTTTACAAATAGGTCTTCCCATGTATACACAATATACATACTAAGTCTTTAAACATCAAAGTACAGCAGAAGCAGAAATCCTGCCCGTGGCGTTTAGAACATATTTTAGAATACAAGTACAAAATAATTTAAACACAGTGAGTCTTGAAAGTAACATAGACTCACCCAAATCATATGACCCCTAGTTGATCACGTATATACAAGACAAAACTCTGTATCCTTATATGAAAATAAATGTAAGTATCATGTAGTGTGTTTGACAATTCAATAAGCAGATAATATCTTCTATAACCTCTTAGGTCAACATATAGATATACTCATATTTTAAAAATTTTCATTTAGAAAATACAGTTCAGAAGTATATCCATATGGGACTCGTATTTCAAATATTCTCAAATAAAGGATATTTAGATATCTAAAACCATATATTGTACTGTATGATCGTTTAACAAATATTATTATACATCAAAATATTTCACATGAAAACATTAGAAGGATCTCATATCAAAACCACCATATCAGAGTTTAAGCCATTTCATACTTTGGTGGTGTAAGATTTGCCTAAACTCAGCATCTCAGTTAAGGTTTGTCCTACCACCATTTAAGAGAACACGTAAAGGGACTCTAATATGGAAAATTTCCCAAGCACATAGTAAGGGAAGACAAATCACATCATATAGTCAGCATCTCATCCAAATAGGAGGCATCCCGCTCTCCTTTACATATCATATCTTGTGTGTTAGCCGTTACACGAGGTTAGCACCACCCCTGTTAGTTGAGGTATCAAGGTGCATTAGGGCTAATATCGCATGTTGTTAGCAAGTAGTGTTTCCAAAAGGATTTCTTCACAAAAATCATATTTACACATATGCCATATCGTTCAAAACAGAGGTTTCAGTATAAATTCAAAATTTTCAATCTTAGTACAATTTCTCTGTCAGAAACTTCCCAATCAAGGTAATCACATATACATACCCGTTTCCAAGGCAATTTTATAGCATTACATATCAATGCCACATGCACAATATATTTCTTTTACCATATAATGAGAAATACAATTTAAAATCACATATTCAATGAGTTCAATTATCCATTTTTAAAACTATACTCTTCTTGAATTATATATTAGATTGTAACAATTCAGATAATTTAATTTATTTGAAAGACATATAAAAGTATAAATAATTTATAAACATAAATAATTATCCATTTAAAGTTCAAGAAAAGCATAGGATAAATCATAAAAATAATTATCTACTCACAAGATAAGACTTCAAATTGGACATCCCTAAAATATATATTTTTAATTTAAATTTGATCAAATATACCTCAAAAATGAGTCTGAAAGGTTCAAAAACCTAAAAAATGACTTCAGAATCACAAAATTTGACCTATGGATATTGGTCAACTGTTGGATACTATTTACAGTCGAAAAAAACTATTCACCTCCAAAAATCACTATTCATATCGGTTGAATTTTCTGTTTACGACGTATAAAAAGTTTTTAGATGGTCGAAAAAAATTTTATTCTAAAGTTTATCTAACTTCTGGATCCATCTACAGTGTCAGATTTTTAATTTAAAGTCTATAAATAAAAGTTTTAGAGTTTACACTTTTCTAAAAAAATTTACTTCTGATCTACGGCGATTTTACGGCTGATTTAAAAAATTGTTATGTCAAAATCGTAGTATTCTTCGTCCTGAATCCAGTGGTACCTTTAGTTTTGAGATCAGAAGTTAGTAGGCACTCTAAATCTAGAGAAAAAAAAATAGAGAAGAGAGAAAATACTATTTATCACTATTTATATACGAAGGTGTTTTGATCCTCTTCACGCTTACGTCTCCCACTCCCCCTTTTTTTTTACTTATTATTATTTAATAATTAAATATTTCAAATTTATTCTTTGATTATATACATATAAATATTATTTTTTATCTTAAAATATCTCAAAAATTTATATTCTTACAAAAATTTAGTTGCAATATCAAATCATGACTTTTCTTGATACAATTTTAATAAAACAAATCACAATATAAAATATCTTCTTGTATATTAAAAGAAAGAAATTTATAAAAATAAATTAAAAATTTATTTAAAACTAAATATAATTATTTTAAGCGAAACAAAAATTATTTTAATTAAAAACGTATTTACTTTTAGTAAAATATAATCATTTATAATAAAAATATATTTATTTATAATAAAATATTATTATTTAAAAATTACGAAATACTACATTTTATTTTCTCAAAGGCTTCACCACTCCATTCCACGTCTTTATATAATTTCATATATGTCATGATTACTTGAATTTTACGAGTTCCCTGTTAAGCCCAAAAATTTGTTGTGTGTTAGATTAAAAGTTCTTATCAAGAACATCATCTTCACAAAATTTGATATAAATGGCACTCCATTATAATATAATTTTTAAATATAAGAAAATATCAAAATATTTTATTGAAATAACTAAATACAAATAAGAAATAAAAATATATTGAAATTAAAATCAAACAACTAATCATAAACTTACATTAATAGATGTAAACAAAGATAGGAAGAAAAACATATATTTGTAAAAAAGGTATCTAACATAATCGTATATAATTAAAATAACTCATGGAGAAGTTTAAGACAAAGACTTACACTCAAAATCAACCCAAAGGATACGAATAAATATTAATTAAAATATAGGTTTAGTATTAAACTAATTACAAAACTGAATTAAAAGAAAGAAAAATAAAAATATTTTATATAATTTACCCTTAAGAACATATATATATATATATACATACATACACTCACATGTACATATAGATGTACATACATACATACATACATACATACATACATACATACATACATACATACATATATATATATATATATATATATATATATAAATTAAATTGATTTTAAAAATCTAAAAGAGAAGGTAAGTAAATATATTATTTTTATTTAATTTTTAGTTAACAAAAATATGTTAACAGATTGGATAACTCTTTCCCTCTAACAAATTGGATATGATCAATAAAAGATCCGAATCATACATAAATCACTTCATAATGGGTTTTGTTTTTTCTTTTGGTAAATTACTTTAATGTGTTTATATAATTATAGCTTTCTTGTTTTAATACTCTTCCTTGTTTCTGTATTTAATTTTTCATTCTTTGAAATTGGACATTTTTCACCTTTCACTTTATGAGCATTTTTTCATTACACATTCACCTTTCACTCTATGAGCATTTTTTCATCAAACAAGACTTTATTTAGGGAAAGTTAAAACTATGATGCAATCATAGCTAAATCAAGTATTAGTTCTTTGTTGATTATGTCTTTGTTAAATATTAAATTGAGATGCCTTTTTTGCTTCATGTGCCTAGAAATATGGTGGAAGTTCCTCAACATTGTAAGTGGATGTATAATAGGGTGGGTCTTGATAAGAGAACAGTTATAGATAAGCTTATGGCCAAAGTTGTTTATTTTATAGAGTTTGCTTGTAGCAGAATCATTTTAAAGGAGTAGGAAAGTTGACGTGCCATTGTAGAAAATGCAATTGTCAAAAGTATCTTTTAGTCGATGAAGTAAAAACTCAACTTTGTATGAAGGGGTTTATGAATCATTACTACTATTGGACCAACCATGATGAACTAAGACATCTCTTTCCCCTAATGGTTTCAAGAAACTTGTATTATGGAAGTAGTGATTTTCAGTCATTCTTTAATGATCGAGAATATATGGTAATGGATGCTATTGAACCATCTATTGGTAATTATATAGAGCAACAATGTGGTGGTCATGGCGAACAGAGGGATGAAGATCCTAACCCAGAAGCCACAGATTATTTTGATATGTTAGCAGCTGCACATGCTCCTTTGTATGATGGTTGTGAAAGCTATTCTAAATTATTAGCTACAGTGGAAGCTTTAGGTATTAAGTCAGACTTTAACATTTTTGAGAATTGTTTCAACGATGGGTATAGTTTATGGGAAATGTATTGCCAAACGATAATCGTATGTCTAAAAACCTCTACCATGCAAAGAAATCAGTGGAGCAATTATAATTATGTTGTATAAAAATTCACTATTGCCGAAACAGATGTATGATTTATCAATCCTCTTGATAAGGATCTTCGTCATTGTAAATTTTTGTAGTGAAGAACATTATAAAAAAGTCATTAGAAATAGAAAGGTAAGAGAAATTCCAGTTAAAAAGATATGGTATTTTCTAATTATTCCAAGGCTCCAAAGACTTTATTCCTCAATGCAAACTGTAAATAAAATGATATAGCATCAAGAGACTATGAGGGTGACAAGCTATTTGTCTCATCCATCTAATGGTGAGGCTTGGAAAATATTCGATGAAAGTATCCTAAATTTGCAATGGACCCCCAGAATGTAAGTTTAGGTTTGTATTCTGATGGATTTGCTCTATTTGATAAAATAGGTTGGACTAATTCATGTTGGCATATTAATGCCATCCCTTACAATCTTCCTCTTTGGATGTGCATGAAAAGACAATTCTTGTTCTTAACCATTATAATTGTACAAGTTCTAAAATAAAGGAAAACCCTGAATTAAAGAAAAAATTATGAATGTAAACGAGGATTATGAAAAATGGAGATAAGAATCATTGGAAATGTATTTATTTATTATATTGTTTGAGGAATTATGAAGGTGATATGAGGATTTACGTTTTGGGGCCAAAATATAATTTCTTAAAAGTTTAGGGGTCAAAATGTAAATAACAAAAATTATAAGGACACCTCTCAACAATTGAAATTTTGCTAATAGGTCACTCAGATAATTTTAAGATAAACCAGATGCAGAACCAGCATGAAAACTTCTGCACTTTCTCTCTCTCCCTATTTTCTCTCTCTAAAAATCCTAAAACTTCTCTCTAGATTTTTAACAATTTTAGACCTCACATTTCAACACCACTACCGCCTATGGATTCAGAACGAGAAGAACTAAAAATCTACCCGATTGATTTCTAAAAATTAGGCTGAAAATCTACCGAAAAATGGAGGAGAAACTTTAGAAATGTAAGTTCTAAAACTCCTACTTAGAGTTCTCAAATTGAAAATCTGACATCATAGATGGATTCAGGAGGTAGAAAAACCTTAGGATATGAAATTTTGCTACTATTTGACAATGTTTTGTGCATCATGAACAATAAATTCGGTGGTGAATAGTAATTTCAACCTTGAATAGTACCCCATTAGTTGCTCAGTGTTGACCAAGCTCCCGAATGTTAAATGTCGTGATTCTGGAGTCATTTCCTATGTTCTTAGATCCTTCGAACTCATTTTTAAGGTCCATTTGATCAGATTTGATTTGAAAAAAATATGTTTTGAAGCTATCCAACTTGGAATACTAGTTTTGTGAGTAGCTAATTCTTTTTATGACTTACCCTATACTTTTCTTGAACTTTAAATATATAATTAGTTATGTTTACAAGTTATTTATACTGTTATATGTCTATGAAATGAATTAAATTACCTGATTTATTTGCTAACTAGTATATTTTTTAAGAAGCGTATGGTTTTGTATAATGATTTTAAAGCCATTAAACATGTGATTTTGTATACATTTTTCAACAGTATAGAAAGTGAATATTTTATGCACGTGGCATTGATCTGTAAAGCTATGAGATTGCCTTAGAAAAAGGATATGTATATGTGATGAATTCTGACTGGGAAGTTTATAACAGATGATCTGTACTAAGATTGAAATTATATAATATAGTGAAAGCTCTATTTTGAATAATATGGCATATGTGTAAATGATACTTTTTGTGAAAGAATTCTATTGGAAACACTATTTACTAACCGTGGGTGATGTTAACCCTGGTGCACCTCGATATCTTAGCTAGTAGGGGTGGTGCTAGCCTCGTGTGACGGCCAACACATGGGATATAATATGTGAAGGAGAGTGGGATGCCTCATTGGGCGAGATGTCAACTATATGATATGTTATTTGTCCTCCCTTGCTATGTGCTTGGGAAATTGCCCATATTAGAGTCCCTTCGTATGTCCTCTTGAATGGTGGTAGGAAAAACCTTAACTGAGATGCTGAGTTTAGGCAAATCCTACACCACCAAAGTATGGAAGGGCTTGAACTCTGATATGGTGGTTCTGATATCGGATCCTCCTAATGTTTTCATGAGAAATATTTTGATGCATAACAATATTTGATAAATGATCATATCGTATTGTATATAGTTTCGAATATATGAATGTGATTTGAACTGAGAATATTTGAAATACGGGTCCTATATGGATGTACCTCTGAACTATAATTTTCTATGTGATAAATTTTAATATATGAGTACATCGATATGTTGATCTAAGAGGTCATAGGAGGTTTTATTTACTCACTGAGTTGTCAAACTCACTACACGATATTTATATTTTTTTTAGATAAAGATACAGAGTTTGGTCCTGCAGCTACGTGATCAACTAGGTGTCATACGTTCTAGGTGAGCCTACATTGCTTCCAAGGCTCACAGTGTTTATATTATTATGTAGAGTATGCTATGAACAACACAGGCAGGATCCATACTTTTGCTGTAATATGTATATAAAGACTTGGCATGTATATTTGGTTATATTGGAGAACTTGTAAACGTATGTTATTAATCCTGATATATGATATACTTGAAGCAAGTATAAAATAGAATAAGGTTAAAGTTATCTACTACTTGTGACAATCGCGTTCCCTTAAATTGGGGGCGTAACAAGTTGGTATCAGAGCATTAGGTTTCCCTGTGGCTATCAGAGTAAAGGAATTTTTAGTACAACCTTTAGTATAGATGAGCCGGACATATTTATACTTCAGGTGCTGCTGAGATATTCTATAGGGTTTCAATTTTCTTTATATTCCAAGTTTGTTAAAGTTTTTAGTATAAGTTTGACTGAATATTATGGTATTTTTAAAAATGGTGTTTTGTTTTGTATAGTCAATGATACCACCAAGAACTAGAGCGGTTGTTAGAAAAGTTGTAGATCGTTCACCCTCTACAAAAGAGTCTGTACAATCTGCAATTTCAGTACAAAAAGGTTGTGGTAGAGCCGACTTAGAGGAAAATGTAGAGGCAAAGGGCGTGCACGAGGTATGAGAACCCCAAGACATGATGAACAAGTTCATATATCTGATAGAATCCCTGAGCAGAGAGTAGAACCTCCTCAGGAGCCACATAATAGAATAACTGATATGATTGTTGATATACATAAGAGCTTAGAGAAATTGGCTAGATTTATAGTAGAACAGGGCAAAAAGGATGGCCAACTATCAGAAAAAGCTCCTAAAGCACAAGAACTGGAAATACTTGCTGAATAAGAGGACAAGTTTACAAAGATTGAGGTGATATTACCGCAATTCCTAAAATTGAAGCCCCCAACTTTTTCTGAATCAGATATTCAAGAGAACCCATAGATATTCGTTGATGTTGTAGAATGAATTATCAGAGTTTTGGGGTGTTTCACTAGAAGATTTCTTGAATTAGTATCTTTTCAACTATCAAGTGTGATCCAGGTTTGGTTTGAGGCTCTGGTACAAGGAAGAACAGTTACTTTACAACTAATAGAGTAGGATGAATTTAAGGAATCATTTATAAATTGTTTCCTGCCAATGAGTGAAAGGGACTAGAGAGATAGAGAATTTGAAAAATTAAGATAGACGTCGAACATGACAGTTTCTAAATATGACATCTGTTTTACCTGATTGTCTAGATATGCACCATATCTGATTCCTAATGAAAAAGATAGAATTAAGAGATTCTTTTCAGGGTTGATACATCCATTCTTTAAATTGGTGGGTCCCTAGATGAACTATTTTCTAACTTATTCAGTGGCTGTGGATTGTGCAAAAATGATAGAAACACGAGAGCTAACAGAAATAGATGGTCTAAAGAGAAGAAAAAGAGATGAAGATAGTAATATCCAAACTAGTTATAATCCTAATGTAAGAGGACCATGATTTTAGAATCCACAACGTTTAACTCAAGCAGAATCTGGTAGCTCCAACTAGACATCCATCAATATCAATAAGCAAAGAATGATTCAAAGAGATATGAGATCCACTAGTCAACAGGATTTAAGATTGATTCCATTATGTCCCATTTAAAACAGGCCTCATACTGGATAGTGTCGTAGAGAAACTGGTACATGTTTTAAGTGTGGACAAATAGGTCATCTTATGCGGAATGGTCCACAATTATGAAATTTAAGTCAAGCATCAGTACAGCCAGCTTCACCCCCTGCATTTGTGCCAACACAACCACCTAGAGTAGCTTCAATTCAAGCAAATAGTAGTGGTACTGGTAGAGGATCAGGAAGTCGAGATCAAGAATAAGCCCGAGTTTTTGCCTTGACATGACAGGATGCTTGTAATAACTCCAATTTTTTTACATATATATAAATATATGTATTTTTAAAATCTCATGAAGTCATTACCTTTTTACTTCTAACTATTTAACTCATAATAACATTCAATTAAATTAACTAAAAATAATTAAGGTTTATGGTATACCATTAATACTGATACAATTTTGGATTCGCATACACATTATTAATTAACAACATCTATACATAAATCAAACACATATATGTCTACATCTTATTCATCCATTTTGATCAGTTCCGGGGATACAGGTGTAGGTAGTTGCACTTTCTCTAGGATCTTAGCCAACATGAACCAACATACGCTAAAAGCCGATCATAGAGAATATCTGCATATCTAGTCCTCTGAACATGATATGGAAATATAGTGAGAATTAAATTTCAGTAGATTCAACAATAAATCATAATTATCATCAATATAGATCATCATGTTCATTTGTATAAGCTATAGCAAATATCTTAGGTCACATGAATGCACTTTATTTATGCACATGAAAATTATACAGTAATGACATGTATGGCATGAATAACTATTTTCAAAATATCATATGATGGCTATCAACTTATTTTGCATATTAAGCTACCCCAGTTAGGGTGAGTACTTTCTACTCTCTGGTACGGGCTTTTCTCACTCCATCCGACATGGCACACTTTCTCTTTCTTTTCCTATTAACATAATTATAGCTGTGAATTGGGTGTCCCCTACTAGTGCACCACATGGACCGCCATGTGATCGTGTTTATCTCTTTTCTTTTCTTTTTCTTTTCATGATAATAGCCAAAAATATGATTTTCATAACAAGTATGTTCATTATACTCACATGCCATAATTTATCATCAAAGCATAATTATTATCAAAAATCAATGATAAAATACAATCTTGCCAAGAACATAATGATTTTCAAATATTACTTTATAAAATATTTTCATGTCAAAATTACACACTTAAGATGGTAAAGAGTTCATGCAATGGCAATGGCTATGACATACACTAGTCATTTATTATTTTTATTTATAATATTCTTCTTCTTTTTTAAATATTATTTCTTCTCTCACTAAATAGAGCATAACACCCTCATTTTAATCTGATTGAGGTGATCTTAGTGTCAATTAAAAGATAAGGCAATCCTCTAAAACCCTTATGTTGAATATTTTAGTGAAATCTTAAGTAATAGTAGTGCTACTACAACCTCAAATTCAATATTATTTCTTCTCGGGTAGGTTCAAACCTCTACTTACTAATATGACCATATCTCTCTCATAAGAACTCCAATTGATGTGATTCTATAAAAAGCTAACACACTTATATATAACTTTCATATTTCTCATTTCTTCATATTCCTAAGGAATTATTCCCATAAAATCGAAAACTAAAACGCTTACATTTACCACCTTTGATTCTAGACTGATTCTGACCTCTACTCATTAATCAGCTATATCTCCCTCATATGGACTCCAAATTAAGTGATTTCAGAGCCTACAAATTAATTGACCTCTACTCATTAATCATTTCTTTTAATTCCCTACAGATTTGTCCCAAAAGTTCAAATACAGAAGTATACCTAACAGATTCTTCCCTAATTAACCATTTTCTGACCACTGCTTACTAATTAGACAATCTGTCCATCATATGGACTCCAAATTAAGTGAATTTAGTGGCTAAAAATCCGTGAGACGTATATCTATATTTTTCATGTTAAAAATTTCTTTTATTTCTTAATCAATTCTTCCCTGAATTTTAAAAACAAAAGCTTCCCTAGTTATTCTAAAATCTAGTTTCCTAACCAAACTTTTCCTAAGGTTTTAGTTCATCATTTTGTTACGTCCTCTTCCATTTTCTTCCTAATTTACATCTAATCATATTCCATCAATTTTTCACCACATTCAAATATACAAAATAGCATAACAAAAATCTTAAAATTTTGCCACCTATAGTCATACCTGTGCAAAACTTTTCACACCAACTGAAATGTTCAAAACATCCATCATATGTGATATAGCAACATCCATGACCAATCATCAAAGTAGCAAATATTGTAAATTTTATAAAATTTCAAATATCATAATTCCATATAAATGTTACAAATTTCAAATCTTTTCTTCAAAAAGTGATATTGTTAAACCTACCTAAAGATCTCCCTAGCTCACTTAGTGAATTCGTTTTCTTGTTTCCTCTTGAAGGAAGTAGCAAGATTCTTCCATTCCATTAACTTTTCTAGCAGCTTAAATAAGAGAAGGAGGGTGAGTTTTGAACTCTAAGGATGAAGAGAAAAAATAGATTCAAGTAAGGATTAAGCTAATTTACCTTGAGTACTTAGTCTTTTAGACTTCTCATTCATTTTCCTTCCCCTCTTCTCCTCTCTTTCTCTCTTTTCATCACTCTACCTTGTTTATGTTTTTTCTCTCCCTCAGTTGGACAAAATTATAATGTTATAAGGGTGAGTTTTGCTTAAATAAGCTATCAAGTTGTCCACATTTCATAATCATAGGTTTATTTTATCACAAATAGGATGCACTTGGTTGTTTTTTTTTTTGGAAAAGATAACTCATGTTCTTGTCTTCCTTTCCCTTAGTCAAGATATGCATAGCAAAAGGAGATTTGTATTTTGAAAATTATGATAAAATGTTCTTAAGAAAAGGGACAAGGTCCCTTTGATTTAGGGATTTATTTCCTTTTTTATATATTTTAATCAAGTATGATAGGTTTGCCTTTCTATGTGGCAAATTTTCAGCCCTTAAGTCTCCCTTGCTTAGCTGAAATTATTTGTGTAGGATAAGGATGTTTTGTTAAAATGTCATGTATTATTACCTACTTGTTGAAACAATGAATGTAGGATATAGATGTTTTGCCCTAATGCCATGTGACCTAATCTTGATTATTATTATACTACTATTTTCTCACATGATTCTTATTTTTCCCTCTTAAATTTGGGCTTATTCTGACCCATTTTCTTTGTTTTGGTTGAAATTCTACCTTTCATGGAGGGCTTGGTCACATTTTCATGGTTTGTGGGCTATCGGTCTAATTTCTACATCTTAGTCTAAGTCAATGTTTTATTTTTTTCTTGGGCTAACCTATTGGCTTACTAGAAACTCATGTGAAGTGGAAAAACTCTATATGAAGTGTCCATAGGTGAAAGTCCAATGTATAGGTGGAGATGTTAAACTTAGAAACTCTAGTTCTTTAATTAAAAAAAATTACCATAATCCAATCTTCTTAAAATTTTAAGACCTTGACTTACTTTTCAAAAATTTATCTTTTTTAACCAAGAATTTCGCCTCTCTTTAGTATGTTATTTCAATTTCTTTCCTATTAGGTTTTTTTTCTCTTTACTTATTCCCTTAATGTTAGAAACAATTTCTATGCATACACATAAGGTGAAGAATTTCAAAGGATTATATTTCTTTAAATATCTCAAAATTGTCTAATAAATTTTATTTTCTTAACTAAATATTTATGTACTTTATTAATAAAAGAAACGAAATTAGGGATGTTATATTTCTGTTCCCCTAAAAAAAATTTTGTCCTCAAAAGTTTAGAAATTACCTTATAAGAACAATTGCGGATATTTCTTCCTCATGACTTCTTCTAGCTCCCAAATTAATTCTTCTGGAGTCAAACCTTCCCATAACAACTTAACCAAGAGAATAGTCGTATTCCTCAATTTCTTCACGTCGGTGTTCAGTATGGATGCTAGTACTAGCTGGTATGTCATATTCTCCTTTATTTGGATTGGTTCATCTCGTATTACATGTGATAAATCTAGAAGATACTTCTGGAGCTGTGATACATGAAAAACATTATATAGGTTGGCCAAATTAGATGGGAGGGAAACTTAATATGCTAACGTCCCCTCTTTCTTTAGAATTTTTTAAGTTCCCAAAAATTGCAGACTTAGCTTTCTGGTCTTAAAAGACCTACCAACTTCAGTAGTAGGAGAAAGTTTCAGAAATGCATGGTCTCCTTCCTCAAACTCCAGAGGTCTATGTCTCTTATCATAGTAACTCTTTTGCTGACTCTGAGCTGTAAGTATTTTGTCTCGTATCATCCTAATTTGTTCAGTGGTTTGTTGAACTATATCAGGACCCAACAAGTTCTTTTCTCCTATCTTAAACCAACATAGTGGAGATTGGCACTTCCTACCATATAAAGTTTCGTAAGGGGTCATTTTAATACTAGAGTGATAGTTATTATTATAAGCAAACTCCACTAAAGGTAGGTACTTATCCCATCCTTTACCTTGCTCTATCACACAGGCCCTCAACATATCTTCTAAGATTTGAATGATCCATTCTGTGTGTCTGTCAGTCTAAGGATAGTAGGCAATACTGAACTGCAATTGGGTTCTAAAATCTTCTTGCAACGCCTTCCAAAACCTCAACGTGAACCTCGAATCTCTATAAAAATGTTATTTAAGGGAATTCTATGTAGTCTAACTATTTCCTAGACGTACAACTAGGCAAATTTGTCCAATAAATAGTTAATTTTTATGGATAGAAAGTGAGCATATTTGGTTAATCTGTCAACTATTACCCAGATAGATTCATGTCCAACTGAAATCTTAGGTAATCCCACCACAAAGTCCATCGAAATACTGTCACATTTCCATTTTGAGATCACAAGAGGTTGTAGAAATTCTGCTGGCTTTTGATGTTCTACCTTCACCTTCTGATAAATTAAACATTTTACCATAAACTTAGCAATGTCCTTTTTCATCCTTGGCCACCAGTACATCTTCTTTAAGTCTTGATACATTTTAGTGGATTCAGGATGGTTTGAGGGACACAAACCCTTCCTTGATATATGATTACTCTATCTTCCGAGAAAGAAAAATCATCTTGTTATTTGTGATCTTGTAAGTATTGATTGTGAGCTTGAGCCTCTTTAATTTTGGATCTAAGAACACACTCTATACTCAACCCATTGATGATTAGCTTCTTTGGGATAAGAGTAGTGACCAGCTTCAAATTTCAAAACTCCTCTAGCATCTGTATCTCATACACTATCATCTGACCCATGTGCAGAGATTTTTGACTTAAGGCATCAGCTATAATATTTGCCTTTCCTAGATGATATTTTATCTCAAACTTGTAGTCATTAAGAATTTTTACCCATCTTCGTCGCCTCATATTTAACTCCTTCTAATAAAAAAAGGTACTTACGACTCTTATGATCACAGTATACTTCAAATGTTGTCCCGTACAAATAGTGTCATCAAATCTTTAAGGCAAATACTATCGCTACCAATTCAAGATCATGGGTTGGATAATTTCCTTCATGGGGCCCTTTCTTTGAAGCGTCGCTATACACTTCAAAATGTTCTATGGGGTCTAAGATAATTAAAATAGAAGGAATGGTCAATCTTGTCTTAAGCTCCTGAAAACTAACTTCACATTAATTAGTCCATTTGAAAGGACTTCCCTTTCGGGTCAATTTAGTCAATGGCAAGGTTATACGAGAGAAGTTTTGTACAAACCTCTTGTAGTATCCTATCAAACCCAAGAAACTTCTGACTTCTGTAACTGTCTTTGGTCTTTCCCACTGAATCACCGCTTTCGTCTTACTAGCGTCTACAGCTACACCTTTATTGGAAATGACATGTCTGAGAAATTTTACCTCTGACAGCCAAAATCCACACTTCTCCAATTTGGCATACAACTTTTTCTCTTTCAGCACTTGCAGCACAATTTGGATATATTGTTCATGTGCATTTGTCAACCCAAAGGGCATTACGAGAAACTCATAATGTCCATACCTAGTCCTGAAGGTTGTTTTTGGTACATCTTTCTCCTTGATTCTAATCTGATGGTATCCCAACCTCAAGTCAATTTTAGAAAAGATGGAGGCTCCCTTCAATTGATCCAATAAATCATCTATCATAGGGAGAAGGTACTTATTTTTTATAGTCACCTTATTCAGCTGTCTGTAATCTATGCATAGTCTTAGGCTCTTATCTTTCTTCTTAAAAAATAATAAAGAGCTCCCCAAGGTGATACACTCGATCTAATGAATTACTTATCTAATAATTCCTCTGACTATTTCTTGAGTTTCTATAGTTCCTTCGAGGCCATTCTTTAAGGTGCAATAGAGATAGGTCTTGTCCCGAGTAGAAGATCAATAGAGAACTCTATCTTTCTCTCTCAGGAGATAAGTTTGGAATATCTAGTGAAAATACTTCAGAAAACTCATTAGCTATTGAAATTTCATTAAGTTTCAGTTCGACTTCTAAGTTTGATAAATACAAGAGAATGTAACCAAGTACTCCACTCTTTAACTTTTAATTAACTTGATTGGCATTTAGCATCAATAACTACATCTTCTCTTGTGGAGTAGGAGGTAGAAATTCAATAGTCTTGGTGCAATAATTTAGCAAGACTCGATTTTTATACATCCAATCTAACCTTAGAATGACATCAATACCTCTTAAAAGTAGACAAACGAGGTCTATAAAAAAGTTTTCTCCTTGATGGTGACCTGACAGTCTTTACATACAGAAGAAGTTAAGACCCTTTCTCTTGTGAAAGTTACAACAGATAGCTCATAGGGGATTTCAGAAATAGGATACTGAAACTCCCTAATACATTCTTCTGATATAAATAAATAACTAGCACCAGAGTCAAACAACACCATGAAAACAAATCCATAGATATAGCATGTACCTTGAATCATTTCAAAGGATTGAGCTGCCTCTTGGCCGCTCAAGGTGAAAACTCTTCCTTTCACTTGAGACATCTGTTTTGGCTGCTTCCCCACATTCTATGGGTAGTTCTTTGTAAAATGACCATTTTATCCGCAATTGAAGCAAACATATGATCCCATGTAACATAACCGATTACCATGCATACATCCGTACTTAGTACACTTGACTATAGAAAAGTTCTGTAGGAAGGGTTAGGGACTTGCAGTCATTGGCCTCTTACCAGTATCTTGTCCTTTTCCTCTGACATTTCTGCTAGAGTTTCGTGGCCCGTTCTTCCTTTTTTAGAAGTTATGCCTTTGTTTCTCACCTTCACTGCCCTCAAGCTCTTTTTTAAGAGTTTGTATTTATTTATCAGAGGTACAAACTCCCTGATCTCCATAGCTACAACAACATGCCTTATCTTTGAATTATATTTCGCTTCAAATTTAATAGCCTTCCATGCTTTATCGGGGTTAAATCTCAGGTAAGAGGAAAATTTAGACAACTTCTCGAACCTTGCGATGTACTGGTCCACGGTCATGCTATCCTTCCTGAGTTAGAGAAATTCTATCTCCTTCCGCCCGCATAATACTTGGGAAGTACTTTTCTAAAAAGGTGTCTTTGAACACCTGCCAGGTTTCCTTAGTGAGCTAAAAGTTATTTAGCTCTACGCCACCAGCATTCAGCTTCATCTTTCAGCCTATATAAAGCGAAGATAACTTGCTACTCCTCAAAATAAACCATCACTTCAAAGATTTTCTCTAGTTCCCTTATCCACCTTTCAACTACAATCGGGTCAAAATCGTCTTGAAAAGAAGGTGGTCTAATCCTTAAGAACTCGGATATGCTATTATCATTCCCTACCATCCGGTTATTAGCACCATTCTCACCATTTTGGTTATTAGCATTCTGGAGGTATTGTAGAATTTGGTTGATGGTCGTGACTTGGTCTCGAATTGTCGTAGCAAGGTTTTGTAGGGTTTCCTTTACATTGTTTGCTTAATTCCCCATTGGTGGTGCCATCACCTACTGTGGTAAAAACAATGTTATGCTGCTATTGAGGTGATCAAGCCCAATAATTAGTTTCAAAATTTTTTAACAACAGTCATAACACCACTTCAGCATATAGATAGGAAACACTAGTAATTTCTTACCTATATGAAATCATTGATCCCCTACACAGCATAACCACAATATACTCAAGACACCATAAGATCGATTCAGATAACCATCCACCCACTGGGCATCTAGGATCGACCTGCTCTGATATTAATTTTGTAACAACTCCATTTTTTTATATATATACGGGTGCGAGTGGTTGCACCTTCACCGAGATTTTAGCCAACACGACCCAATGTACTCTAAAAGCCAGTGATAGAGAATATCTGCATATCTAATCCTCTGAACATGATATGGAAATATAGTGATAATTAAATCCTAGTAGGTTTAACAATATCTCTTTTTGAAGAAAAAATTTGAAATTTGTAACATTTATATGAGATTTTGATCTTAAAAATTTGATGAAATTTACAATATTTGTTACTTTGATGATTGGTCATGGATGTTGCTATATCATGTTACATGTTATCTTGCATATAATAGATGTTTTGAACATTTCGATTGGTGAAAAAAGTTATGCATAAGTATGGCTATGGGTGGCAAAATTTTAGAATTTTTATGCTGCTATTTTATATATTTGAATGTGGTAAAATATTGATGAAAGATAATTAGATGGAAATTAGGAAGAAAATGGAAGAAGACACAATAAAATGATGAACTAAAACCTTAGAAAAGGTTTGGTTAGGACACTGGATTTTTGAGTAACCAAAGAAGCTTTTGCTTTTGAAATTCAGAGAAAAATCGGTTAGGAATTAAAATAAATGGTTAACATGAAAAATGTAGATATATGTCTCACAGATTTTTAGCCACTAGAATAACTTAATTTGGAATCCAGATGATGGAGATACTGTCTAATTAGTAAGAAATGGTCAGAAATTGGTTAACCAACGAAGAATTTGTTAGGTAAGTTTCTGTGTTTGAATTTCTAAGAAAACTCTATAGGGAACTAAAATAAATGGTTAACATAAAAAATATGTATATATGTCTCAAGAATTTTTAGCCACTGGAATAACTTAATTTGGAATCCATATTAGGAAGATATAATCAAATTAGTAAGTAGTGATCAGAAACTAGCTAACCAAGGAAGAATATGTTAAGTATGTTTCTGTGTTTGAATTTTTGGACAAAATTTGTAAGAAATTAAAGGAAATTGTTAACATAATAAATATAGATATATGTATCACAGATCTATAGGCTCCGAAATCACTTAATTTGGAGTCCTTATGAAAGAAATATAGCTTATTAATGAGTAGAGGTCATAATTAGTCTAGAATCAAAGGTGGTAAATGTAAGCGTTTTAGTTTTCAATTTTCTGAGAATAATTTGTTAGGAATGTGAAGAAATGAGAAACATGAAAGTTGTATTGTCTTAACTTTTTATAAGCTTTGGAGTCACCTCAATTGGAGTTCGTATAAGGGAGATATGGTCAGTTAGTAATTATAGATCTGAACCTACCTGAGAAGAAATAACATTGAATTTAAGGGAGTAGTAACACTATGGTTACTTAAAATTTCACTAAAATTTTCAACATAAGGGTTTTAGAGGATTGTCTTATCTTTCAATTAACACCAAGATCACCTCAATCGAATAAAAATGAGGGTGTTATGCTCTGTTTAGTGAGAGAAGAAATAATATTTAAAAAAAGAAGAAGAATTTTATAAATAAAAATAATAAATGACTAGTGTATGCTATAGTCATTGTCATTGCATGAACTCCTTACTATCTTAAGTGTGTAATTTTAACATGAAAATATTTTATAAAGTGATATTTGAAAATGATTATTTTCATAGCAAGATTGTATTTTACCATTGACTTTTGGTAATAATTATGCTTTGATGATAAATTATGGCATGTGAGTAAAATGAACATACTTGTTCTGGAAATCATATTTTTGACTATTATTGTGAAATAAAAAGAAAAGAAAAGAGATGAGCACGGTCACATGGTGGTCCGTGTGGTGCACCATTAGGGGATGCCCTACTCACGGCTATGATTATGTTAATGGAATAAGAAAGAGAAAGTGTGCTATGTCGAACGGAGTGAGAAAAACCCGTACAAGAGAGTAGAAAATACTCACCCTGACCGGGGTAGCTTAATATGAAAATAAGTTGATAGTCATCATATGATATTCTGAAAATAGTTATTCATACCATACATATCATTACTATATGATTTTTATGTGCATAGATAAAGTGCATTCATGTAACCTAAGATATTTACTGTAGCTTATACAGATGAACATAACATGATGATCTATATTGATGATAATTATGATTTATTGTTGAACCTATTGGGATTTAATTCTCACTATATTTATATATCATGTTTAGAGGACTAGATATGCAGATATTCTTTATAACTGGCTTTTAGCGTACGTTGGGTCTTGTTGGCTAAGATTCCGGTGAAGGTGCAACCATCCGCACCTGTATCCCCGGAACTGGTCAATATGGATGAATAAGATATAGACATATATGTGTTTGATTTATGCACAGATATTGTTAATTAATGACGTGTATGCAAACCCAGAATTGTATCAGTATTAATAGTATACCATAAACCTTAATTATGCTTGGTTAATTTAATTGAATGTTATTATGAGTTAAATAGTTAGAAGTAAAGAGGTAATAACTTCATGGGATTTTAAAAATACATTTATTTATATATATGTAAAAAAAATTGAGTTGTTACAATGCTCAAACCTCAAATACAGTGATGACAGGTACATTATCAGTATGTTCCATAGGGTATATGTACTGTTCGATCCTGATTCTACTATTCTTATATATCACCCTGTTTTGGTAAGAAATTGGATAGCGATCCTACTAGTTTACATTGTTCTTTTATGGTTGCTACTCTATTGGGAGAATTCTTATTGGTAAATGATGTGTATAAATCGTGTGAGATTTCGATAGAAGATAAGGAGACTCTTATAGTTTTAATAATTCTAAATATGGTAGACTTTGATATTATACTGAGAATGGATTGATTGTCATCATGCCATGCCATTTTAGATTGTCACCTTAAGGTGATTAAGTTTCATATTTTTCAGAGAATCTTCCCTTTTGATACAAGGAGATCGTAGTAAAGTATCCAGTAATTTAATCTTTGCTCTAACAGCTCATAAGCTATTATAAAATGGATGTCAGGGGTATTTAGTGTAACAATTCCATTTAAGTATCAATTTTTTTTTAAATACCATGAAGTTATTACCTCATTACAACTTAACTCAATATAACATTTATTTAATTTATACAATATAGCGTTCACATACATGTCATTAATCAAAACATACGTACAACATATCAAACACATAAAAATCTACATCTTATTTATTCTGGTTGACCAATTCCGGAAATACAGGTGCGGGTGGTTGCACCTTCACCGGGATATAAGCCAACTCGACCACAAACATTTTATTTGCTTCTGGGATCTGCCAACATAAAGTACTCGATCCAACGTGCACTAAAAGCCAGAGTTATAGAAAAAATATGCATAACTAATTTTCTGAACATGATATGGAAATATAGTGAGAATTAAATCCTAGTAAGTTCAACAATAAATCATCATCAATATAGCTCATCACGTCATGTTCAGCTGTATAAACTACAGAAAATATCTTTGGTCACATGAATGCATTATATCTATGCACATAAGAATCTTACAGTAATGATATGTATGACAGGATTAACTATTTTTAGAATATCATATGATGGCCATCAACTTATTCTCATTTCAAGCTACCCCAGTCAGGGTGAGTATCCTCTACTCTCCGGTACGGGCTTTTCTCGCTCCGTCCGACATGGCACACTTTCTCTTTCTTTTCTCATAATCATAATCATAACCGTTGGTAGGGCGTCCCCTACTGGTGCACCACACGGATTGCCATGTGACCGTGCTCATTTCTTTTCTTTTCACAATGATAGCCAAAAATATGCTTTCAATAACAAGTATGTTCATCAAAATATAACTATTACCATAAATCATTGGTAATCATGCCATGAACATAACCATTTCAAATATCACTTTATAAAATATTTCTATGTCAGAATTTTACACTTAAGATGGTAAGAAGTTCATACAATGGCAATGGCTATGGCATATACTAGTCATTTATAAGATTCGTCTTCTTTTTAAAATATTAATTTTATTTCTTTATTTTCTTAATGCAAGTTTTCATCATATCTAACCTTCTCTTACTAATCAGAGCATAACTCCCTCAATTGAACTCCGATGTAGGTGATCGTGGTGTCAATTTTAAGATAAAATAATTATCTAAAACTATTATGTTGAACATTATAGCGAAATATTAAGAAATCAAGGTGATATTACTCTCTAAATGTACATGTTATTTCTTTTCGGATAGGTTCTAACCTCTACCTACTAATCGAACCATATCTACCTCATATAGACTCCAACTTGAGTGATTCCAGTGGCTAAAAATCTGTGACACACATATCTATAATTCTTATGTTAACCATGTATTTTATATTCATACAGATAATTCCCAGAAATTAAAATACAGAAGCTATCCTAACATATTCTTCCCTGATGAACCGTTTTCTGACCTTTGACCATTAATCAGCTCATATATTCCTCATATGGACTCCAAATTGAATGATTCCAGTGGCTTAACATCCATGACACACATGGCTATAATTCTTATGTTAACCATTTATTTTAATTCCATACAGATGATTCCCAGAAAGTAAAATACAGAAGCTATCATAACATATTCTTCCTTGATGAATCATTTTCTAACCTTTGACGACTAATCAGCTCATATCTTCCTCATATGGACTCCAAATGGAATGATTCTAGTGGTTGAAAATCTGTGACACACATAGCTATAATTCTTATGTTAACTATTTATTTTAATTCCATACAGATAATTTTCAGAAATTAAAATACAAAAGCTATCCTAACATATTCTTCCCTGATGAACCATTTTTTGACCTTTGACTACTAAGCAGCTCATATCTTCCTCATATGGACTCCACATTGAATGATTCCAGTGGTTAAAAATCCGTGACACACATAGCTATAATTCGTATGTTAATCATTTATTCTAATTCCATACAGATAATTCTCAGAAATTAAAATACAAAAGCTATCCTAACATATTCTTCCCTGATGAACCATTTTCTGACCTTTGACTACTAATCAAACCATATCTACCTCATATGGACTCCAAATTGAATGATTCCAGTGGCTAAAACTCTGTGACACATATATCTTTAATTCTTAAGTTAACCATTTATTTTAATTCCCTACAGATAATTCTCAGAAATTAAAACACAGAAGCTATCCTAACATATTCTTCCCTGATGAACTATTTTCTGACCTTTGCTTACTAATCGAACCATATCTGCCTCATATGGACTCCAAATGGAATGATTCCAGTGGTTAAAAATCCGTGACACATATATCATTAATTCTTATGTTAACCATTTATTTTAATTTCCTACAGATAATTCTCAAAAATTAAAACATAGAAGCTATCCTAACATATTCTTCCCTGATGAATCATTTTCTGACCTTTGCATACTAATCGGACTATATCTACCTCATATGGACTCCAAATGGAATGATTCCAGTGGCTAAAATCCGTGACACATATATCTTTAATTCTTATGTTAACTATTTATTTTAATTTCCTACAGATAATTCCCAGAAATTAAAACACAAAATCTAAAAATTTTGCCACCCATAGCCATACCTATGCAGAACTTTCTATACCAGTCTAAGTATTCAAACATACATCACATGAAAGATCAATATATAACACGATATAGCAACATCATGACCAATCATCAAAGTTCTAAGATCAAAATCTCAAATAAATATTATAAGTTTCAAAAGTTTTCTTCAAAAAGAAATATTGTTAAACTTACCTGGAGCACTTAGTCCCCCAGACTTCTCCTTCCTCTTTCTTCCTTTCTTCCTCTCCTTTCCTCACTCTACCTTGCTTCTATTTTTCCTCTCCCTCACTTGGACGAAATTATAATGTTGTAAGGGTGGGTTTTCTTATATAGACCACCAAATAATTCACCTTTCATGGTCATGGGTCTACCTTATCACAATTAGATTACACTTGGTTGAATTTTTGGAAAACAAACAACTTATGTTCTTGTCTTCCTCTTCCTTAGTTAAGATATGCATAGGAGAAGGATATTTGTATTTTAAAAATTATGATATGTTCTTAAGATATGGGATAAGGTCCCTTTGATTTAGGGATTCATTTTCATTTTCTTTTGTCTTAAACAAGTATGATAGGTTTGCCTTTTTAGGTGGCAAATTTTTAGCCCTTGAATCTCCATTATTTGGTTGATATTATTTGTGTGGGATAGGAATGTTTTGTCCTAATGCCATGTATTATCATACCACTTGCTAAAATTATGAGTGTAGGATATAGATGTTTTTGTCCTAAAGCCTTGGATTATCATGCCACTTGCCAAAATTATGAATGTAGAATCACACCACTTGCTAAATTTTTGTCTTAATGCCATGTAATCTAATCTTTATTATTATTACATTATTATATCATCACCTAATTTATTTTATTTTATTTTTCCTCTTGGATTTGGGCTTATTCCTACCCATTATGGGCTTATTCCTACCCATTTTCTTTGCTTTGGATAAAATTCTACATTTCTTGGAGGGCTTGGTCACATTTTCATAATTTTTGGGCTATTGGTCAAATTACTATATCCTAGTCCAAGTCTATGTTTTATTTCTTGCTTAGGCTATCCAATGGCTTGCTAGAAACTTATGTGAAGTGGAAAAACTCTATATGAAGTGTCCATAGGTAAAAGCCCAATGTATGGGTAAAGATTTTAAACTTAGTAACTCTAGTTCTTGAATTAGGAAAAATTACCCTAATTCAATGTTCTTGAAATTTTATGACCTTTACTTGTTTCTAAAAATTTATCTTCCTTATCCAAGAATTTTGCATCTCTTTAGTATGTTATTTTTAATTTTTTTTCCTATTAGGTTTTCCCTCTTTATTTGTTCTTTTAATGTTAGAAACATTTTCTATGCATATACATAAGGTGAAGAATTTCTAAGGATTATATTTCCTTAGATATCTAAAATATTGTCTAATAAATTTTATTTCCTTAATTAAATATTTATGTACTTTTATCAATAAAAGAAACGAAATTAGGGATGTTACATTTAGCAGTGGTCAAAGATGTTGATATAAAGTACACCAATGTAAAGTAGGTTCCTGTGATTAGAGAATTTTTTGATATGTTTCTTGAGGAGTTGCTAGGGTTACTTTCAGAATGAGAAATTGAGTTCGGTATTGATTTACTTCCGAGAACCCAACCAATGTTTATACATCTATATAGAATGGCACCGACCGAACTTAAAGAATTGAAAGATCAGTTACAAGACTTATTAGACAAGGGATTTATACGCCCTAGTACTTCTCTTTGGGTTGCTCTAGTCCTATTTGTGAAAAGGAAAGATGGATCGCTACGGTTGTGTATTGATTACAAACAATTGAATAAGGTGATAGTACGTAATAAGTATCCATTACCTCGTATAGATGATTTATTTAACCAGCTACATGGTGCCTAATGTTTTTTGAAAATTGATTTAAGATCTGAGTATCATCAATTGAGGATAAGGAATGAGAACATTCTGAAAACTGCTTTCATGACTCGGTATGGGCACTATGAGTTTTTAGTAATGCCATTTAGTTTAACAAATGCCCCAGTTGCATTTATGGATTTAATGAATAGAGTATTTAAACCTTTCTTGGATCAGTTTATTATTGTATTCATAGATAATATCCTGATATATTCAAGGAGTTCAGAAGAGCATGAGCGACATTTAAGGATAACTTTGCAAACTCTAAGAGAACACCAGCTGTATGCAAAGTTTTTAAAATGTGAATTTTGAATTAATAGTATTACTTTCGTAGGGCATGTGGTTACCAATGATAGTATTTAAGTTGATCTTAAAAAGGTAGAAGCGGTGCAATAATGGCCACGCTCTACCACAATTACAGAGATCCATAGTTTTCTTGATTTAGCAGACTATTATCATATATTCGTTAAAGATTTTTCAAAAATAGCTATTTTTTGACGAGGTTGACAAGGAAATGAATAAAGTTTGACTGGCCAGATAAATGTAAAAGAAGTTTTAAGAAACTCAAGGAATGTTTGATTACGGCTCCAGTACTATTTATTCCTTCAGGTAGGGGAGGATACATAATATATTGTGATGCATTGAGAATTGGATTAGAGTGTGTGTTGATGCAACATGGTCGAGTCATTGCATATCCATCCAAACAACTTAAGTCACATGAGCAAAATTATTCGACTCATGACTTGGAGATGGTAGTAGTAGTTTTTACTCTCAAAATTTGGAGGTATTTTCTGTATGGTGAGACATACGAAATCTATACAGATCATAAAATTCTCAAATATATTTTTCAACAAAAAGATCTTAACTTGAGACAAAGAAGATGGATGGAATTACTTAAAGATTATGACTGCACAATACTATATCATCCAAGTAAGGTCAATGTAGTGGCTGATGCATTAAGTAGGAAATCTATGAGTAGTTTGGCTCATATCACAATGCTAAGGAGGATGTTGGTTAAAGAAATGTATAAATTGAAAAGTCCTAGTGTAGTATTGTAAGTAAAGGAGCTTAGAATACTATTGGCCCATATACAGTTTCAATCGTCTTTGGTTGAGCAGGTGAAAAAGGCACAGGAAGCGGATGTCTATTTATGCAAGAAAATTGAAAAGGTGAAGAATGGTAGTGATGTAGAATTTACTGTAAGCTCTGAAAGAATTATGAGATTGGCCAAGCAGTTGTGTGTACCTAATAAAGAAGAACTCAAGAAAGATATTTTAGAGAAACCCCATAGATTTATATGTACCATTCATCCTGGGGTAACTAAAATGTATAAAAATCTAAAAGAAAATTATTGGTAGAACGGTATAAAGAGAGATATAGTTTATTATGTCTCTCGATGCTTAATTTGCTAATAGGTAAAAGTAGAACATCAAAGGCTTGCAGGATTACATCAACAAATAGAGATACATGAATGGAAATGAAAAAGAATAACTATGGATTTTGTTACAGGGCTACCGCAAACACCAAAAGGGTTTGATTCAATATGGGTGATCATTGATAGGTTGACTAAATCAACACATTTTTTACTAGTGAAAACCACATACAATGTAGCTCAGTATACAAATCTGTATTTGAATAAGATAGTAAGGCTTCATGGAGTGCCAATATCGATTATTTCTGATCGAGGACCACAGTACACATCTCATTTTTGGAGAGCCTTCCAAGAAGCTTTGGGGACAAAGTTAAATCTCAGTATTGCTTTCCATTCTCAAACAGATGGACAGTTTGAACTAACCATCCAAATATTGGAAGACATGCTTCGGGCATGTGTGCTAAATTTTCAAGGTAGCTGGGAAAGATTCTTGCCCTGAACTGAATTTGCTTATAACAATAGCTACCAAACCAGTATACAAATGGGCTCTTTTAAGGCATTATATGGTTGACGTTATCGTTCTCCGATCTGATGGTTTGAGATGGGCAAAGCTAAGATTTTAGGGCCTGATTTGGTACAAGATGCACTTGATAAGGTAAAGTTAATTAAGGAAAGGTTATTAGCAGCCCAGAGTAGAGAGAAAGCTTATGTTGATAACAGACGTCAACCATTAGAATTTGCCATAGGTGAACATGTCTTCTTGAAGATATCTCCTATGGAAGGAGTAGTAAGATTTAGAAAGAAAGAGAAATTAAGTCCACGGCACATAGGACCATTTAAAATTCTTGATAGGATCGGCCTAGTAGCTTATTATTTGGCTTTGCCACTTGAATTAGGTAATGTCCTTCTAGTCTTTCATGTGTCTATGCTACAAAAGTACATACTAGATCCTACACATGTTATAAAGTGCCCACAGATTCAGTTACAGGAAGACTTAACTTATGAGGAACAACTAGTAGTGATAGTGAACAGTCAAGTGAAGCTGCGTTCAAAAGAAATACTTACAATGAAAGTGATATGGCAAAATCACTCTTCTGAAGAGACTACTTGGGAAAGAGAGGATGACATGCGTGCCAAATTCCCATATCTTTTTGAATCTTGAAGTTAGTTTTTATTGTAAATATGAAGATGAAATTCGGGGACCGAATTTTTTTAAGGGGGGAAGAATGTAATAGCCCTAGAATAAAGAAAAACCTTGAATAAATGAAAAATCCTGAATTAAAGAAAAAAATTATGAATATAAATGAGAATTATGAAAATGGAGATAAAAATCATTGGAAATGTGTTTATTTATTATATTGTTTGAGGAATTATGAAGGTGATATGAGGATTTAAGTTTTAGGGTCAAAATGTAATTTCCTAAAAGTTTAGGGGTCAAAATGTAAACAACAAAAATTGTAAGGACACCATTCAACAATTGAAATTTTGCTAATAGGTCCCTTAGATATTTTAAGAAAACCAGATGCAGAACCAGCGTGAAAACTTCCACACTCTCTTTCTCCCTATTTTCTCTCTCTATAAATCCTAAAACTTCTCTCTAGATTTCTAGCACTTCTGAACCTCAAATTTCGACACCACCATCGCCTACGGATTCAGAATGAGAAGAACTATAAATCTGTCTGATTAATTTCTGGAAATCAGGCCAAAAATCTATCAAAAAATGGAGGAAAAACCCTATGAAGGTAAGTTTTAAAACTCCTACTTAGAGTCCTCAAATTGAAAATCTGACACCATAGATGGATTTAGGAGGTGGAAAAATCTTAGTATATGAAATTTTACTATTATCTAACAACTTTTTGTGCGTTGTAAAAAGTAAATCTGGTCGGTATGAATTGTGATTCTGATAGTGAATAATACATCATCAATTGACCAGTGTTGATCAAACTCCCGGAAGGCCAAATTTCGTGATTCTAGAGTCAATTCTTAAGTTTTCGAATCCTCCAGACTCGTTTTTTAGATCCATTTGATCAGATTTAACTTGAAAAAAAAATATTTTGGGGCTATCTAACATGGAATACTAGTTTTGTGAATAGATAATTCTTTTTATGACTTATTCTACACTCTTCTTGAACTTTAAATATATAATTAGTTCTGCTTACAAGTTATTTATACTGTTATATATCTTTGAAATTGATTAAATTATTTGATTTATTTGCTAACTAGCATATTGTTCAAGAAGAGTATGGTTTTGTATAATGATTTTAAAGCCATTAAACATGTGATTTTGCATACATTTCTCAACAATATAGAAAGCGAATATTTTATGCATGTTGCATTGATCTGTAAAGCTATAAGATTTTTTTTGGAAAAAAGACATGTATATGTGATGAACCCTGACTGGAAAGTTTATGACAGATGATCTGTACTGAGATTGAAATTCTGTAATATATTGAAAGCTCTATTTTGAATGATATGACATATGTGTAAATAATAACTTTTGTGGAGGAATCTTATTAGAAACAATGTTTGCTAACAGTAGGTGATGTTAGCCCTAGTGCACCTTGATACTTCAGCTAGCAGGGGTGGTGCTAGCCTCGTGTGACAGCCAACACATGGAATATGATATGTGAAGTAAAGTGGGATGCCTCTTATTTGGGCGAGATGTCAACTATATGATATGTGATTTGTCCTCCCTTGCTATGTACTTGAGAAATTTCTCATATTAGAGTCTCTTCACGTGTCCTCTTGAATGGTGGTAGGGCAAACCTTAGCTGAGATGCTGAGTTTAGGCAAATCCTACACCACCAAAGTATAGAAGGGCTTGAATTCTGATATGGTGGTTCTGATATAGGATCCTCCTAACATTTTCATGAAAAATATTTTGATGCATAACAATATTTGATAAATAATCATATTATATTACATATGGTTTTGAATATATGAATGTGAATTAAACTGAGAATTTTTGAAATACGGGTCCTATATGAATGTACTTCTGAACTATAATTTTCTATGTGATAAATTTTAATATATGAGTATATCCATATGTTGGCTTAAGAGGTCATTGAAGGTTTTATCTACTCACTGAGTTGTCAAACTCACTACATGATATTTACATTTTTTTCAAATAAGGATACATAATTTTAGTCCTGCAGTTATGTGATCAACTAGGTGTCATACTCTCTGAGTGAGCCTACGTTGCTTCTAAGGCTCACAGTGTTTAAATTATTATGTATTTGTAATCTAGAGTATGCTATGAATGCTACAGGCAGGATCCCTACTTCTGCTGTAATATGTGTATAAAGACTTGGCTTGTATATTTGGTTATATTGGAGAACTTGTAAACGTATGTTATTAATCTTGATATATGATATACTTGAAACAAGTATGAAATAGAATAAGGTTAAAGTTATCTACTACTTGTGACAATCGCGTTCCCTTAGATTGGGTGCTCGATAATAATCACTAGCCCTTCTAATCCAAAGAATAGAATTGATGTGTACTTGCAGCCACTTATAGATGATCTCAAATTTTTGTGGAACACTAGTGTCGTGACCTATGATGTCTCATTGAAGCAAAACTTTATTATGAAAGCTTGCTTGCTTTGGACTATTAATGACTTTCTTGCATATGGGATGCTTTTGGGTTAGATGACAGTGGGAAAACTTGCTTGTCCAATTTGCATGGAGTGTTCAAAAGCATTCACCCTTCGATATAGTCGGAAGACATTCTTCTTTGATTTTCATCGACAATTCTTGCAACTTGATCATTGTTATAGAATGAATAAAAATGCTTTTGGAAAGAGACATGATGAGACATCTTTACCTCAGTTAACAGGTGAAAAAGTGTGGGAAAAGGTAAGACATATGCCCAGCATAACTAGACAAACATATGAAACTATCCCAGGGTATGGATTTATTCACAACTAGACCAAGCAAGGAATATTTTGGGAGCTACCATATTGGAAAAAAAATCTTCTCCCACACAATCTAGATGTTATGCATATTGAGAGAAATGTTTACTTGAATATCTTGTATACAGTTATGGACATTAAAGGTAAAACAAAAGACAATTTTAATGCAAGACTCAACTTAGCAAAGAATTGTAGATGGAATGAATTAAATCTACAAGATGGTAGAGATGGCAAAATAATTAAACCTAAAGCAAAATACACATTAACTAAGTAGCAAAAATTAGCTGTGTGTGAATAGGTCTAAAAATTGAAACTATCATATGGATATGTCTCTATCTTATCAAGGTGTATTGACATGAGAGAAGCAAAGTTGTTTGGCATGAAAAGTCATGATTTCCATGTGTTCATGCAACGCTTACTACCAATTGCATTCAAAGCATTACTAAAACCTATATGTAACACACTCATAGAGTTCAGTTAGTTCTTTCGAGAATTGACTTCGCCATTGCTGCGACATGATACTTTACGTGTGATAGAGCAAAACAATCCAATCATTCTTTGTAAATTAGAAAAAAAATTTCCTCCTAGTTTTTTTGACTCAAAGGAGCACCTTCCACATTTGCCATACGAAGCAAAGGTTAGAGATCCCGTGCAATATTGATGGATGTATTCATTTGAAAGGTGGAGTCATGTATTTTTTTTTGTTTTCTTATAAATTATGGCTTTGTATTCATTATACTAAATGTGTCAATTAAGTGTATTAGGTTTATTTGTACATTGAAAGACAATGTGAAAAACACAGCTACAGTTGAGGGTTGCATTTGTGAAGCTTATCTGGTGGAGGAGACCTCTACATTTGTATCCTATTATTATCCACCTGATCTTTCATGTAGAAAGACTAAAGTACCACGAAATAATGATGGAGGCGAAGAAAGGGATTTGCAAACTGCACACTTATAGTTCTTATAAATTATCCTGAGGTGAAGCCATTTTTAATGTAAGTGTATAACTTATTTAAACATATATATATATATATATAAAATATTTTTTCAATGTAGCATATATGCTAATATGCTACAAGAATGTGGGATGAGTGACTCTGAAGTGGACAGACAAATCTCAACAATGTTTCCTATCTAATTTAAAGAATACGTATGTTCAATATCTTCTTAATTTCCTAATCACTAATATTTTGTTTCTTAAGTGAGATTACCTTAAATGTTTATTGACTAGGTGTTAAATAACAATATCGAAGATACGCTTCTAAAGAGTTTGGCATGGGGTCCTAAAAGAAAGGCCAATATAGCCAACATATTATGTAAATGGTTACAAATTTAACATAAAAGATCATGGCCAAGGTATGGGTACAACAAATTTTGGTGTATGTTATCAAGGTGGTACAAATGAAACAACAGAAAATAATTATTATGGGGTCTTAACAGACATTATTGAAGTACACTATACAAGATGTCCCATAAAAATGTTAGTTCTATTCAAATGTGACTGATTTGATCCTACCCTAAATAATGGAACAAAGATAGATAACTATGGGGTTGTTAAAATTAGAACATATAGGAAATATAAAAATTATGATCCTTTTATATTTTCACAACAAGCAATGCAAGTATATTATACACAATATCTTGAAGGGCAATGTGATTGGTTAGTAATTATCAAAACCAAGGCACGAACCACAATAGAAATTGAAAGGCTTAAAAGTGATGCTCCATACCAAAAAGAATCATTAATGAATTTGCCTGTAATAATTGAAAATGACAATGTCGAGCAGAGTCTTGTTATCAATGGCCCTGTTTATGAAATATACGGTCCTTCTTTGAACCTACATAAAGTAGAGACAGATATAGATGTTGAAATAGAAGATATTAAGGAAGGAGAATGGGAAGAAGAAGAAGAAGAAGACGATGAAGAGGAAGAAAATGACAATGATGAAGAAGATGTTTAGGTATTGTTAACTTTCTTCACTTTACTAAGTGCATTAGGTATATCATTTATTATGTAGTATGGTTATGAATTTGTCTATCATTGTCTATTGTAATTATGTGCATTTTTTAATTATTAAATTGTAATTAAACTTAATAAAAATTTATCATTATCTTTTATTTACAGATGACAAGTAAAGGAAAAAGGTAGAAGTAAAAGGCGAGGATGAGCTATCTCTCAACCATCTACACAGCCAAACACATCTAATGTAGCTAGCTTAGCTCAAGTTCACCACATACACCTACGTCATCTCCCTATGTCTATACTTCTCATACATCTACCTTATCTCTCCATTCACAAGCAAGGCATTCAATTTCCTCATCTCCTCATCTTTCAAATCCAGTTGTCCCTACCCCACCTTTACATACCATATATGTCCCATCTCCTAGTTTATCTGCATGTCTAAACATTGAGGCAGCTTCTTTGACACCACAGGCTATTCGGTGGGGAACAAGGAATACATATGGTCGAATTTGGATTAGATCAGCACCTGGAAACACGTAAGTGATATGTGTGTTTTTTTTAAAATTTGTCATTATATTTAAATTGATGGCAATACTTTCACCTTTTATCCTAACTTCCCAACAAGAGGTGTCATCACAACGATTTTCAAAAAAAAATTTGAAGTTGCTTGGTCTAGTTGGGGAAATGTAGACAATAATACCATTCAAACGTGGTTTGATGAGTAAGGTAATATATCATACCCTCTACCATATTTATTGATATGTTTTTAAAAATGTGTGAATGTTATGTTAATTTATTTACTTTCTTTGTTTAGGCAACCTTCAAGTAGTTAGAGAATGATGAGTACCACATTAGAAGGTCTTTCAATAGCAGAGGATCAACAAACTTAAAAAATGTATTGTTTAAAGTGCATAGTGGTGAGGACAAGGGTGATTGGATTCCCCCAGAGATGCTACAGCAGTTAAGGACTGAATGGGATAGTAAAGGCTGGCAAGATAAAGCTAAAAAAAATAAACCAAATAAGCTTTCTAAAGAAGGATTCAATGTACATAGTGGAAGGTGTATATATGCACGAGAGTATGCCAAAAGAATGGTGAGTAATTTCTATCAAAATCATTGTTATTAAGTTTTTACTTCCATATTACTTAACTTTTTATTCTTTCAGAGGCTATAAATGAACAAAGAACCAACATGTTTTGAGTTGTATGAGCGGCTTCACCGGCCTAAGTGAAAGCCATCAGAGTGATTCAATGAACAATAAGGAAGGATTGCTATATGTAGTCACTACTATTTTATTTCCATCTCTTTACTAATATTAACTTTGTTTAACAACTCTATTTTTTTAGGAAATGTATCAAACAAAATTAGCTGAGACATAGTCCCAATCTCAAAGCGACGAAGGTTCTAGCCAACAATCTACCCAACATTCAGATAATGTTATTTACTTAGATGTAGTTGGAGGCATGAATAATAAAGGACAGATAGATGGGTTTAGATCTCAAGCTCATGATGTATTAGCTACTGATTCCTTTTCTAAGTCTTTTGCTCTTACTAGAGTCTTCGAAGAACAGGTTACTGTTATAAATGCAAAAATTAAGACTCTATCTACTTGGTTTCAACAAAGTGAAGATAAAAATTTAATGTTAAAACAAAAGGTTGAAGAATGGAATCGTAAGTTCAGGCGTCTCATGATAGATAGTAATGTAAAAATGTCATCGCTGGCACCTAGAAAAAAAGATGATGATAACAATGAATAAACTAGTGATACTACTAATAGATCAAAATATTACTATGAAATTTTATATTTTATATTATTCATGGGTGACTTTATGTTATGTATTAATATAATTGATACATTTCTGATACAAAATTATTTGATTGTTTTTGAGATTTATATTTATAATATTATATAATTTTTTACAGGATAATTAAAAAAATACGTTAAATTGAAGAAAAAAATTAATTTCGTCTCTAAATAGTTAGAGACGAAAAAAATTTCGTCTCTGTAGAGACGAAATCTATTCCCCAAAATAGTAAATGCTAGATACGGAAATTTTAATATTTAGAGACGGAAAAATTCTGTCTCTAAATACTTAATAACGCCAAAATTAGAGACGGATTAAATTTTGTCTCTAATAGTGTTAGAGACAAAAATAATTTATTCAGAGACAATTTTTTCTATTTCTAATTCTATTTTTTTTAGTAGTGTTGACGGCGGTTATGTCAAAAATGTTATTACATAAAAACGATTTTTAAAAATTATTGTTAGGTAATGAGAGTTTTGTCAAAATTGCCGTTACTTAAAGTTTTAATGACGATTTTTTTTATAACCATTGTTATTTTGTATTTTAGTGATAAATTTTTTAACCGTCTCTAAATTTCGTCAGATAATTCCTTTTTTTTGTTGTAATGAAAGGAAATTTTGAAATCCTCTATTTTTGAACAAAACATTCTTTGATTAAATTATTTGGAATTTCGAGTCACGTTAGGTAATGGGTGACCTAAATTCGCAACATGACAAAGATATGCGTAAAATTGCGAACGATGAATTGTGCACAAAGTTGTGCAATTCATGTTTTCTCACCCAATATCTTGATTCTGGCAATTCATTGAATGATTTTGGAGGAGCTTGATTCGTCGGTACCATCGGATACAGAAATCAAACCTAATCACACGATTCAACTCATGAATATACAATTTTAATAAGACTGAATACAAATAATAGCTCTAACGGCTCTTGCTGTATTTTGATACCTCATCAATAAGTCTCATGCTTAGGAACACGGTCCCGTAATTAACAGATTGAGGATTTTGGATCTTCAAATATTTGCTCTAATGAAAAGAATATTATAGCAAGTGCACAATTTAAACACCTTGTTCCACATAAGGAGATTAATTTTAAAAAAATCTCACGATTAAATTTATATCTACTTATCTCAGGTGAATCTCAAATTTTAGTTTATATTGTCTAGCTTTCGGATGTGCCACAGTAATGATTTTATAAACTCAGGTTCATTATGAACTTTAGTTATTATACAATAATTGTTAAATATAGAACAATATGATATTCATGCTATAACTTTAAATATTTAAATCCTTGCAAATATAAAGCGTTGAAATTTTCTTTTAAGTTATATAAAATTTTGCAACTTTTAACTTTTTACAAATAAATAATTTTTTCATTATTATTTTTAAAAAATAAATAAACAATTGGCTGTATTTTAATTTGCATCAGAAAAATTAGTCATTATAAAATTTAATTCATTTTACACATCTCTACTATGTTCAATTATTATTTTATTATATTAAAATATTAATTTAATACCTACAATTAATTTATTAGAAGTTTTAATGCAAAATTATTCGATTTTTTTTAATTAATATACTATAAAATAAAATATACTACATAGCATAATAATTTTTATTTAATAATGTTTTAATAAATCACAAAAAATATTTAATGTCATGAATAAAATATTATTTTATATTTAATAATTATTATATAATAATTAAAATTCATGGTAAATTCGAATTCACAACATCATTACTCTTAATTTTAATTGTAAAAAGTTAAAATCACAATCCAACCAATAATCAGGTATACTCAGATCAAATTAAAATTCTTTCTTGTTCAAAGAGACAAAAATGTTTCCACGTTTATTTTTCTCTTTCTAAAATGTAATGGATTCCAAAAAAAAAAGAGTTTCGATTATTCAATTCTAGGACGATAGGTGCTCCTTCAGTTTTTTTCTAAAGTATCCATTATATTATCAAAAAATTTACCTGAGTATTCAATTCTGCATATAATTTGTTCACTATTTCAGTTCAGGGTCACTAAAATTGCCAACAAGCCCATAGAAAACAGTAAAATTCAGCATTAACCACCAGCAAAGGGCAATTTATTTCACACAACAAAGCATCAAAAGAGATACAGGGGCAGCAAACTGATGAGTACATATCACAGCAAGTGAACGTCATTGGCTACTAACGCCTAACGGTTCATACCACCTTCTACTGTTGGAGCCGTGGTGACGCCGGGAGTACGCATTTGCACATTTCCTTTCCATCCTATAATAAGCAATTGCAGAGCAAAGTTTCCAGCAATTAAGTCAATCCCAAGTACACTTGCAGAAAATTAAAGGCTTAACTATTATACCAAATAAAAATAAAAGCTTACTGCACTTTAATTTCTCTATTTTAATAAATTATTCAATTTTATCACTTTATTTTAAAATACATTATTTCAACTCTAACATTTTTTATAAAGTTACAATCAAGTCTTTTCGTAAAAAATTTATCTATTAATAAATAATTTTTGATGATATAACTGTTAAAATTCTAACACAAAAAGTTTAATTGCCATATGCTATAATTACTACTAACAATGAATGACACTAAAAGCAGTTTATGTGATATTTTTAATTGTCACTTCATAAAAAAACTATTTTTACATATCTTTAATTTTTTTTAAAATACTTTATTGAAAATTTTTAGAAAATATAAGAGACTAAAGTGGTCCACCGCCAAATAAAATCATTTGTTACGATAAAAGAGTCAAAATTGTCATTGAGCAAAAATTAAACTATGCTCATTTAGATTAATTTACCAGCAGACATGTCGAATCCACGAGCTTTGAGCTCACGATACTCTTGGCAAAGGGAAAGATGGGGGCAGAAACAGCTCACTAAACAATCAGCGGCTTGGCTACCTTCAATACCGTAAAGCTTCCTCATTTTTGTTCGATAAAGCATGCATATATTGAGACGAACTGTGTGAAACCACCCAGGAAGCAGTATAGTGTTCCTTGTAAACAACAAGCTGCCAACACAACCAGCTTTTAAATTAAATGAGCAATGAAATATATATAAAAAGTAAATTAACAATTTTGTTTTTAAATTTAAAAATTCACTTACTTTTAATCTATGTAAAAACTTAATATATAACAAATTTGACATATTTATTAACTAATAAAATAATAAACATAAAATGAGTTGATAATTTTAAAACTTAATTTATAAATTTAACAAAATTTGGAGATTAAAGATAAATAGATTTACAAATTAAAAATATCAAATTATTATCGGTAAGGGCAATTGCAGCGGCAATATTATTATTTCGGTGGTTATACAACTGTATGAAGGCTGTGATTACGATTCGCACTCTGGCAATTTAAATCCTCAATATAGATGCCCAACAAAAGATTGAAGAATAAAAAGAAAAAAAAAAAATCACAGCTTACAGTTTCCTCCTCTATCGAGGATCTCTGCTATCCTTCCAAAAGTGACACAGGGGCACCAGACTGTAAGGCAACCTATTCATCAAAAGGGAACGGAAAGGCGTTAGGCATTCACCCACCCAGCAAAACTAAAGAGAGTGTAAGAAGATGAAGAAGAAGAAAGTTACAAGAGCCGCAATCGGAGCAGCAGTCGCAGAAGCCCGTGGACCAGGAACCTAGGGATGCCTTGTCTGCCATTTTTGAAGGGTTTAAGTTTCTGTGAGAGCTCTTTGCAGAAAAGGGAGGTAACTATGAGGATGGAGGAAACATGTATAAGCAGGTACCTTTTATAGGAGAAAAAATAAGTTGAATGAACTGGAATAAGCAAAATAAAAATATATATTACAAGTGTTTTTTGGCAGATTGCAAGAACAGAGAGCAGAAGAGTTCAAGGACCAGTTTGATTAGGAATATGGACTTTTCTTACTGGTGTTGTACACTGTAACATTTGATATAACACAATACGGAAAATGAACGAAATTTGACTCCACATTGATTGATGGAGATGTGGGGAAGCTTTGTTCCGTCTTTATTTATAATCCTTTTTTTTTTTGTATATTATATTTTTTTTTTTTTTGGTACAAGCTGAGAGTTAAAGACTAATTAAAAATGTAAGGGAGGGAAAGTCCTTCCTCTCAAATCATCCAGCAGGATATCCCCTAACCCCTCTGGTGGGTTCTCAAAAAGGTGTAAACCTAAGCTCATACCTTGCACTTTCTTTGCCAACCAATCCACAACTCTATTACCTTCTCTGCATGTGAACTGAAACTCCACCTTCCAGTCCCTCGCCTTATAATGCTGGATAAAATACAAAAGACCAGCTGACGGATGATCCTTCCAACCTCCACTACGACACTGGTCCACAGCATATCTGGAGTCCGATTCAATAACAATGTTTTTAAACCCATGTTCCCATGCAATACTGATGGCGGTTGCAATTCCCCATATCTCTGCTTTCATAATGCTGCCTCTCCCTAACCTTCTAGCAAAACCTCCAATCGATTCCCCTGCAACATTCCTCCACACTCCCCCACAACTTGCTCTGTCCTGTTCCAACACCGATCCATCTACGTTAAATTTAGTTTGCTGAACCTCAAGATGTGCCCAACCTACCTCTCTCATTACGCCCAGCCTTCCCTGTAACAACGAGAACGAACTCATCCATTTCACGCACTCCTTTGTCCTTGCCACGCATGTAAACAGTAAAGTCATTTGAGTGACTCATCTTTGGCTGAAACACGTATTCACATCTTCTTAACCATATACACCATGTTGTAATCCCGAAAAAGGTCTTCCATTTTAGGTGTTTATATTCTATATTCCCCATATCCTTTGAAATATTCGTTTTGATCCACTCGGTTGCTGTACCCTAAAAAAATTCATTCCATTTACCGGGTCTCACTAATCTCATCCATAAGTTCTTAGTAATTGAACAATCCCGTAGAACATGCAGCACAGACTCTTGATCCTTTCTGCATAAGGGGCATAATCCATCCGACTCAAGGTGTCTTATTCGCCCTAGTTTTTCAGTGAGGAGTGCATCCTTTGCCGCAAGCCACATAAAGGTTTTGATTTTTTGAGGGCTCAGCCATTTCCTTAAATCCTTCCACATCCGGTTTTCTCCACTGGCACTCTTTGTTTTGCTCGTTCTTGCTTCATACGCTGAACTGATAGAGAATTCGCCATCGTTAGTGTGTTTCCAGATTACTGTATCGTTACCCAGCTCCTCCCATGGGGGAACCACCGCCGCTATGTACTCCAATGCCCTTTCTGTTAGCAAGCTCTGAAACTTCTCCCATCTCCACTGGCCATCCTCCGTGGTAAAATTCGCCACTGTGCCGTTAATGCTTTCTTCATCAATTGGCTCGGTAGCCATAGCTTCTAGAACCCCAATCCCTGGTACTCACTCATCTTTCCAAAATCTAATTTTACCTCCATTTCCTATCTCCCACCTCACATTCTTCACCGTATCCTCCCAAATCTTTCTCACACCTCTCCAAAGATTTGAGAGGTTTGAGCATTTTTCCTTTAACAAAGGAAAGGTACTCTCAATACAATTATATTTAAATTTCAAGATTTTTACACACAACTCATCTGGTTTGCTTATAATTCCCCAAGCAATTTTCATCAAAAACACTTCATTCATTAGCCTCATCCTCCTGACACCTAGCCCACCATTCAGCTTCGGCACACAAACCTCATCCCACTTGACCAAATGCATTCTTCTTCTGTCATCTGCATCTCCCTAGATGAACTTTCTACATGATCTTTCCAACTCATTGCATAAACCAAGTGGTAAGAGGGACGTCTGCATGGCATAGTAAGGCATTGCATTGAGGACACTTCCAGATAAAGTGATATGTCCAGCCAGATTCAGCGTATTAGCTTTCCAGCTACTCAACCTCTTAATCACTTTTTCGGATATGTGTTTAAAGGTGATCCTCGTGACTCTCTTATGAATTATTGGCATCCCTAGATGTAACCCAAGATTATCAGTTAGTTTGAACCCTAATTCTTGGCTATACTGGGCTGACCTAGTATGGTTCACGTTCCTTGAGAAAAAGCATTTAGATTTCCCATAGTTGATACATAGACCCGAGCTGTGACTAAACATCCCAAGTATTTCCTTGATCACTCTACATTGCTCCAAATCTGCCTCGGCAAAGAGAATCATATCGTCAGCGAAGAAAAGATGAGATAGTTTCGGTCCACCTTTGCCGAGCTAGATAGGTTTCCATCGCTTGTTGTCCACCACCCATTCCACACACTGTGATAATCTCTCCATACAGATCACGAACAGATAAGGGGATCAAGGATCCCCTAGTCTGATACCTCCTGATAGTTTGAAGGGTTCCATAGCCTCACCATTACGCAACAGAGAATTAGCTGGATGAAACCTCTTTTGAAACCGATGTTTTCTAGTGTTTCTTCCAAAAAATCCCACCTCACTTTATAGCCATCATCCCTTTTCGACCCTTCTTCTTCCTCATCGAGTGGATAGCTTCTTGGGATATAATCACGTTGTCGTTGATATTTCACCCTGGAATGAAGCTGCTTTGGCTCGGGTTTATCCAATTGCTCATGTGAGATTTCAACCTGCCCGCAATTATTTTGGTCAGAACCTTGAATATAACATTGCATAACGCTATTGGACGAAACTCCTTTAAGCATTCTAGATTCTCCACTTTGGGAATCAATATTAGAAGAGATTGACTAATCTCTTTGATATTCTCAGGATTATTCTGGGCATCTTGGATTATCTTGACCACCAAACTCCCAATGAACTCCCATTGACTCTAGAAAAATAGGGTATTTAGCCCATCAAGCCCTAGAGCCTTGAGTGCTCCCATACTAAAAACTGTGTTTTTGATTTCCTCCTCTAAAAATGGTGCTTGAAGTTCCTCCATCTCCTCTTCTTTTAAACTCAGGAAACACCTTTGTAGAGGCAGGGGTAAGAATGGGGATCCATTGTGGCTAAACAGATTTTGGAAATAGTCTCTAGTTAATGTTTTCAATCTCTCCTCATCCTGTATCCACTCTCCTTCCAGGGTTTTGAGCACCCAGATCTTGTTTCTCCTTCTTCTTCCTATAGTTGAGATGTGAAAGAATTTTGTATTTTTGTCCCCCATACACATCCACTTGCACTGAGATTTCTGATGCCAGAATACTTCTTCCCTTATTAAGATACTTTCATACTTACACCACAGCTCTTTCTTAAGGTTATCCACATACGGATTCGCTCTGATTTGCAGACAACGATCAATACTAGTTAATCTTCTAATCAATTCCCTCTTTAGTTTGAAAATGTTACCAAATGTGTTCTGATTCCATTGCTTAATCTCTTCTCTGAATTTACCCATAGCTTAACTCCAACCAGCTTCTATGTTCTAGGCCCTTTCCACCACCTTCTGAAAGGAATCATCCAGTAGCCAAGCTGCCTGGAACTTGAAGGTCTTCTCCTTCCTTCTGATCACCTCCCCCTGGTTAAGCACAACATATAGCGGCCTATGGTCCGATTTCAACTCAGGCAAATGCATTACAAAAGAATCTGAGAATGTAGATTGCCAATGAATGTTGCCAAACGCCTGATCAATTCTCTCCTTCACAGCGCCCCTCTCCTATGTGAATCTTGGACCCTTAAAGCCAAGATCCATTAGGTCACTATTCTTAACAAAGTTATTAAAGTTCTTCATGGAATTCCAATTATGAATTTTGCTTCCAATTTTTTCTCCAGTATTCTTATATGCATTAAAATCCCCGAACAACATCCACGATTTGTTGATTGACCAGTTAATGATCTCTAATTCCCTCCAAAACTCCTTTCTATTTGGGTATATCGGGCTGCCATATATAGTCGTAAGAAGACATGCTTTGTTTTCCTCTTTAAGTAGAACTTCAGAATGAATAAACTGACTATGGTCCTTTATGACTTTAACATCCACCTTATCATTATCCCAGAGCAACCATATTCCCGCCGCGAACCCCACAGCCTCCACCCTATGGCATCCTGCCCATCCTATTCTCCTCACAATTGTGTTGACTCGCCTCCCGCTAATTTTAGTTTCGAAGAGTGCAATCAACCCCAGTTTATACATCCTGATCATATCCTTAATCAGGTTAGGAAAGGCCTTCGACCCAGTACCCTTATAATTCTAAGCCAGCATATTCATAGGAACAAAAAGGAGGGAAATAAACAAAGGGTTCTTACAACATAGTGCTGTATTTATTCAAATTTCCTGGCGCAACAATTGCAACCTTTTCGTTCCCCATAGACTGAAGAACAACATGAGATGATCTATTCATTGGGTCTATGAAGGTTTGGGTTGATCTAGTCAGTGACAGGTTTGGGTCTGGCAGTTTATTTTTGAACTCCTCTGGCTCCTGGATTGGCGCCATACTAGATCCCTCCTTCCCCCCTTCCTCTTTTGTGCCTTCCACATAACATCTTCCCTCTATTGTCTTTTGAGTCATAAACTGTATATTTGGGGTATTGCCCCCCTTAGCACTTGGGTTGCTTTTGGTGGATCTTGGTAATTCCGTCAAGGTCACTCTTGACTTGTTAGGGTCTATCTCGTATTTCAAACTTGGCCCATTAGAGCTTGGGCCCTTTTCCATTGATATATGCTTGCCTTTCAATTGGTAGCCCTGAGCCCACAAGGACTTGCCCGTTCTCTTCTTTGGTTTGGCTATCTGAGGGCCCAGGCCCATATTTTCCTTCCTAACAACCCCCTTCTCCTTTCTTTTAAAGACTTCCTTCCTCGTTATCCTCCCCCTAAACTTCGAAGGCTCTTCAACTACTTTCCTAATATTCGTGCTTTTTAGGTTTAGGCTCTGCTTTGCCTTCTCCAGTTCTTCAGGTAAGTCCTCTAAGATGTTGAATCTGGTTTTCCCTACTATAGCCCTCAAGCTGTTTGCTCCTGGTTCCGAGGCTATATCCGTTTTACCCCTATACTAATTGGGCTGCTTGGTGTCAAGAAAACGTGGGGTGACAAGTCGCCTCCTTTCAAGTCTCTTCACCATCATCCATGGTCCGTACAGCTCTTCTCCTGGTGGAACCTACTCGTGGCTATTGGACTTCGCTGGAGGCGATGCCTTTTCCATGATATTCTCTGGTAACTTCGTTCCGTTTGCAATTGTAACTTCATTATTTTTCTGTGGACAACCTTCTTTTCTGTGACCATAAACCCCCTAATCAAAGCAAATAAAATGCAACCCTTCATATTCTATATTGAATAATTTCTTCCTCAATCTAAATCTCGAAATCAATCTCCTCCGGAGGTCTATTTCAACACAAATGCATGCAAACTTCCTCCTCTCGACCCCATGTTCCTCCCTCGAATCCGAGTTCAATCTTCTTAGCGTGTGGCTATCAATTTTAAGAGTCCTATCAATCCTATTTTGGATACATTATATTTATAATCCTTATACTCGCCCAAAATAAACTGGGCAAATAGGATGACCCACGGGCCACTGTATATATTGGCTATAAATGGATTTGTTCTATGGAGTAATTTTACTTTCTTTTAACTAAACTTTTTTAAATAAAAAAAATATTTAAGAAATTTAAAATTTTCATAAAAATATTATAATCACAATATATTAAGAAACTAATGTAATAAAGTGTAAAATAAATTTTTTTTTCTGGAGTTTAGAAGGCTGGCTCTTTTTATATATATATATAGGATAATTTGTGAACTGTCCACTCAAACTCATTTAAGTCTGATTTTAAATGGACTTATTTTTTTTTAACTCAAACTTGTCCAATTAACAGGTTAGAAAGATTGGGCCACTGAACCATATTGACAATACTAATATTTTATATGAAAATTTAAATTGCAATTTATAATTAAAATAAAGGATATAGTTAATATTAATATCTTAAAAAAATTATACTAAGCTCCATCCTTGGATAATATGGGACTGTTTGGAAAGTGTTTTAAAAAAGATCCTTAAGTTTTCTGAAAACAAAAATACATGTTTGGCAATGTTGTTTTGAGAAGTGTGCTCTAAAAGTAATTTTCAAAATTTCTTGTTATATAAAAACAGAAAATTGAAAATATCTTTACTTTGATGTTAAAAATAGGACGATATTGTATTTATGCGAATTCTCCGTCCTCTCTTCGTTCTCTCTCTTTGACTTTCCTCTCCTCATTTCTAACATTTTTTCTTTTTATTGGTTGCCTATTGATAGCGTCAATCCATCCTTTTGCCGAGATCCACTTTTATTAAGTTTGTATTTTAATTTATTATGTCTATTTTGGCTTCATATTGTTTAGAAAAGAAAATTTATAGCACTTTTATATTTGTATTTAAAAAAATTTGCATTATAACGAGGAAAGTTAGTTTAATATTTAAATGGCTCTTAAGGAACCTATTAACACAATACATACACGTTATTTCACTAAAAGGTACAAAATTAAACTTCATTCTATGAAATAACACAGACAAACAGGACCGCAACGTAAAATATATAAACAATGGCCTTTTTCTAACATGTGATGAGTTGAACGGTAAATCAACCGAATTGTTCATAAATTATTTAAATTTCCCTTGCTAAAAGTTTAAACTGAATTCGATTCATTTATTATATTTAAATTCGTTTAATTAAATGAAACAAGTTTGAAAATTTGTATACTCATTTTTTTTAAATTCAAAAATAGTTCAATTATTAGTAAAGTGTAATTATTTTTATTTTTTATTATATGTGATTTTAGTATAAATTAAAGATAATTACAATAATTTATATATTATTAAAATATTATAACATATACTTTTATTAATTTTTTATTCAACAAAATAAAATACAATATAAAAGTATAATTTTTAATTTATTTAATTTTTATATATACACATATAAATATACATTATATTTATAATACACATAATAAATTATTCAAAAGTAAATAAATTAAAAATAATCACAATGTTTAAATTTTAAATTAAAAATATATAAAAACTTAACTTGGTTTAATTATAACCTTAAAAATAAGATAATATCTATTTTTTTAGACTTAAGAGATAATATCTTGTCCGAATTCAAATATACTTTGGACTCCTGTGGCAATTCTGGGTCATGTCTTCACATGGCTTTGAATGTGACCTCTCCTTTATTTTTTTTCTTTTTGTGTTACACTTTCCAGTTTGTCAATAGTGGTGGAACCCCACGTTAAATGGGACCTTTCATCTTACTAGGTGCTTTGGCCTATGCCTAATGTGACTTGTCGTCAAAGTTTTAGTTTCTTCAAGAAGCCAGACCCACTGAAGCATTATTAGTATACGAGCGTCATGATGCCAAGGGTTTATTAGTTTTGGAATATTTTAAAATTCTTTAAATATTTTCTAAAATAAAAGTAGAGGAAAAACATTATTTGTAAAGTTTATATCTAAATTAATAAATCTTATTTACTTATTAAAGATTAATTTTATCAATTTATGACTTTTTTTTCCTAACTTTATTGTAAGTATATTCAAATCCATTAACTTCACATAAGCAATCATTTGATTGCTAAACTTTACAATAATTTTAAATTTTGTGGTTATGATAAAGAGAAAAAAAAATATGAGAATATGCCAAAAAAAATTATCACTACTAGAAAAAAGGAGATTTAGAGACGAAAATTAGAGACAGAATAATTTCTGTCTCTAACAGAGACAAAAATAAAGACGAATTTGAAAAGTTAAAGACAAATGGCAAAATTTGTAATTTAGAGACAAAAAATTTTCGTCTCTAACAATCCGTCTCAAATTCCTTTTCTAAACTCATTTAGAGACGAAATTGGAGACATAAAATATTTCGTCTCTAAATTCAGAGATGGAATATTCCGTCTCTGACTTCAGAGAAGGACAGAGATGGAATATTCCGTTTCTAATTTTAAAAATTTTTTGGAGACGGATTTAGAGACGGAATTTCATAGACGAAATATTTTCCGTCTCCAATTCCATCTCTAATTTATAAATTGTGTATATAAATTTTTTATCTCTCATTTTATATATAATTTTTGAAATAATATTTAAACTATTAGTAAAATTAGCTAGAATTTAGATAATTTTTGAAAAAATTTAAGTCCCGTTTAATTTGTAGAAATAAGTTGATGGAATGGAAATCAAGATTCTCTTACATTAATTTATTGTGTTTTTTTGATATAGTTGACTATAATTTTTATTTCTACGCTATACAGATTCTCTTCTATAAAGAAGATGATTTTATCTTAAAAAACTTTTAAAAAAGGTACAAGTAAAATGAAATAAAAAAAAAATTAAAAGAGATAAATGATGAGTAGATATATTTTATTGTAGAAATTTTTCATAGTTACTTTCATTTAACAATTTTCAGAATTGATGAATAGATATATTTTATTAATATTATGAGAAATAATTTAATAAATAAACATTTATGAAAAACAAAGAGGTTAACCTCTCTCTCTCTCTCTCTCTCTCTCTCTCTCTCTCTCTCTCTCTCTCTCTCTCTCTCTCTCTCTCTCTCTCTCTCTCTCTCTCTCTCTCTCTCTCTCTCTCTCTCTCTCTCTCTCTCTCTCTCTCTCTCTCTCTCTCTCTCTCTCTCTCTCTCTCTCTCTCTCTCTGTGTGTGTGTGTGTGTGTGTGTGTGAGTGAGTGTTTATTATTCGAAAATAAGAGGTTAAAAGAGGTAAATGAAATTTTCTTTGAAATATAAGTGTGTTTTAAATCATATTTTTTATATTTTATGTCATAGAATACTATTAAAAAATTATAGAAATATTATTTTATTTGTAATTACCATTGGAGAAGAAATTTTTATCTAAGAAACAAAAAGCTCACGCCATAATTTCTTTTATTTTTATTTTTAAATAGAAAATAAATTTATAAATAAACAATTTTTTTTTTGAAAATTTGGATTATTTTCTTTTTGAATTTATTGTAATATATTTTTAAATTTTAATATTTTGAAAAAATTATTTAAAAAATTATATTGTCTTTAAAAATTAAAAAGAAAATAAACTTAAGAAATATAAAGATTTGTTAAAAATCTGAAATTTTCTTTTAAATATATAAAAAGGTCATTTAAAATATTTATTTCATAAAAGTAAATTAAAAAAATTTATTAAAAAAAACTTAAAAATAAATAAGTGAAAATACTTCAAAATACAGTAAAAAATGCTGTTTTTTGAATTAATGCCCGTATCTTTGCAAAGAATTTAATATGTGAACCAAATAAAAAAATTTTGAACCAGATATATCAGATAGCAATCTATCTTTAAATTTATATTTAAAAATATAATAATTTTAAGATTTTAAAATACGTAAACTTAAACTTATTTATTTAAAAAATTTTAAGTAGAAATATTTTTTCACGTTGAGATTGTTAATACAAAATTTATTCATATAATGTCAAAATAAAACTTAAAAAGTCAAATCACTTAAAAGGTAGAGTTTCTACTTTGGTTGATTTACATGATGCCACACCTAAAATTGTTCTGTACAAGAAGCCTTGTGCCTACCCAAGTGGTGTGAAAATAAAATAGATTGCAATATGAAACGACTCTCTTCACCTATTGTCAGTATTGTATAACATTATGATCAACCTTACTTATTTTTACAGCCAAGTAAAATAAATATTTTACAAAAAAAAAATTATAAAAAATGTAATGCATAATCAAGTAGACCCCCTTAATCTTAGAGTTTATTTGGGTGAATAAATTTTACATATTTTTTACAAAGTTTTTTTTTGGACTGGTTTTTTTTACTAGGTGAATGAATGTTGGTTTTTTTTTTTGGACAAAAGGCCGAAGTCCAATCACTAAACATATATAAAGTTAAAATTGGAAGATATAAGATTAGTCTATAAAAAAGATACAAAAAATTAAATCACTAAAAAATATATAAAATTTAAATTAAAAGATATCAGATCAGTAAAAACAAAAGCACAGACAATGAGGCCCACTTGAAGATTGGATTGCAGGCCTGGACATGAGAGAGTCCAGGCCCGATGGACTTAACAGCCCCCTTACCCATCACACTTTCCACCCTAGCCTCCTCTTCCATCTTCCAGATTCTCATCGTGCCCTAGCCTCTTGCCTCTCGAGAACCCCTAATAGCCTCATCGTGCCCTAGCCTCTATATCTTATCGTGCCCGAGAACTCCCTTGCCTCCCGAGAACCCCCCATAGATCTGATTCATTTCACACTCACATTCGAGCCCCCCGTGAACTGTTCTTCGGTGTTCACCTCTTCGTTCGTGTGCCCTAGCCACTCGCCCTGCTCTCCGCCGATACTGCCTGCTGCTACTGCAAAAGTGGCCATAAAATTCTGGCCTTCTTCAGTGACCTCCTTGTTCGTTACGGCTGCCTGTGAAAATAGAGAAAACATTCACCCTTGATTGGGTGGTCGGGACTTCCCAGTCTCTCTGTGAGTTCAGTGTTCAACACCTTGAGGAAGAGGTGCATTTTTCTCCTTGCTTTTTGGTCATTGTTCTACTTCTCTGTCCCGTGGATTTCTGCTTTTAAGATATTATATGTTCCTGCCCATATATGTTTCTGCTTTGAAGGGCTATGGAAAAATCTTGATTGGGTGGTTAATTTATGAGTGGTAGATATTGAACTTTGTTACCTTTTTCTTGTCAATTTTGGTTGATAGATATATTTCAGTTTATTATACCTTTTTCTTGACTCTAGTATAAAAATTTTGGGCTGTGCCTCCATTTTGGTTGGTCTATCTCAGAAGTGAAAGTGGGACAAAAGAAAACAAGGAAAAATTGAGGAATAATTATCATTTAGATAGGCTATACTTGCTTATGTAGCCTGTACTAATTCAGGTAGAAAAACATGCCATGTTTTCTTATAAGTCATAATCAGTCCTATGGGAAAGGCCCCAAAATCCATGCCTGTAAGTATCAATTGGCATTTTTTTTGACAATCTTACTGCTTTATTATTATTTATCTTACAATTTTGTAGTATGAAAATAATTGTAGTAAAAGCTACAGAGTGTACATATGAATGCCGATTTTACTGCAGTTTGAGTCACTAAATAAATTCAAAAGGCAAGCTCTATTGCCATTGTTTTTGTTCTATGTAATATTAAGCAAGGAGAAAGATCCTTTGGTTCTAATTTTCTCTGTCATGGATCCTCTTTCTGTCCTGTGGAATATTTCTTCTGATACTTGCTTATGTTGCTTTGCATAGGTTATCTAAGCAACTTTTTCTCCTTTACTCTGTTGTGCTTTTCAAGTCTAACAAATTAGAAATTAGAAATTCGGAGCTATTCAGAGTAACTATACTTTTGAAGTGGTTTTAGTAACTCTATTTGAAAAAGCAGTCAATGAATCTATGGGTAGGGAGGAATAGCCCAAACAATACTAATTATATGATATAAGTGAAATATAATGCAACAATTATAAATTATATATCTAATTCTTTTATTTTCTTTACTATTTTAGTGTAGTTGAATATAATTTAGTTTTCATGAATATAGGGATGTTATGAAACGAAAAGGATGGCTATCACTAGATTGGCCTCAAAGTGTCCCTATTAAGTATTTCAAGACCTTGAATATAGAGATATTCTGATTTTTGTAATTTTCTGTATAGGAACTTAAAGAATTGATGTAAGCTGCCAGCAATTATGAGTTAACTTAGGATGCAAATGTCTGATCTCTGTAATTTAATGCAAGATATTATCACCTTATTGCCCTTGACATGATATACTATGTGATTTGTTAATGGAATGCTGTGGCACATGCCCTGGTGTGTGGCAAAGCGCCAGAGTGCACTGTGAGACAGATTTTGAACGTAGGTGGGTCAATTGCTAATCAGAAAATGGTATCACAGTGGGCGATTTCAGTCAACTAAGATTCTAAGAATATGAACTTATGTCAAATGTGGAGTTATCCTTGTAAAGCGTCCATGTGAATAGCTTCTTTTGACTACTTGGCTGCTCCAGTAGGCATAACATAATGCAACAGTTCATACTTGATGCTAAAGTATCAAATCTGTATGAGCATCTTGATCCTCATGTATATTTCATTTATGTTTCAAAATATGATGTGCTTATAGACTCTCTTTTTATACATTCTTCACAAGAAACCATGTGAAATTGTATATTGCCACCTTAAAAAAAATCAAAAGCGTAATTAAGTTTAAATTTTTTCAACAATTTTGTCACAAGAAACCATTATACAGAAATTTTTTTTTGCTCCTATGGGAAGACATGACTAGTCAGACTATTAATCAATAACAAAATTTCTATTCAGTCCTTCATAAGATCTAAACAGAAGAATATGATTCTAATTAAGTTCTAATCTATAGGGATCTGAAGTTTAGAATATAGTTCCTTTTTATGAAAATTTAAAATAAGAGAGGTTAGTGTAATTTTATTAAAACTTGAGGGGGAGTGATTGTAGGTTTTGTAAACTCCAGAGGAGGTTCTTGTTTCTATTTGATACTAGAGGGGTTATAATTGTAATGTTTTCAAACTTTACGAAGGTAATGTAGTTGATTGCTCTAAAATATTTGACAAACGACATTGATTGTTAAGATATGAATGATCCAACATGTGTTCAATGACCTTCAATCATTATTTTGGATTTCATATAATTTTGTTCTGGTGCGTGCAGGAAAGAAAAGAAAGAGAAGCCTCTGCTGCAGAAGGGGGATGGACAGTTGTTGTACACCATAAGGGTAGGAAGAAAACTACTAACTCTGAAAGTGGAATTGCTGTGGGCTCTGCTGCCCAAGCTGCTGTGGAGAAAAAAATAGCCAAGAAGAAGCATAAAGAGGTCGGGTTGGATTTCTATCAATTCCAGAAGAAAGAATCCAAGAGAACTGGTATGACTATGAACAACCATCTGTGGTGTGGCCATATTATGTTTTTCTAGTGAATGATTAATATATTTATAGAATCTTGTTTCTTTATCAAGGAAATATGAGTCACTAGAGAAGAAAAGCTACTGCGTCAGGTGTTTAAGCATTAGGAAGAACCAAATTTTGCATGAGGATTTATGGTAGAATTGTTGACTTCTGGGGTTTGGGCTGCAGAAGAAAACTCTAATAGGCTGGGCTAGAACAATGTAAAATTGGGCTTCATTTTTCCTCCAACAAAATAGTTATAAAGTTGTACAATTTTATGAGTTAAATTACATTTTTGAGTGGGCTGTTTAATCAAATGTAAGCCTCTAAGACCTATGCGCACCTACAGGCTATATATTATTAATGTTTCAAGGCTTACAATGGCCTGTTTCCTAGATTAAATTTCTAGAGGCATAACGTTCTATAAATGGGTCAAATCATAAATAGGACTAAGTCAACACCATCCATTATAACAATGGAGCATTACAAAGATTATCTTGTGTTGACAAATTAGATATAGTCCTATAGAAATTAGTTTAAATTTTCATAGAGTGAGAGAAATTCAACCACAAAACAATGCGGGAATGATTATAATTACTTTTCTTTTTGTTTTTTGGTTAAAATTATGATGAGTATAATGAAGAAAATGGTAACTACCATTTGTTCATTTTAAAACTGTTGAATAATACTAATAAATGATTATTCTGTTCAAGAGGAATTGAGCCCATAATAATATAGTTTTGAGATTTACTCATGTAATTATGATGTCCCTTTTGGATTTTATGTCAAGCTACTATTATGATCATGTTCCTGATTTTCTCATTTTGATATCTGGATGTGTACTTAAATGACAGTTCATTTTGGCATGTAATTGCATCATGGATAGACGGATCATGCTGACATTTTGATTAATGAAAAATTCCAGCTTTTATTTTGGCTAATGACCAAGAAAATGACATTTTGTTCCTGCTGCTGTATTTTGAATCTTGACTCTTCATATAAAAAAGCATAATCTCATTTTTGCAATTTCTCATTTATGCAATTCATACACAAATTTGATGGACGTTTTGAGAACTTGCAAATAACACGTAAAATACTTTATTGCTGCTTTTGGGTTATTCTCAATTTTCAACTTCAAATTAATCACCTGTAGTAATGTACACTCTTCTAAACTTGATTTAATTATTGTAATAAATGTTAATAGTTATATATGAAATAAGTTAAATTATGTGTTATAAACTATACATATTACTTACTTTTTATGTTAGATTAATATTCTCATACATATTTAGAGTAAATAAAATTTTTAAAATATTAAAACTTCAAAAAAAATTTATAAATTGTATTTTAAAATGTGAATATGTAAACCGGCTATTTTAGATATATCTCTACTTTATACCTAAACTTTCTACTTGATAACCATTACCCCTGATTTTTATGTAAATTTTTTAATATGTCAGGCATTTTGATTATCGGATATTTTGAGCAGTATAGTAAGTGGAAAACTTTCTTGAATTTGGATAGGGTTCAAATAGTAAATATATGTTTCAAATTTGGATTCAAATATTAAAGAAGAAGAAGAAGCAGAATACCCACTCATTTTTGTTCTTAACAATATAGACAACTGAACTTATAAATTACAAGATAGAAAAAAAGGCTATTTTCTAAATGATCCTATTAATAGGTTGATTGACCTTGTGACCATTCTATTGGTATGAAATATAAATTATTTCTTGTGGTTTCTAATTGGTCAATGTAATATATAGTATTTTAAACCTGGCAAGACTCCTTTAGTTCAGGTACTTTAGTAGCCAAGGTGAGGGGACTTGAGGGGTGGTTCTGTAATTACCCTAACAACCAAGTTAGCGTTAACAATGGAATATGAACATTACAAGATTCTACGATCATTACTTGGAGGAGAAGGGGACTCAACTCAAGTGTACTCATGTCTATGTTAAACTTAGATGGCTTAGTTTGTCATTGAGCCAGGCATAGATTAAGTTAAACTCGAGTAAACTTAGGTACCTTAGATATAGGCCTTTTGGTGAGTCAATCAACCTAAAAATCTAATGGACTAGGTCTTCGTCTAGATTGTGTATCACCATTAGGTCCCCCTTATGTACTTACGGACTAGGCTACTATTCAAGGGTGCCCTTTACTTATAGAGAATAGCATCCTTATTCTATTGCATCCAATAGGTTGGTATCGATGCCAACTTTTTATGTTATTATAGTATTGTTCTCTTAGCCCTTTCTTGTAGTTCGATTATTTTGAGTACACCGTCAATCTTTTTGTAGTATATGTTTATTTCATATACACATCTCAGTCCATTTAGCTTATGCGTGCCACACGTGTTATTGTTTGAATTTTCATCACATTTCTTTCTTTCTTTTCCTAGATTTGCAAAATTTTTTGAATTGCATTTTTAGAATTTTGGGGTCCATGACTTCATAGGGTAAGATATCCATATACTCTCATCAAAATTGAATTTTAGAATGCAAGCACAGACATATCATAGAGGTTGGCTTTAAACTTTTAGCAAATTTCTATGTCTGTGTCTTATAGGGATGTTGCCTTTTTTATAACAACATATTTCATCAATTTACTTCCTACCCTCAATTTAAATAGTCCAACAACCTTTTAGAATACTTTATTTTGCTCCTCCTCAATATAATTAGTCGAAAATAATTGGTCATTCTTGCTTTTCATACCTTAAGGCCATATAATAAACATACACTTCAATTTAGACCACTTTAATGTGCTTTCATGGACTATAGTGACAAACATAAAGGTTACAAGTGTTTAAGTCCTTATGGTAGAATGTTTATTTCTAGTGATGTTATATTCAATGAGATTCACTTCCCTTTTTCCTCTAATCCTTTTTTTAAGGCCCAAACACTTAATTTTGTTCCTTCTATGTCTTCTTCTATCTCTTCATTTATTCCTACTATTATTCCCTCATCTAATGCCTAATATTTTGCTAATGTTTACGAGCTACAAGATATTCCTAATGTCCCAAACATTATCACTTACTTACTTGTGCATTTGATTGAGAATACTGATGTTGAATTAGCATATATTCATAATGACAGTTTACTTCTTGTTGAATTAGCATATATTCATGATTGAGAATACTGATCTTGAGAAATATGCATAATGTTAACTTGTTGTATGCTTTGTATTTATTTGATAGAGTTAGGAGAATATATGTGAATATAGATAGTCAGGAAATGTCTGTATATTTTGTATGTATTTGATAGGGCCTATGATATTCTATGAATATATAGTCCAGTTAGACCTATGGTTCCGGATGTTCTATGATGAATAGTTTAGAGGTGACTTCTAACGTCTTGTTAGTTATTTGTTATCTTTGAGTCTCTAAACTCATCTTCTCTGCCATGAAAAAGTGCTAGAACAGTGGGAGTGAGGAGAAGAACTCCACACCATATCTAAGGGAGGAAGGAGAGTAAGGTGAAAACTAGCCAAGCAAGATGTAGGAAACATATCTTAGGTAGGTTTAACAATGATTTCTTTTTGAAAACACCCTAAAATCTATATGATTTAAGTAAGATTCTAACTTTAGAACTTCAAGAAAAATTATTGTATTTTAGTTTTGTAGTTACTGGCCATAGGTGGGTTTTATCTAGATGCATGTAAACCATGTATTTTGTGTTAAAAAATATGCTTTGAATGGGTATTAATTTTGCATAGAATGGCTGGAATATTGCTGTTCTGGCTAATATTTAAATGATGTATGCTTGTATGAGGATGAAGAATTAAGAAATGGAGGTTTGTTAATCAAAAAATTGATTTCTATTCACATTATGCCTTTGATGTTGGTATTGGTTCAAAATGTTATTATAATTTGTGCTATATTGAATTAAGATGTTTGTTTTGATTCATGTATGCCTAAAAACAAGATGGAAGTTCCTGAACATCGTAAGTGGATGGATAATAGGGTGGGTCCTGATAAGAGAACAGTTATAAATGAGTTTATGGTAGGAGTTATTGAGTTTATAGAGTTTGCTTGTAGTCAGGATCATTTTAAAAGTATAAGAAAGTTGAGGTGTCCTTGTAAAAAATGCAAGTGTCAGAAGTATTGTTCAGTTGATGAAGTGAAAACCCATCTTTGTATGAAGGGATTTATGAGTAATTATTATTATTGGACCAACCATGATGAACCAAGACCTCTCTTTCCACCAATGGTTTCAAGAAACTCATATTATGGAAGTAGTGACTTTCAGGCATGCTTCAATGATCAGGAACATATGGTAATGGATGCTGCTGGACCATCTATTGATAATTATATAGAGCAACAAGGTTTTGCTCATTGCGAACAGAGGGATGAAGATCCTAACCCGAAAGCCAATTTTTTTTTAATATGTTAGAAGTTGCGCATGCTCCTTTGTATGACGGTTGTCAAAATTATTCTAAATTATCAGCTGTAGTGGAAGCTTTGGGTATCAAGTCCGACTTCAACATATCTGAGAATTGTTTCAATCGGTGGGTACAATTTATGGGAAATGCATTGCCAAATGAAAATCATATACCTAAAAACCTCTACCGTGCAAAGAAATCAGTGGAGCAATTAGGATTATATTGTATAAAAATTCACTGTTGTCGAAACGGATGCATGATTTATCATAGTCCTCTTGATAAGGAGCTTCGTTATTGTAAATTTTGTGGTGAAGAGCGTTACAAAAGGGTCATTAGAAATGGCAAAGCAAGAGAGCTTCCAGTGAAAAAAATGTGGTATTTTCCACTTATTCCAAGGCTACAAAGACTTTATTCATGTTGGCCAGTTATTGTTACCCCTTACAATCTTTCCCCTTAGATGTGCATGAGAAGAGAGTTCTTGTTCTTGACCATTATAATCCCTGGTTCTTCCAATCCAAAGAAAAGAATTGATGTGTATTTGCAACCACTTATAGATGACCTCAAACTTTTATGGAATACTGGTGTCACGACTTATGATATCTCACTAAAATAGAACTTCAATATGAAAGCTTGTTTGTTGTGGACCATTAATGAATTTCCAGCATATGGGATGCTTTCAGGTTGGATGACAATGGGAAAACTTGCTTGTCCAATATGTATGGAGTGTTCAAAGGCATTCACCCTTCGACATAGTCGGAAGACGTCTTTCTTTGATTGTCATAGACAATTCTTGCCACTTGATCATAGTTACAGAAGGAATAAGAATGCTTTTCGACAGAGACATACTGAAACATCTTTACCTCCGCCTCAGTTAACAGGTGAAGAAGTGTTGGAAAGGGTTAGACATATGCCTAGCATAACTAAAGAGACATATGATAATATCCCAGGGTATGGAGTTATTCACAACTGGACGAAGCAATCTATATTTTGGGAGTTACCATATTGGAAAACAAATCTTCTTCCACACAATCTAGATGTTATGCATATTGAGAGAAATGTCTTTTTGAATATTTTATACACAGAGATGGACACTAAAGGTAAGACAAAAGACAATTTTAATGCAAGGTTCAACTTGGCAGAAATTTGTAGGCGGAATGAATTAGAGCTGCAGGATGAAAGAGATGGCAAGATAATTAAACCCAAAGCAAAATACACATTAACTAAGCAACAAAGATTATCTGTGTGTGAATGGGTCAAAAAATTGAAACTGCCAGACGGATATGCCTCTACATTATCAATGTGTGTTGACATGAGAGAAGCAAAGTTATTTGGTATGAAAAGTCATGATTGTCATGTGTTTATGTAACGCTTGCTCCCAATTGCATTCAAAGTATTACCAAAGCCTATTTGGAACACACTCACAGAATTTAGTCAGTTCTTTCGAGAATTGACTTCCCCATTGTTGCGAGAGGATACTTTACATGTGATGGAGCAAAACATTCCAGTCATTCTTTGCAAATTAGAACAAATTTTTCCTCCAAGTTTTTTTGACTCAATTGAACACCTTTCAATTCATTTGCCATACGAAGCAAGGGTTGGAGGTCCAGTGCAATATCGATGGATGTATCCATTTGAAAGGTAGAGTTATGTATCATTTTTGTTTTTTTTTTAAATTATGGAATCATATTCATAGTACTAAATGTATAAATTAAGTGTATTAGGTTTATTCACACACTAAAAGACAAGGTGAAGAACACAGCTGTAGTTGAAGGATCAATTTGTGAAGTTTATTTGGTAGAAGAGACCTCTACATTTGCATCCTACTATTATCCACCTGATGTTTCATGTAGAAGGACTCAAGTACCATGAAATGATGATGGAGGTCAAGGTTGTTCAATTAGACCACCGCTTTCTATCTTTAATTATCTTGGCCGTCCAACCGGAAGATGCATATCCTTCATGTTGGAAGAAAGGGACCTGCAAACCGCACATTTATATGTTCTTCTAAATTGTCCTGAAGTGGAGCCATTTTTAATGTAAGTGTATAAAATGCTCATTTAAGTGTTATATAAATATATATATCACTATAAATTGTTCTAACATGTTTTCTAAATGTAGCACATATACTAATATGTTACAAGAATGTGAGATGAGTGACTCGGAAGTGGATAGACAAATCTCCACAATGTTTCCTATTTGGTTTAAAGAATACGTATGTTGCATGAATTCTCTTTAATTCCTTATTTTCTAACATTTTGCTTCTTATGTGAGACTGACTTAAATATTTGATGACTAGGTGTTAAATAATAATGTTGAAGATGTCCTTCTAAAGAGTTTGGCATGGGGTCCTCAAAGAAAAGCCAACAAATGGCCATCATATTATGTAAATGGTTATAAATTTAATACAAAAGATCATGGCCAAGGTATGGGTACAACAAATTTCGGTGTATGTTTTCAAGGTGGTATGGATGAAACAACATAAAATAATTATTATGGGGGTTTTAACAGACATTATTGAAGTACACTATACAGGATGGCTTATAAAGATGTTAGTTCTATTCAAATGTGATTGGTTTGATCCCACCTTAAATCATGGAACAAAGGTAGATAACTATGAGATTATTGAGGTTAGAACATCCAGGAGATTTAAAAATTATGACCCTTTTATATTTGCACAACAAGCAACGCAAGTATATTATACACAATATCCTGAAGGGCAACGTGATTGGTTAGTAGTGATCAAAACTAAGGCACAAACCACAATACAAACCGCAATAGAAACTAAAATGCCTGAAAGTGATGTTCCATACCAAGAAGAGTCATCAATGCAATCGCTTGTAATAGTTGCAAATGACAATCTCGAGCAGTCTTGTTGATATTGAAGGCCCTATGGATGAAGTATATGGTTCTTCTTTGAACCTACATGAAGTATATACAGATATAGATATTGAAATAGAAGATATGGATGAAGAAGATACTGAGGAAGAAGGAGAATGGGAAGAAGAAGAAGAAAATGATAATGATGAAGATGCTTAGGTATTGTTAGGTTTCTTCATTTTACTAAGTGTATTATGTAGATCATATATTATGTATTTGTGAAGTAGGTTATAAATCTATGGTAGTATGGTTATGAGTTTCGTTATCATTGTCTTTTGTAATTATTTGTATTGTTTATTATTAAATTGTCATCAAATTTAATTGAAATAGATGATTATGATTATCTTTTTGTCTATAGATGACGGGTAGAGGACGGGGTAGAGGTAGAGGGCAGGGATGGGCTATCTTTCAGCCATATACACAACCAGACACATCACCTGTTGCTGACATAGCTCACCTTGACCAGATCCACATTGGACATACACCTACTTCATCTCCCTTTTCCCAGACTTGTCATACTTCTACTCCATCTTTCCATTCACAAGCAGTGCATTCCAATGCCTCATCTCCTCATCTTTCTAGTACAGTTGCCCCTACCCCACCTACACATACCATATGTGCCCCATCTCCTAATCCATCAGCATGTCCAAATGTTGAGCCAGTTCCTTTCACACAGACTATTCAGTGGGAAACAAGGGACATAGATGGTTGAATTTGGATTAGATCTGCATCTGGGAACACGTAAGTAATATGTGTGTTTTTTTTTTGTCAGTAAATTTATTTAAATTGATATCTATACTTCCAGCTTTTATCCTGACATCTTAACAAGAGGTGTCATCACAACGATTTTTAAGAAAAAATTTGAAGGTGGTTGGTCCAATTGGGGAAAAGTAGACAATAATACCATTCAAATGTGGTTCGAGGAGTTCAAGGTAATATGTAACATTTCCTATCATATTTATTGATATCTTTTTTAAAAATGTGTGAATGTTATGTTAATTTGTTTACTTTCTTTGTTTAGGCAAATTTTAAGTGGTTGGACAATGATGAGCACAATATTAAAAGGTCATTTGACAGTAAGGGATCAACAGCCCTAAAAAATACATTGTTTAAGGTGCGTAGCGGTGAGGATAAAGGGTGTCTAGATTCCACCAGAGAAGCTACAACAGTTAAGGGCTGAATGGGATAGTGAAGACTGACAAGATAAAGCAAAAAAAAAAAAACAAAATAGACTTTCCAAAAAAGGACTTAATGTATATAGTGGAGGGTCTATATCTGCACGAGAGCATGCCAAAAGAATGGTGAGTAATTTTTATCAATTATATAATGATTTAAGTTCTTACTTCAATATTATTTAACTTTTTATTATTTTAGAGGGTGCAAATGAATAAGGAACCAACATGTTTTGAGTTGTATGAGCGGCTTCACCGGCCCAAAGGAAAGCCATCGGGTTGGTTCAACAACCAGCAATGAAGAATTACTATATATAGTCACTACTCTTTTATTTTCATTTCTTTACAAATATTCATTTTGTTTAATCATTTTATTTTTTCAGGAAATGTATCGAACAAAAATAGTTGAGAGACAGTCTGAATCTCAGAGCGATGAAGGTTGTAGCCAACACTCCACTCAACATTCAGATAATGTTGTTTATTTGGATGTGGTTGGCGGCATGAACAATAAAGGACAGATATATGGACTGGGATCTTAAGCACATAATGTATTGGCAGTAAATTCTTCTTCTAGGTCTTCCGCTTCTGATGAAGTCTCAGCAAGCTCCTCTTCTGTTATGAATGCAAAAATTGAGGCTTTATCTGCACGGCTCAAATAGAGTAAAGATGAAAATTTTATGTTAAAGCAAAAGGTTGAGGAATGGGATCGGATGTTTCGGTGCCTCATGATAGATGGTAGTATAAGAATGCCCTCCTCGTCTCCACCTAGAGAAGAAGAGAATAATAACAATGAGCAAAATAATAATACTGTTGATGGATCATGATAGTTTGTGTTATTTATGACTTTGTGTTATGTATTAATGATGCAAAAGTGTTTGATTGGTGATATTTTCATGTAATGTCATTGGATTATTAAAAATTTATGTTGATATGTTTTTGGATGATAAGAGGTTTGACATTTTTTAAAATTTATGCTGATATTTCTGCCTGAAATGTTTGGTTTTTGGCTGTTGGTTTATATTGGTTGTTGGTTGATAGGTTTGAGATTTTTAAAAATATTTTTAAATATTTTTCTGCTATTAGAGACGAAATATTCTGTCTCTAAAATGAGAGATGAATAATTCGTCTCTCAATGTAGAGACCGAATATTCTGTGTCTGGAGTCAGAGACGGAATATTCCGTCTCTAAATCAGAGACAAAAAATTGTCTCTGACTCCAAAGACGAAAAAATTCGTCTCTAATTTCAGAGACGGAATTTGTAACCAAAATTAGAGATAGATATATTACTTTTAGAGATGGAATTTAAATTCTGTCTCTAAATTTTAGCGACTGCGCTTTTAGAGACGAAATTATTTTCGTCTCTGATTTCATCTCTAACTACGTTACAGACAGAATTTTTCTTGTTTAGAGACGGAAAAATTTCAGCTCTAAACAGGATTTTTCTAGTAGTGTATAATAATTGCAAATTATCATAAAGTAATATTTAATAGGCATTTTTAAAAAAATTTCAACATACTTATTGAATATAAGTTTAAAAAATATGTTGAAAAAAAAGTGTTTGAAAAATGGGAGTATTGGGAGCATTTGACCAGAAGACTTCTAAAGGTTTGTGAAGTTACCACCTGTTATAAACTTTTGGTCATTTGTCGTATCAGGGCAAAGAGTATTGGGAGCATTTGACCTACGTGATAGGGACATATGCATCAATGTCTCAGGCTCTAATCCACACTAGAAGCAGTGGCTTTTTTTATTCATCCTTTCCTATTTAGGGCTTTAATATTGGGTAGGATATCATGGCAAATCATTAGAAGACATTTTTGTGAACCAAATAAATGATAAAACTCATAAAATTAATGAAAATGGATTAGAAAAATTTCCAAGGCCCATGAATTTAGAGTCATCACATATTTTTAGGATAGCCTCCTCAAAATTTGATTGTTAAATGAGTGGAAAAAGAAGTTACAGGTCGTCAAGGCTAATAGAGCATCGATGCCAAGAGGTGTGCTTTATTTGGGCAGTTTTATAAGCTTTGATCATGAGTAAAAGATGGTAATCGAAATCATTATGTAGCGTTGCGTCACTATTTGTTGAAGTTTAGATAACATATGTTCAAGTTAACTTCTAGGGGGTAGAACTTCACTGGCCAATCTCGTATCGGCATGTGTACGACTAGACCTATGAGAAGAAACCTAGATGCTACATCTCCAATAGAGCAAAGAGATTCATCATAACTGTTTCTTTCGTCCTATTTTATGGGATTTTTGTTACTTATATTACTTTGATCCTGATATTTTCTTCTTGTGTTATTCTAGGAAGCCCTTAACACTATAATAGCTTAAGTAAGGGGAAGACTTTTATTCCTATCTTTCCATTACCTGTGATGTCTGGGTAGATGTTGCGAGTGTTAACAAGAAGGGTCACACTCACAGTACAGGGGCATAACTAGCATGCTGACATAGGCACCTCTTCAAATGCATTGGCTCCGACTATGTATGGGGCCTACTTTTACTCCCAGCCAAGATGTAATCCAAGTCATCAATGTGGCGATGAAGAACTTTCTTGGCAGAAGATATTGAATCCAACCATGAACTACATTCCTAGATTCCATTATGAAGATGTAGCCAAAAAGCCATAACTTTTGAAGGCATGGCTAAGGCTAACAATGGAATATAGACCAACTTCAAATTCTAATTGGATATGATATATATTGGCCTAAATTTTTTTTTTAGTGGTGACCTCTTTTAGTCGCCACTAAATATTATTTTTTAGTGACAAACTTAAATAGTCACTGAAAATTTATTTTTTGTGACGACCCAAAAGGTCGCTACAGAAACCATTCACTCACGCTTGTATAGGCAACAACTTGGTGGTGACTAAAAATTTCCACTAAATATTTTTAGTGGCAATTTTTGGAATCATCACCGAAAACCTATTTTCTTGTAATGTATGTGATTTGCTTGTTAGAGAAGCTCATGAAGGTAGTTTGAAAGGACATTTTGGCATATGTAAGACTTTAGATGTTTTGTTTGAACACTTCTTCTAGCCTCCTATGAAATGAGATGTAGAACGAATATGTGGGCAGTGTATAACTTGTAAACAAGCTAAGCTTAAGATTAAACCTCGTGGTTTATATACTCATTTACCTATACCTAGTGAACCTTGGATTAATATATCTATGGATTTTGTGTTAGGTTTAGCTAGGTCCAACCGTGGTAAAGATTTAATTTTTGTTGTTGTGGATATATTTTCTAAAATGGCAAATTTTATTCCATGTCACAAAATTGATAATGCTTCACATGTTGCTAATCTGTTTTATATAGAAATTGTAAGATTGAATGGTATGCCTAGAACAATTTTTTTGGATAGAGATGCTAATTTCTTAAGCTATTTTTGAAAACTATTGTCAGATAATTAAGAGATTAAATTTTTATTTTCTTCTACTTATCACCCACAAACTGTCAAACTAAAGTAGCGAATAGAACTTTATCTACTTTGTTAAAGACTATTATTAAAAAGGACATCACAACACGGGAAGAATGTTTACCACATGTTATGCTTGCTTATAATCATAATATTCATTTTGGCACTAAGTTTTCACCATTTAAAATTGTTTATGGTTTTAATCCTTTGACTCCATTGGATTTAACACCAATACTTTTTTCTAAATGTGCTAACTTAAATGGAAACAAAAGGTTAAATTTGTTAAATAAATATATGAGAAAGAAAAACTCAACACTAAGCGAAGAACGTAACAATATGCAAAACAAGCCAACAAAGTGCATCACAAGATGGTATTGGAACTTGGAGATTGGGTTCTGTTATATATGAGAAAAGAAAGGTTTCCAACACAAAGGCGGTCTAAGTTACTTTGGAGAAGAGATGGTCATTTTCAAGTTCTTGAACTCCTTAATGACAATGCTTTCAAGCTGGATTTACCATGTAAGCATAAAGTTAATGCAACTTTTAATGTTACAAATTTAATTAATTTTGATGTAGGTAATGATTTAAGGACAAATCATTTTTAAGAGAAGGGAAATGATGAAGGCATGGCTAAAACTGACAAATGTAATACAAACCATCTTCAAATTCTAATTATACATATTACAAGAGTTTGAGTTAAAAGATTCAAAAAAACACTTAATGACTTAATTATGGAGTCCCAACAGAAAGAGAAAATCATTACTATTAAAGGTGGGTCAAGATTAAAGTCAATTTAAATATGGGCCAAAATCAGCCAACCTAAATATGAGCCTAAAGAGAAAAATGTTGAATATGGGCCTAAAAGACAACAAGGCTAAAGGCTAAAATATGGGTGATGTTTTTTTTGCAACTTTTTTAGTTATTTATTTATTGTTTTAATTTACTTTGATTAGGGTTAGATTACTTAGTTTATTAATTATTATATTATCTAGTTTGATAAGAATTAATTTTTTTAATTTGTTTAATATTTTTTATGTACATTAGCCTATAAATAAGCATGAATGATCAATAAAGAGAATTTAATTATTATTCATAAAAGTGAAGGTATTTTCTTTTTAATTCTTTAAAAAACTATTTAAACTTATCAAAATTTTCTATGGCGTTCATTTGACTTATCAATTAGATCTTCAATCATCGATTGTGGTGTCTTAGATCATGAGTTTTGACAGTTTGTGGTGGGGTTCATATCAACAATTGACATATATGTATACCTTAAAATAGTTATCTAATTTACATTTATATTAACTAATGCTTAGTGTTATGATAATACAATTATTTATATATGTAGGGATTTGGACATGATGTAGAAGATGGTGATGACAACCACGACAAAAATGGCACAAATCTTGGCACGGACTTCTTGTAAAAAATATTGGTTAATTAATATAGTACTCTTCAATTATTCCAATGGCAAAAGTCTTGTTTCTAGTTTCAACTTTTTAAATCGATTTCATGGTAACGTAGTATATGAATGCTAAATAGACAAAACAAATATTTTTTTTCTCGATATTTTGATTATTTATAGATGAATTAGCTACAAAATATAAAAATAACTAAAGATTAATTAGTGATGTATGAACTATGCATTAGCTATGGAAGTCAAAATCAAACACTAATTAACTATGGATTAACTATGAATTAAATTTAAGCTTGTAAAATTAGCAACAGATTAGTGTCCACTTTGTAACAAATTTTACAATTTATCTCCCAATTTGTGATGAAACACTCATCGCTTTTAAGATGGGTCATTCAATTTTTTTTTTAAAATTAGTGGCCATTAATTTGCTACGCTTTAAAGAAATTTTTTTTGTCGCTAAATGAAAGTAATGATGAAGGCCTCTCACTTATCCGTCCCTATCATTATGTAGCAATGAATATGTTACGTAGCTAATCTATTTTTTATATATTGATAGCATTATGCTACATCTTACTCGTACTCCTTCCTCCTTTTTCTTTCTCTCTCTTGTTCACTTTATTCTTCTTCCTTATATTTCTTTCCCATTTTCCAACAAATATGAAGCCATAATCTTCTCCAAACCAGGATTCTTTGCGGTGGGGGGAACCACAGCACCGCGTGCTCTGGTTGAAACGCCCCGTATTGGATCAAAGAAAGCCTAGCTCAACCCAGCCCATCGAGTCAGGCAACTGGTGGAATATACCAGTCGCCCGTTATCATGTACCATTCGACTGTCCATTTTACCAATCGACTAGTACTTGAAATATGAACTCCAGAAGTGAGAAGGGGCTAAACTAGTTGATTGGCCAAGCCCCTGATACCTTCTGGAGTTGGGACTAGTCTACTGGTATAATAGCTAATCGATTGGTGAGCCCCAATGAAAATTCAGAAGCTAGGAGGGGCTACACCAGTCGACTGGCCAAGCTCCTGCTAGCTTTTGGATAGAAGACTAATCGACTAGTCAAATGGCCAGTCGACTGGTTGGGGCCTGGGATGGACTCTAGAAGGTATCAGGGGCATTGGGAGTCGACTGGTTCCTCCATTCCTACATTTTTCCTTCCTTATTTGGCACCGGAATCCTTAATCACTTTATCATTACTGTAAAAATTTTTCTCCTAATAATCATATCAACTAAAATATCAACCTTATATTTATTAATCAATCCCTAATTTCACACAATATTTTTCTAATTAGTCCACATTGTTTTCTAGTTCCCACTACTTTTATAAAATAAAACGTAGCGTTTTACGTTTATGTTGCATAAAAACCATGAAACAACAAAGGAGAGAGTAGGAAACGTGAAGTTGGTGAGCAAGCTTGTCATAGAGCAGAAGGAAGAACAGCCGGTGAAGGAAGCAAAAATAGAGCCACAATCGCATCCATGGAGTTGATAAACGAAGCAGTGCACAGAGAAATGGAGTTGCCGGAGATTGCATTATCACAGCAACCAGAAATACATCCATTTACTGAAACCATTTTAAAACCTGAGATAGGTATGGAGTTTGATAGTTTAGATGAAGCATGGAATTTTTAGGTGACTTACGGTGGAAATATAGGATTTGGAGTTATAAAACATTATTTCAATCGTAGACCAAAAGATGAAATTATAATTTCCTATAAATTTGTTTATTATAAAGAAGGAAATATGAAGAGTGATAAAAGAGATATAAATACTACAAATCCTCGATTAGAGACTAGAACTAATTGTAGAGCAAAAATGGAGGTCACTTTGAAGAATGAAAAGTATAAGATAAATGATTTTGTAGAAGAGCATAATCACCCCTTGCATCTTCAAGAAATAATTCATATGTTAGCATCTCAACATAAGTTATCTGATATTCAAGCTTATGAGATTGAGTTGACTGAAGATGCTGGGCTGGACTCCGACAAAAATAAGCTTTTGATTTGATGAATATGGAAGCTAGAGGAAGAGCTAATCTTAGTTTTATCAAGTTAGATGCAAAAAATTATATCCGAATTAAGAGGCAAAGAAGTATGATGTATGGTGAAGTTGGTTGTCTATTGCAATATTTTCAACGTTAGATGTTAGAAAATCTATCATTTTTTCATGTCTATTAAATGGATATGGAAGAACAAATAACCAATGTATTTTGGGCTGATGCAAGAATGTTGATTGATTATAACTATTTTGGTAATGTAGTATCTCTTGACATAACATATAGTACTAATAATGCACATCGACCACTTGCTTTATTTTGTAGAATGAACATTTTAAAGGAGTTGTGATTTTCAGGGTAGTCCTATTATACAACGAAACTTTTGAGTCTTTTAAATGGCTATTTGAAACCTTCTTAGAGACACACAAGTTAAAAAAGCTGCTTACTATTTTCACGAATCAAGACCAAGCAATGACAAAAGCATTAAATGCAGTGATGCCAAGAATTTCTCATGGATTATGTACATGGCACTTAATGCAAAATGGCATTAAACATTTGGGAACTTGATGAAAGATGGCTCTTACTTTTTGACTGAATTCAAAAAGTGTATGTATGGATACGAAGAGGAAGCCTAATTTGAAATGGCGTGGAGTAGCATGTTGTCAAAATATGGTGTTCATGAGAATTCTTGGCTTAGTTCTCTTCACAAAATAAAGGAGAAATGGGTTGCTTGCCATATGAAGAAAGTTTTCACCCTTGTTATGAGAAGCACCCAACTAAATGAAAGTTTAAATTTAGACTTTAAGAGTTGCGTGAACCTAAGTTTAGATGTCACTCAATTCTTTAAACACTTTGAGAGAGTTGTAGAAGAGAAGCAGTACAACGAGTTGAAGCATGAATTTGAGTCATGGCAAAAAGTACCTAGATTGAAAATGGAGAATTCACTTATGCTACAATAACTTGCCGAAGTTTATACTATCACTGTATTTGACTTATTTCAAAAGGAGTTTGATTTATATGTGGCTGTGTGTATAAAATATAGAAATGAAAAAAATGTAATTTTTAAATATGTTGTTGGCATGGTCAATCAAGAAGGATCATATAGAGTTCTTTTTGATTATGTCAATACAACCATTTTTTGTGGTTGCATGAAATATGAAAATTTTGGTATATTGTGCTATCATGCATTAAAGATACTTGATGTGATGGATATTAAAAAAATTTCTAATCGATACGTTTTGAAGCGGTGGACAAAAGAAGCCCAGAGTGGTTTTTTCCATGTCACGAGAGGGAATGAAATAAAACAAGATTTTAGGCTTGGAAGTACGCATTGGTTCAAACAACTGTGTTCAAAGTTGATAAGATTAGAAATAGAGGTGTGTGACTGCCTAAAAGCGTATCTCATGGTAAACAAGGCTGTGGATGAATTGACCAACCAAGTCACGCAGCTTCGTGTAAGGCAAAAGAGTCCAAACTATAGCTCCAGTGAAAGCATAGAACTAGATAATGAATATGTTAAGGAAGTGAGGGGATTGAAGAAGAAAACTAAAATAAAGAGTAAGAGACGGTTGAAGAGTTGGGTTGAGGTTTAATCCCACCGAAAAAGAAGAGTTACGAGAATAAACAATTCACAAGTAAGTGAAATTATGATTATATTAGGTGTTTCTAACTTTATATTACTTTATGAATAATTTTATCTTACTTGGTCTTTGCAGAACTATTTGACACTTAGTATGATTTAAATGGAAATATCTTCTTCTACATCCAAAACACATGTTGTATGCATCCAATCACAGCATGAGTGTGATTTTAGTTATTTGAATATGTTTACGGTATGACTAATTATTTTTAATGGCTAAACAGAAATGAATTGATTTATTCTTTGTCTTACTCTTCTTTTACCTTATTGTATATAATGGCCACAGGCATTGCTTCATTAGCCCATGGAGTTGCTTAACACCATAGAATTCTTTGGAGATATCTCCGATACTAATAGATTTAAAGGTTGAGACTAGATATTCATGTTTCATATCCATGGTTAAGCGAAAATGCATAGTATGTGAGTGGCAAAATGTTAAGTTTAAGTTAGCAATCTTGCACCGTGTGTACTTACTAATGCCTCTCAATATGACTCTTTAGGTTTTGAAATGTTTGAAGAATGATTTGAAATCAAGTTGGATGCTTACTTAAGGAGTGAAACATGAATCAAGTTGGAACATCAAGTTTCAGTGATTTCCACATCAACCATCTATTAAGTGGCTTGAATGAATGAATGCAACTTGTTTTGGTGATTTCCACATCAATTAAGCCATAACCAGCCAAAAGTAGTATAAACCCATTGTGCTATGGAAATACCAATGTTTAATACCAATTTAATGCAATTCAAAGGACCAATTGACTGTCACTAGTACTAATGATAATCCAATACAATTCAAATGATCAATCCACATCAATTAAGTCAATATCCATGTTTCATACCCATAAAATGTAGTACTAATGATAATGCAATTCAAAGGACTAGTCCATATAAATTAAGTCAGAACCAATCACTAGTACTAATGATAATCCAATGCAATTCAAAAAAGACCAATACCAATCCAAGCAAAAATACAATGCAATTCAAAGTTTAATATCCATGTTTCATATCCATAAAATATAATACATTAGTTCAGTATAAAGGAGACCAATACAAAATAGTATGTATTACATAGAATTGAAACAATAAAAAAAATCTAAGTTGGATGGCCTGGTTCTTCATCCCTGGCTTCTTGACTTGGCTCCTCATGCCCTATGTCTCCATCCTGTGCTTCTTGATGACTTTGTTCTAACTCTTGATCCATTGCTTCTTGATATGGTTTCTCTATGTGTCCATGCTGTACTTCTTTAAATCTGCATAGTCTCTCAAAGAAGTCAGCCATATTCTATTCAATTCATATCACTCTAGTGCTCAAATTTGTCAGAGTGTCATCCATGCTAGTTAATTTTAAATTTGTAGTTTCAAACATACTACATATGTGTTGTAGTATGAGATTTCTTGATTCGTGCTCCGTTGATGGTTCATTACTCTTAGTAGCTTTTCTTTGCACTGGCTCATTTTCGTTTTTCCTTTTCCAAATCCACATATTATCTTTTTTTTTTTATAAATTCTATCCTATTCATGTTATTTTCATTGAATACTTTAGGAACAATGAATTGGCCATCTTTTGTATCAATACCAAAATGTTGGAGGAGTCTGGTGATGGCTAATGCATAGGGTAGACTCTTTTTAGCCTGCTTGTGAGCTGTGATTATAAACTTCATCATAAAATGAGGATAATCTATCACTCTACCCTGTAACTAGCAATATACCAATACTTGCTCCAAATCACTCATGTAAGAGTAGTTTTCAGCCTTTGAAAGTAACATATGACAAATTATGTAAAAAACTACATTGGTATTAATACTCAAGTCCTTTGTATATATCTTAGTGCTAGATACCCATTATTGTCCTAAGATTTTGGAGACAACAGCTTCCCTTTTATACCATGGAATGTCGGACATGGACTCATCCAACTTACATGCATTATCATCGAGCACAGGAAAGCCAACAACTCTAGTAAATAAATCTTTATTGAATGAAATTTTCACTCCTCTAACCTCTGAGGTAAATTTCAATTCCTCTTTGTTGTATGTTAAGTTTGTAAAAAAAGCTCTAATTACATTAGGTGAGTATGGTGTCCCGTAGCTAAGGTACTATTGCATTTCTTAAGTTCTCACTAGAATGTTCAATTCTAATCTTTCTCTATCCAGAAAATCAAGATTGAGATACATACCTTGGACCACGGTCCTGTCCATGAAATTCTTCTGATATCGTCATTCTTACTCTACCGAGATCAATAGGGGCACAAGAGCTTGAGATTGTGTAGTCTCCCGAGATTAAGATGAGCTGGGAGCTCCAATTCATAGTCTCTTGAAAGATGTCTTTGGAGGCATTTGTTAATGAGAGTTGAATTTGGAAAAATGGGGCCGAGGAACCCTAACGACGATTTTGGGATTTTTGGAAAATCTAGGTTGTTTACGGTGGACTGTAGGTGGGGGTTTTGGATTAGAGGGTTTTAATCAATGTGTTTTGGCCCAAATTTTGGAAATGGAGATATGAGTTTCGGGAATTCAAGAGAGGAGATTGAGAACTATCGACAAAAATGGTGGAATTCTGGGGGATTTTGAGTTTAAAGACCTTGACCAATTAACTATCAGGAACATCAATTGACTGGTCTTTAAAAACATAAGCCTGTTAGGCGATTGTCACGTTGATAAGTCGTCTGGAAAGAAAGTACCAGTCGACTGGTGAACTAAACAATCAATTGTCGAGCCTCTGTAATCAATTCCAAAAACTAGCAAGGGCTGGGCTTGTCGACTGGTCCATCCCCTACTAGTTTCTGGAATTAAGACTAGTCGACTGGTCAAATGGCCAGTCAACTATCGAGTCTCTGGCCCAAAATCCAGAAGTAAGGGCATAATAGTCGACTCCTAATACCCTTGATACTTTCTGGAGTCCATCTCAGGCCCCAACCAGTCAACTGGCCATTTGACCAGTTGATTGGTCTTCTATCCAGAAGCTAGCAAGGGTTTGGCCAATCGACTGGTTCAGCCCTTGCTAGCTTTTGGATTTCCATTAAGGCTCACCAGTCGACTGGCTATTGTACCAGTTGACTGGTCCTAACTCCAAAAAGTATTAGGGGCTTGGCCAGTCGATTGGTCCAGTCTCTGCTCGCTTCTAGATTCCATATTTCAAGTACTAGTTGACTAGTAAAATGGTTAGTCGACTGGTACATGATAACTGACTCAATGGGCTGGGCTGAGCTGGGCTTTCTTTGATCCAATACGGAGTGTTTCAACCACAGCACGTGGTGGTGTGGTTTCCCCACCACAGAGGATCCTAGTCCATCTTCTCCTACCAAAAATATGTTCATCCAATTTGAAAAATTCAAAGAAACTGGCATTTCAATATTACTAGAGCTTTCCCATTCTTTATAATTGCCATAGCATTCTCTCCCCTCACCATTTTAGCATGCAAAACTAGGGAATTCAAGATTACAAATCCACATTCATATTTCCTAGTTTTGAATGGATAATTTAAAAATTCATGAAATTTGAAATGTAATGAAATTGAATTGCCACAATTCAATTTTTATCATTTGAAATATCTTTTGTTTGGATAATTAATCATTATAAATAAATTTATATTTTCTTTTCATAATATTTTTAATAGTCCACTAATGTTAGATATAGATCAAAGTTTAGTTTAGTGACTAAATTAGAGACAAATTAAATTCCAAGTCTAGGGTCTAGTTTGGTGAGTAGATTTAGGCAAAGGGTTGGTTTTGAGATTTAACGGCTAAGTCCAAAGACTAAGTATGGATTCAGCAAATAGCGGGATTTAGGGTTTGGACCAAGGAATTGAGGGCAAGGTCTTGTCCTAGTCTAGTCTACTAGCCAAGGGTGAGGTGGTTGGGTTCAAGTTTGATGGGTTAGGTTTGAGCCTTAGGTCTAGGCTTGGTCAAGTGGATGGATCAAATGGTCAGGTCTTTTCTTGCGGCTGGGTCTTGGGTCCAAATCAATCTAATGGCAAAGGTTTGAGTTTGTCCAAGTTTTATGTTTGGTCAGGAGTTAATTAAGGGTCAAGTCTAATTCGGTCTTTTTCGAACCTAGCTCGTAGGAGAGAATTAAAAGAAAATTTTGAAATCTTCTATTTTTTTATTAGAACAATCTAGGATTAAATTACTTTGAAATTCGAGTTATGTTAGGTAATGGATGACCCAAATTCGTGACTTGACAAACATCTGCGTAAAACTGCAATAAATGAATCGTACACAAAGTTGGGCAATTCATGTTTTCTAACTCAATTGCTTCATTCTGGCAATTTAGTGAATGATTTTGGAGGAGTTTGATTTGTCGTGTGATCCGTGCCATTGAATACAGGAATCAGCCTAATCGCATGATTCAAATTGTGAATCAAGCAATTTAGCAAGATTAAGTAGAAATAATAGCTCTAACGCCTCTTGCTATACTATGAGACCTGATCAATAAGTCTCATATTTAGAAACACGGTCACATAACTAAAATATTAAGGATTTTGCATCTTGAAATATTTGCTCTGATGAAAAGAATATTATAACCTGCAAACGTGAGGCATGTAATTAGCTAGCCCTCTCTATTTAAACAAGGAACATGAAGGACAAGAGGCATAAAACTATTGTAGATGCATGATGGAGAAGAAGAGGGTGAAAGAAAGGAGGAGTTAAAGAGACTTGAAGAGAGAAAGAGACAGAAGGAGAAAAGAGGAAGAAGATATGATTTTTCTGTTTAGGATGTCACATTGAAAAAATAAATATCACATAAGCATAAAAAAATGCCACAAAAGCATTTAACAGTGATAATGCTAATGGAGTTAGCCAAAATGATTTTTGCAATATTAATTAGGAATCTTCAGGATTTAAGTGGAAAAACAAATTTTAGAAGTAAACGGGAATTAAAAAAAATGGAAAGAAGCAAAATTAAGAGGGTTTTGACCATTTTATTGCAAAGGTCTCTACTTAATTTGGTGAGGCCCTTCTATACTAAATAAAGTAAATTATTTGTTCTTTTAATTTATTTATAATCATTGGGTCCATAAGAAATAAATAATTCATTTTCTATCAAGTGCAAAATTTAATCACCTTCTTCCGCATAAGGAGATTAATTTTTTAAAAAACAAAAATACCCAAGATCAAATTTATGTATAATTATCTCGGATGAATCTGGAATTTTAGTTTACATTGAAGTATGTATAGTTTTTTAATGTGCCAGAGTAATAATCTTATAAACTCAAGTTTATCATTAACCTTAATTAGTGCACAATAATTGTTAAATATAGAACAATATAATATTCATGCTGTCAAATACTTTTAATATAAATATTATAGAATAATTTTAAACATTTAAGTTCTTGCAAATATAAAGCTGCTTAAATTTTCTTTTAAGTCATATAAAATTTTGTAACTTTTAATTTGTTTATAAATCAAGAATTTATTTAATTATTATTTTCTTATAAATAAATGGCAGTCTTTTCATTTTCATGAGAAAAATGAGTCATTATAAAATTAATTCATTTTGCACATATCTGCTGTGTTCAATTTTTATCTTATTTTATTAAAATATTAATTTAATACCTACAATTAATTTATTAAAAGTTTTAATACACAGAAATTATTCTATATTTTTAATTAATATATCATAAAATAAAATGTACTAAATTGCGTATTATTTAATAATGTCGTAATCAATCACACAAAGTATTTAATATTATGAATAAAGTATTATTTTATATTTAATAATTATAATATAATAAATAGAGTTCTAGTAAATTCGAATTCATAAAATCGTTACTCTTAATTTTAATTGTAAAAAGTTAAAATCACAATCCCACCAATAATTAGGTATACTTTTGATCAAAATAAAATCCTTTCTTGTTCAAAGAGACATAAAATGTTTCCACCTATATTTGTCTCTTTCTAAAATGTAATAGATGCGAAAATAAAGAGTTTAGACTATTCAATTCTAGCACGATAGGTGCTCCTTCAGTTTTTTTCTTCCTAAAAAGATATCCATTATATTATCAAAATTTTAACCTGAGTATTGTATTCTGCGCATAATTTGTTCACTATTTCAATTGAATGTCACTAAAAACAGTAAAATTCGGCAGAGCAAAGCGAATAAAGTAGAGAATATTTTATAAATTAAACTAAATATCAAATTTTATTAATCAATAAGAAAAATGAAAAAAACGATAACCTAGTAGAAATATATATATATATATATATATATATATATATATATATATATATATATCCAAACAAATCCATTAATTAAACCTATGTTTTAAATAAAAAATACTAATTGATAAAAAGTAAAGATAAAATAGTTCAAATTCACTTATTTCACACGATAAAGCATCAAGAGATACATGGAGCAAACAGATGAGTGCATATCACAGCAAGTTAATAGCATCTGCTCCTAACGGCTCATGCCACCTTCCACTGCCGGAGCTGCAGTGACGCCGGGAGTGCGCATTTGCACATTTCCTTCCCATCCTATATCAAGCAATCGCAGAGCAAAGTTCCCAACAATTAAATAACTCCCAGTTAAGTACTTGAAGAGAATTAAACCATGACAATTTAGATCAATTTACCAGCAGACATATCAAATCCACGAACTTTGAGCTCACGATACTCTTGGCAAAGGGAAAGATGGGGGCAGAAGCAACTCACTAAACAGTCAGTGGCTCGGCTACCGTGGATGCTATAAACCTTCCTCATTTTTGTACGATAAAGGCACGCATATAACGACAGGAAATGTGTAAAACCACAGTGCTCCTTGTAAACAACAAGCTGCCAACAAAGCCAGCTTCTAAATTAAATGAGCAATGAACTACATATAAATGGAGGTTTTAAATTTAGGTCAGCAACCGCAATTGTAGCCGTAATATTACTAGGGTAAATTACAAATTACTTCTTTGTATTTTGAACTAAAATCAGTTTGTTTACCATTTGAAATATGTCATTCAATGCCTTATAATTTGTTATGTATTCAGTAGCAACTGTAGTAGCATATTTACATGAATGTCACAATGAATAGTTTTATTGTTTGAATTATGTTACTTTCACTTATATCCTAGACAATTTTAATATTTTGAAGTCATTATTAAGATTAAGATTATATATGAAAATTGAATTCATTAGTTTAATTCTAGTAATATCTTCATAATATTATAAAATTATATAAATTATAAGAAAAAAAATAGACTATTAACAATATAATTATTTATTGTGTTAATATTGTATGTGATTATTTTTATTAAAATTTAAATTAAAAATACGTAACTTCTTAACAAACCATAAAAGTTAAATGCGCCAACATGATTTTGGGTCAATCCAGAGATAAGGCTAGACAACTGTTAAGGCTGTTATTGCTATTTGCACTGCTGCAATTTAAATCCTCAATATAGACGCCCAACAAACGATGAAAGAATCAAACAAAAAGCACAGAGCTTACAGGATGTTCCTCTGTCAGTGATCTCTGCTATCCTTCCAAAAGTGACACGGGCACCAGCATGTAAGGCAACCTATTCATAAAAAGTGAACGGAAAGGTGTCAGGCACCCAGCAAAAAAAACAAGAGTGTAAGACGACAGAGAAGAAAAAAGTTACAGGTGCCGCAGTCGGAGCAGCATTCGCATAAGCCTAAGGACCAGGAAGCCTTGTCTGCCATTTTCGCAGCGTTTAAGCTTCTGTGAGAACTCTTTCAAGTGTTTTTTTGCAGACTGCGAGAAGAGAATGTAGAAGAGCTCAAGGGACAGCTTTTAGATTAGGAATATGGACTTTTCTCACTTTTTTTTGTTCTTTTTTTTTATTCCAACATTTGATATGACAACATAAAGCGACAAATGAACGAAATTTGAGACGTGGGAAGCTGTTTATGATTATGCTTTTTAGGCCCCATAACTCAACGTGTAGGATAATAATTTGCCAAAAGGATAGGAGCCAATTAATTCACGGGATATGATAAAATCGTAACCGTCCTTTTTCGAAAAAGAAAAAAAAAATCTCACAGGATATGATAGTAATAAAGTTTAATATATACTACAAAAAAAAATAAATTTTAGTGACAGTTTTAACCATTCTTAAAACATTTAACAACGGTTATAAAAATTATTATAAAATCGATGATCTAACAACAGTTTTAAGAATTGTGGATAATTCGTCGTTAAACCATTCTTAATGACAATTTTAAAATTGTCGTTAAATTTATTTTTACGACTGTGGTTTATTTGTGGTTTTTTAACAACGGTTCAAAATTGTCGCTAAAACTATATTTTGTTTTAGCGACGGTTTAAAAACCATCGCTAAACCCCTTTTATTTATTTATTTATTTATTTTTTGAATGAAATCCGATAGTCAATCCTTCAACCATAGATAGAGATTAGACTACACCTTCCTTATACTTATAGAGTGCAGTTTATTTTTATTTTTTATTGTGATATTTTTTAAAATTCTTATAATTGTATCCGCAATAATAATAATATCCATAGAAAAAACAATTCCACGATAAAAAATTAATTAAACTTTAAAATTAAAACTGATATTTAAATAAAGAGAAGATGAGGGAGAAGCGTTGTTCACAAAAAAACATAGAGAAGATGAGGGAGAAACATTCTTATTGTTGCTTTTTCATAGAAAAAATAGAGAGAAACATTCTTCACAAAAAATCTAATAGCACAATCGAAAGTAGAAACCTTCTTTAAATGAAAAATAATAGAGGGAAGATGAAAGTGAAAAATGAAGGGAAGGCGTGCGAGATATATAAAATAAAATTGAAGTATTTAGCGACGGTTTTTAAAAAATTATCGTTAAAAATTGAAATTTTAAAAAGAAGTGCCAGAAATAACATTTTTAGCGACGATTTTTAGAAAACTGTCCCTAAATAGCGACGGTTGTCTCAAAACCGTCGCTAAAAGCTAACTGAAATTTAGAGAAAAAAAAGCGCTAGAAATAACATTTTTAGTAAACTGTCTCTAAATAGCGACGGTTGTCTCAAAACCGTTACTAAAAAGCTGACTAAAATTTTAAGAAGAAGCACCAGACTGACTAAAATTTTTAAAAGAAGCGTCAGAAATGGCGTTTTTAATGACGATTTTTAGAAAACCGTTGCTATTTAGCGACGGTTGTGAGACAACCGTCGCTAAAAGCTGACAGCTTTAAAACGTGAGTCAGAAATAATAATTTTTAACGACGGTTTGTAGCTAAAAGTTGAAAATTTTAAAAAATAGTAAAAGTTAATGATACTTAACGACAGTTGTTTTAAAAACCGTTACTAAATAGCGACGGTGTTTTAAAAATCGTCGCTAAATAACCACGGTTTTGAAAACCGTCGTTATTTTATATTTTAGTGACGATTTTTTTAACTGTTGTTAAAATTCCATCGCTAAAACCTATATTTTGTTGTAGTGATAAGAAGCAATTAGCATAGCTTGTTATCTTCAAGTTCAATCTATGAATTATTGCATGCAAATAATACTAAAAATTATAGAAATATCTTTTTCCCTTGACAATATTTACATAAGCACTATCACACAAAAATTTTGTCTATCCACTTCCTTTTTCGTAAAGGAATAAAAATACTTTGAATAGAAAAATAATTAAATCACAATAATAAATGCAGTTTTTGTTGACAGCTCTTTGGAAGAAAGTTTCGAAGTCTATTTATATATGGGTGGTTATTATGTAAAAGTAAAAGATGAGCATCTGTGATTTGAGTTCATGCATTCTTGGGTTAGTTTAATTTGAGAGCGTTCTCACTTCCATGGAACCCGATAAATGGCATTTTGGGGACTATGGGTCTGGGGACATGATTATGGTTCCCATGTGATTCTGTTTGCATATGAAAGCACTTCCATTCCCACATGTTGCATAACCCCACCGTATAGCGCATGCTGCTTGCTTTGTCATTGCATCCAAGTATAAAAAATGTGCTGAATCTTGCAAGAGAACAACCCCATTTCCATATCCTCAAGAAACCAGCTTCATTTATCTGCAACTGTAATTATCTTTTATAAATCTGAATAATGCTTCATCTACAGTTCTCTTCAACTAGTATATTTTGGAGAAAAATCATATTTTGGTCTTTGAAAGATAGAATGACTTTCAATTTAATTCTTCAATAAATTTTGTTAATTTCATTTTTGACAGATCAAAGTGCTTTCAATATCACACTTTGGTTAACATTCTGATCAAAATTAAACATTAAAATGAGATAATTCTTGACTTTGAAGTTAGTTGACATGTGTAGCTATCTAACTTTGAGGTTAAATTTTGGATTGAATGTTAACTTAAGGGAAATAGTGAAAGTACTTTGATTTACCAAGGATGAAATGAAAGAAACATTTCTAACATTTTGGATATTGTTTGTAATTTATTCATACATTAGGGAAGACATTACAATAATTTTCATATTAGAGGCACATTGTAATTTGAAGTATACATTTTGACAAGTGTTGTTTCCCTAATTAATGTTAATATCTTATAAAAATTACACTAAGCCCCATTTTTGGATAATAACCTTCCCTAGAGACTCTATTTCTCTTTCTCTCTTTAACCTTCATCTCCTCATTTCCCAACCATTTTTTATCATTAGTTGCCCTTCCAATAATTATAATATTGATAGCAATTACTGCATATGATAATACATATTCCAATCATCCCTATATGACTAGGTGAGTGTCCTATGCTTTCAGGCAATCCTTTCCTTTTCCCCACGGTTATTCCCTACACTCTTATACCACTCGTCAGACACTTACCATGGACCCAACCATAGAGGAGTACAACCCACATAATGGAAAAAATACTTCAACAAACCTGGCCCTACCACTGTATAGTGTAATAGCCTGGTGGTGTTTTGTACGATTTGTACAACCATATAGAGCTAATCATCGACTACCATGTAACAAGCTGGCAATTACTACAATGACCTTGCCACTACCTATAAATATAATATCCATCACCTCAGGTGGCATGAAACATGATGTCATTTTGTTTTGTGCTAAGTGTGTGGCATGTGAACAAGTTAAGTATAAGGTTATGGCACATGGTCTTTATATTCCATTACCTGTATCTACACAACCTTGGCATGATATTTCTATAGATTTTGTGATAGGTTTACCGAGATCTCAAAGTGGTAAAGATAGTATTTTTGTGGTTGTTGATAAGTTTAGCAAAATGGTTCATTTCATTGCATGTGCTAAAACCAATGATGCAACACACATAACTAATTTGTTCTTTAAAGAAGTAATGTGTTTGCATGGATTGCTTAGAATAATAGTAAGTGATAGAGATGTTAAGTTCTTAAGTTATTTTTAGCGTACTTTATGGGGTAGATTAGGGACTAAGCTTCTATTTTTTATTGTTGTACACCCTCAAACAGATGGGCAAACTGAGGTAGTTAATAGGACACTTACTATACTTTTACATGATATTATGTCTAAAAACTTAAAACAGTGGGAACGAGTTTTACCACATGTTGAGTTTGCTTACAATAAATATGTGCATTCTACTACTGCTTATAGTCCTTTTAAGATTGTATATGGCTTTAATCCTCTTACACCTTTGGATATTTTACCTTTATCTACTAATGAGTTTGTTAACTTGGATGGTTAGAAAAAGACTGAATATGTAAAAGATTTGCATGCTAAGATTCGAGCTAACATTGAGAGGAAGAATAAGCAATATGCAATGCAAGCCAATAAGAGCCGAACTAGGATTGTATTTGAACCTGATAATTGGGGTTGGGTACATATGCGCAAAGAGTGATTCTTGGCTCAAAGGAAGTCTAAGTTACACCCTAAGGGAGATGGACATTTTCAAGTCTTGGAGTAGATCAATGACAATGCCTATAAGATTGATTTACCTAATGAGTATGGCACTGTTAGTGCTACATTTAATGTTGTTGACTTATCTTTATTTAATGTAGGTGATGCCTTTGATTCGAGGACGAATCCTTTTGAAAAGGGAGGGAATGATGAAGATCAAGGTGCTGTCAAACCTATTCCATCCTTTACAAGGGATAGACGGTCCAATGATTAGGAGCAAGGTAAAGTGGGCCAAAGAAGCTTTATTGGGTTTGATCTTGGATGTGCAAGTTAAAGAAGAAGTTGTTGGGCCAAGCCAAGACATTAAGTGGGTCACAATTTACAGCCTTAAAGATGGCATTAAAGAGGGTAGTTCAGAGGCCAAATAGAGCTTGTTGGATCTTGAAGACAACTAGCACAAATCTGCATGGACTAAAGATGTATTATAGGATTTATTATATATGCTTTCTTTTGGATATTATTAGTATTTAGGCCCATTCTTTATGCTAGCCAAATATTAGTTTAATTATGGATTTATTTTTGTTAGTTTAGTTGGGTCAAATAACTAGTGTTGTTTGGACCATAGTCTATTGAAAGTCCAATTAGGAGTTTTAAAGGTTTCCTACTAGTTTTAGGATTGTTTGACTATATAAGGGTTCTTTATGTTCATGTAATTCAGAGGTTATGATGAATGATAATTGAGTTTTCTCCTAAAGTGAGAGCTTCCCTTGGTTCTTGGGCAAAGAATTGAATCCAATTTTATAGAGGCAACTCGTGGCGATCAAAACATCCATTGAATTTTCAAGACGATCCTTGCTTCCACCAATCTCTCTGTTTCTTGGCTTAAGGAAATGCATCAAGAGAAGAAATCAGAAATTCAACATATAAATTCACCAAACCATTGTAACTAGGCTACATCTTTACCCGAGAAATAGAGATTTAGTTCATAATGAAATTATAAAAAAAGCTTAAATCTGAGTTCATAATGAAGGCTAAAGAAGATAGAAAAAGAACAAAGATTATATAGAAATCTCCAGTTGAATCCTTGCTAATGGATGATATTTTCCTATACTTTGTCTTTTTGCCAGAAAGTTCTTTAAAAGACCTAGATTACTTCTATTATAATACCTAAGTAGGTCTTACTCCTATTTGAGAAGAAACTCGTGTGTGTAGGTTGATATCACTAACTTGAGTCATAACATAATCTTTTTAGGTCACAACTTTTTTTTTCCTTTTTTTTCACGGCGTTGCGACTTGGGTTTGTTAGGTCGTAACTTGCCTTCACTTTTGCATTGCAACAAGTTTCAACATCTTTCTACATCGCAACTTGCTTTGTCTTGCAAATATCAAAACATGAAAATTGTAGATCTTCTTAGCTTTCCATAATCTCTTGAATCACCTCAATCAGAGCTTGTATAAAATAGTTATGTCTAAATTAGTGAAGCAATGTCTAAGTTGTCCTAAATATGCCACTCTTGCTCTCTTTTTTTCTTTGAATTTCCTCCATTTTCCAATTTCTTTCCACCTATATAAATAAATACACAATTAAACATATTTCTAAACTGATTTACTTTAAAAACTAACAAAATATCAAATTAAAGATACCTAATTTATGAGTGTAAAACTCACTCATCAAATATTCCCAAAACTTAACATTTTGTTTGTCCTCAAACAAAATAATAAACCTAAAAAATCACAAATATGCATTGATTGCCAAGTTGTTTTAACTTACTAAGCTTTACCTCAGAGATTTCAAAGAATTTATAGCTCACGAAAAAACTTTCAAAAATTATAATCATGCATAAACTCAATTCAAATGCAATTTATATTTCAAAATTTTAAATCATGAGTGTGTGTGAATAACCTTGTAACATTTAACCTTTTGTACCTAGATAAGTTTATGCAACTCAGTACTTTAAGGGCAGATATCTAGATAATTAAAATTTAGGAACCCTATAAGCTTATTTTTCATGTCACTCTCAACTAATGTAAGCTAGGCACCATATTTAGGATCAATAAGGCTTCCTTAAGGTTGTAATATGGCTTGGCTTTAAAGTAGGCTGAGGTATATTAAACTAGGCTTAAATCACCCAAATACACATAATTATTATAAGTCATTTTATAGAGCTTCTGGAGTTTATTAAGAGATTCTCTCTTAAACTTATTTTAAGCTCCTTTTTTCATTCTATTATTTGATTCATATTTTTTTCTCTTTTCTTTTACCTTTATCACTTTTTTTATAAAATATTTTTTCTCATTTTCTCCTCATTCACATTTTTCCTTTTTTCTTTTTTTCTTTTTCAAATATGTGTTTTTTTAGCTTCCTTCTTTTTTAGCTTCCATACTCTACCCTTCCATTTTTTAATAGTATAACTCTTAATATAATTTTAAGTTATAATCATGCATATGAGTGAAAAGGGTAGAAATAAATATATTATTATTATTATTGGCTCAGTTAATAATATGGGTATAAAAATAAGATCAATTAAGCTCAGAGTAGGGAGACTAAGGATATACAAATTTATAGGTAGGTTTAAAAGGTTCAAACTATCCAAAAAATGCCTAAATCATCTCTTAAATAAGGTGTTAGCCTAATATTTCATCTCAAGTAAGTTCTAGAATCTTATAAAATCGTAAATATAATATTTGAATGACATAAACCTTCTCTAAGTATTTAATTAGTCAAATGCTCAAGGTTTTGGTGCTCAAAATTTTCAGGATCCTCAAGTAAAAATATAGATTTCAATAAGAGTTAAATTCACACATAAATATAATTTTCATCCATTTTTTGAAAGTTAAATATTTTAAAAAAACAATCAAATCATCAGTTATTAGTGTTGTCTACTCCAACAAGGCACTCAAAAGACAAAATCACAAAAATCACACAACTTGCTAGAATGCAATAAATGGTGGATGCATTGAGAAAAATCAGAATATGTGGTAGAAAGCTTAACCATTTAAGCTTTCATAAAATTCACCCACCTTTAACTTTAAATTTTACATTGTCCTCAATGTAATTAGATAAGAAAAAAAATATCAGTATAGAGGAGGACTTCTTATGGTTGATGGGTGGTTGATTTCTAAGTCTCTTCTTCTTTTTTGAATGCTAGGTTTCCTCCTAATTAGCACTATCTTTAACACTTTTAACCAGGCGGTTATTCACATTAGCTTGCATCAATGAAAGTAATAGAAGATTTTTGAAAAATTTCTCCTATATATTCCAAATATTGTTTTAACTGTTGCTAGTTAACCTTAATGTGCTTGTTCTTGCTTTGGATCTTCCCATCATTATGAGGAGATATTCGAATAGGTTCAGGATAATTTATACCTTCTTTAAGAGGTTTTAGTATTCCTACCTCTTTCTTCTTCATTTTGAATTTTTGCTTTCTTTTATTTTTCACATATGATTTATAGCTCTTATTTGTATGTTTCTTAGAATTCAACCTTTTTGGAGCTGCTTTATTCTCCTTCAACACTAGTAAGAATTTGTCTTTTAGTGGAATAGGCTTAGTCTTTTCTTCTTTCAACTTTTTAGGAGGCATTTTTGTACTTGCAAGTGATTTGGATTCTGGCTATCTTTCTTTCTTTTCTGCACTATCTATCAATAAGTAATTTTTCACATTAGTAGGATAATCTACAGCTTTAAAAATCTTAAATGTTACTTGTTCTCCCTGGATTCTCAAACTGAGCTTTCATTTTTGCACATCAATTATTGCTTGTCTTGTAGCTAAAAATGGTCAACCAAGAATAATAAGAATTTCTTGATCTTCTTCAATATAAAGAACAATAAAATCTACAGCGAATATAAATTTATCTAATTTTACCATAATATCTTTAACAATCCCAAGTGGGTGTTGAATGGATCTGCCAGCCATCTGTAGGGAGATAGATATAGGTTTGGCTTCACCTAGTCCAAGAGTCCTGAAAATAGATAAGGGCATTAAATTAATAGAAGCACCCAAATCACAAAGTATAATATCCCGTAATTTTTTTAAATAATAATGTTTTGCTATAAACAAATATATTTTTAAATAAAATAATTTCTGTTGTGCCTAAAATAATTATATTTACCTATAATAAGTTTTTATTTATTTATAGAAATATTCTTTCTTTTATTATGCATAAAGATATTTTATTTTGTGATGTTTTATTAAATTTTTTATCAAGAAAAGTCATGATTTAAGAGTTTAACTAAAGTTTTATAAGAATGTAAATTTTTAGAAATTTTTGAGATATTTTAAAATGAAAAATAGTATTTATATGTATATAATAATAATAATAATTTTTAAATATTTAATTATTAAATAAATAAAAAGAATAAAAAAGAAAGAAAAAAGGAGAGAGGGAGATAGAAGCTGAAGAGAATGCGGAATCCTGATTCCGTAATAGTATGAATAGTGTCAATAGTAACATCTATTTTTCTCTTTAGATTTGGAGTGCCTATTGATTTCCGATCTCAAAATTAAAGGTACTACTGGATTCAGGACAGAAAATACTACAATTTTGACTGAACAATTTTTCAAATCAGCTGCAGAATCGTCGTAGATTGGAAGTAGAAAATCTTAGAAAAATGTAAGTTCTAAAACTTTTACTTAGGGACCTCAAATTGAAAATCTGACACCGTAGATGGATTCAGGAGTTAGATAAACCTTAGGATTTGAATTTTTTGGCCATCTAACAACTTTTTATGTGTCGTGAATAGTAAATCCACACGGGTATGAATAGTATTTTTCAACGGTGAATAGTGATTAGCGTTGACCAAACTCCTGGAATCATTTTCTAGATTTTTGGACCCTATGGACTCATTTTTTGATCCATTTGATCAAATTTTGCTTGAAAAATTACATTTTGGGCTGTCCAACCTAAAGCCCTAACCTGTGAGTAGATAATTCTTTCTATTACTTACTCCATGCTCTTCTTAAACTTAAAATGTATAATTGGTTATATTTACAAATTATTTATGTTATCATAAGTTTTTTAAATGTGTTAAAATATATGTTTTGCTTACGAACTGGCATATAGTACACGAAGAGTATGGTTTTGCAAATAGATTTTGAAACTCATTGAATATGTTGTTCTAAATGTATTTATCATTATTTGATAAAGTGAATATTATGTTCATGAGGCATTGATTTGTAAAACTATATAGTTGTTGTATATGATTAAATGACAAGTGTAAAGCTTATGGCGAGTTGCTTGATAATTTTACATTGCATTTGATGAATATACATATACATATACATATATATATATATATATATATATATATGTATGGATGAATATCGACGGGTTGTATGACTTGTGACGGTACCGAATAGGGGACGCCTTATTAGCCTGAGTGAGTCAAGGGATGGCTGCTCCAACCGGGTGACAGTGGTAATGTGAGGAGGCAGATGGGTGATGAACTCACATTCCGGAATCACTATTGTGACTGTAGTTGATCAGTTGCTATGCGTATAGCAAATGAGTGAATTGAGTGTGTGGGTTGACCAGATCGCCGAGTGAGGCATGTGTATTAAAAGTTATAACTTTATTTCAAAAGCTTATTATTTTACTATAGTTTATACAGCTGAGTAAAACAACATTTGTTTAATGATCATATTGTGCTGAATATGATTTTGGATATCTGAATATTTTTTTATTTGAGAATATTTGAAATACAAGTTACATATAGATGTACTTCTGAACTGTATTTCCTATGTGACAAATTTTAAAACATAAGTACATCCATATGCTGACTTAAGAGGTTATAGGAGGTATTATCTGCTCACTGAGTTGTCAAACTCACTAAACAATATTTTCACATTTTTTAGATAATAATACAGAGTTTGATCCTACAGATAGGTGATCAGTTAAGTGACATATTCTTTAGGTGAGTCTACGTTGGTTTCAAGGCTCATTGAGTTGTCAAACTCATTAAACGATATTTCCACATTTTTTAGATAATAATACAGAGTTTGATCCTGCAGATAGGTGATTAGTTAAGTGACATATTCTTTGGGTGAGTCTACGTTGCTTTCAAGGCTCACAGTTTTAAATTATACTGTGTTTGTATTCTAAAGTGTGCTCTAAATGCCATAGGCAGGATCCCTACTTCTGTTGTTACTTTGACATTTATAATTTAGTCTGTATAATGTGTATACATGAGAGAACCTATATGTATCTATTTTCATGACAAAAAATAGTACTATGAATGTTATGGTAAATATTTGATTGAGGTGAAAAAAATATATTTGTTTCACGTGCTAGTAAATTGGAGGCGTTACACAAAGAGCTTTACCTATAAAAAAATTCTCCTATAACGCAGGGTATAGTAAAACTCCTTGGATCTTTTAGCGCAAGGGGTAGCTTCTTTTTTTAGAATTACATTGCACTCCTCAGTAAATGCTACAGTCTCAAAGTCTTCTAGTTTTCCTTTGTTGGAGAGGATGTCCTTCATAAATTTTACATAACTGGACATATAAGCTAGTGCATCCACAAATGGTATGTTAATGTGCTACTTCTTGAATACTTATAGAAATTTATAAAATTGTTTATCTACTTTTTTTCTTTTAAAGGGCCTGTAGAAATGGCAGTTAAGGCTTGTATAGGGGTAGGTTATCAGGGACCTGCTTACTCTTGGGTTTCTCTGTTTTCTCTATGACTTTCTTCCCAGTAGACTTAGTTAGCTCTTCAGAAGTCACTAATTCTTTACTCTTCTCTACCTTCTGATTTCTTTCAAGTTCTTCCACTACTTTTCCATTCCTCAGATGAATGGCATTAATATGTTATTTGGGGTTAGTCTCTGCATTGCTATGTAAAGCACTCTTGTGCCTTGAACTTAGTAGATTAGAGATTTTCCCCACTTGAACCTCCATATTTTTAATGGTAGCCGCCTATATCTAAAATAGTATGTATGTTCTTGTCATGAACTTGGAAAGAACATCTTTAATGGAACTCTTTGGTTAAGGCTATTGTTAAGGATGAGGAGGTGGTTGCTGGTATCCTGGTGGGTTCTCCATATTTTAAGAATTTCTCTATGAAAAATTGGGATGATTCTTCAAACCAGAATTATAAGTATTAGAGTATAGATTACCTTGCCTATTGGTATTTCTCACAAAATTTGCTTGCATGAAAGATTGGAGAATGTCATTCACAACAGGGCAATTAAATGAACTAAGCTCTCCCTGGCAGTACTCGCAATTTTCAAATGACTAAATAGCAGTGGTACCAATTATCAAACTACTCATCTTCTCTAACTGGTTTAATTTGGTGGAGATAGCAGACATCGGCTCAACCTTATGTAACCTTTATGTCTTTTTTATTGGTCTTCTATTAGAATGTCATTAGCGCAAATTTTGAGACATTTTATCACATAGCCATGGTCTCATCCTCAATCTTGTTCATAAAATATCCACTAGCAATAGCATTTAGCAATGTCCCGCTAATGCTATTAAGTCCACCATAAAAGATTTGCATAAGCATCCATTCCTAAATTTGAGACAAGCATCTTATACCTCTTTACTATCTTTCTGAGTAAATTGATGTATCTTATTCCTCATTCTTGCAGTGAGAGATTACAAGTGGAATCTATCTAGGAATGCCACACATAAATCATTACAAGTAAGAATGGAACCTACAAGTAGGTCATACAGCCAAGAATTTGCCTCATCCCTCAACAAGAATGGGAACAATCTTAGTTTAAAAACGTCTTCAGTAATGCCATTATGCTTGAAAGTATCACACAACATGGAGAACATTGTAATATGCATGTTAGCATCTTCGCATGCATCAACCCTAAATTGGTTTTTTATATCATATGACTCAGAGCCTGCAAGCTCAAACTTTTTTGCCAGCACATTAGGCCCGATGATCCTTGAAATTTTAGCCGGCCTCTAAGGGACTCCATAATGCTTTAAGGGTGGTTTTGGGGCCTGCTTAATTCTCTTTCTACATCCCCTTAATTACCATCTTCATTAGGTTCAGCCATAATATTTAATTCTTGTTGATTTCTCTGTCTTTTAGTATTTCGGTTCTTTTTGTAAGTTCTTTCAATCTTGGGATCCAAAGGGTTCAAATTCGCACTACTAGCACTCTCATGTAGTTGGGCAAGCACTAAAACAGATAAGAAAAATAAAAATAATTAACTAAACTAATGCTTAAACTAAAATAATATAGCTTGGAATTGATATTAATACTACAATTCCTGGCAACGACCCCAAAAACTTGTTGACACGTAAATGCACGTATCGTTTTCAAGTAATAAGAATGAGTATAGAGTAACATACCATAAGGATTGTGTTCTAAGTACCAAAATTAAATCATAATAAAATTATCTAGGAAATAAAAAGGGAAATAACATTTGCTAAAATTAATAGAATAATCTAAGGCAAAATTATAAATAAGAAGTTGTAGACACTCAATTGGAGAAGGCTCTAAGGATCTGATTTCACTGTCGTCGCCTTGATTTTGTTCCTATATAATTAAAAAACTAGAATTCATTCAATCATTTTGCTAGCCAAGAACTCTAAATTATTTACTAGTATTTCGAGCACTAATAAAAATACTCTTAATTATTAATTCACTATATTCTTTTGTGAATGAATTAATTAGAAATTCATTGAAATCTATGGTTCTCTTTAATGGCCACACAAATCCATAGGAATATTTGTATCCACATGCAATCTATGGTTTTAATCTCTTGGCTCTAGACACATAAATCACCTTTCAGTCTCATTATGATTAGTAAATCATCTAATTAGTGGCCAATTAATTAAAAGCATGAAGAATTAAGAATAAAACTCAAAAGAAGAAAATAAATTAAAAATTCAATATATAAATTCACCAAACCATTGTAACTAGGCTACATCTTCATCCTAGAAATAAGGATTTATTTCATAATGAAATTAGATAAACAAAAGCTTAAATCAGAGTTTATAATGGAGGTTAAAGAAGATAGAAAAAGAACAAAGATTGGATAGAAATCTCTAGTTGAATCCTTGCCAATGGATAACGTTTTCCTTTACTTTGGCTCTTTGCCAAAAAGTTATTCAAAATACCTAGATTACTCCTATTTATAATACCTAAGTGGATCATACTCCTATTTGAGATAAAATTCATGTGTGCAGGCTGATGTCACTAACTCGCGTCATGACATAATCTTGTTAGGTCATGACTTGGTTTCTATGCCTCACAACCTGGCCTTTTTTTTCTTTTTCTTTTTCTATGTCGTGACCAGGGTTTCTTAAGTCACGACCTGCCTTCACTCTTGCATCTCAATGCACTTTAGCATTTTTCTACGTCGTGGCCTACCTCTTTCCACATCGTGAATTGCTTTATCTCACAAAACTCAAAACATGAAATTATAGATCATTTTCTTAAATTTCCACAAACTCTTGCATCACATCAATTAAAGCTTGTATGAGATATTTATGCCTAAATTAGTGAAACAACATCGAAGCTGTGCAAAATATGTCATACTTTCTCCTTTTTCTTTATTTTCTCTGAATTTCCTCCATTCTCCAATTTCTTTCCACTTATATAAATAAATACACAATCAAACATATTTCTAAACTAATTTACTTTTAAAAAATAACAAAATATCAAGTTAAAGATACCTAATTTATGAGTATAAAACCTACTCATCAACAAATAGCCTCCTAACTTCTAAAGATATTTTGTTAGACTTTGGGATAGGCTAATGGAAAATTTAAATTATCTCAACTAACAATTAGGATTATAATTTTAAGATTAAAGAGATAGATAATTAAAGGTAGATTAATTATAGTAAAATTGAAGTCCATAGAATCCTAATCAATTAAGAGAACCTTAATCACTTTTACTTTCTTGAAATTACAATTTTCTTCTCTTTATTTTATTTTTCCATTCTCATTCAATCTATTTTTAAATCATTTACTTAGGATTAAAATTAATAATGCAGTAATTAATAACATTTATTCTCGTGGGATTGATAGTCTATACTCGCATATAGATTTGTATGACTTAACAATGATAGTGTACACTTGCCCTTAACAAAATTAAATTTATGCATATCAAGTTTTTGGTTATTTTAATCCACATAGGGACATTGTGGATTAGCTTCTAAAGGTATTTATGTTAAACTTTGAGAGAGGCTATTGTATAATTTATGATATCTCAACTAGCATTTAGGATTATAATTTTAGGATTAAAAAGATAGATAATTCAAGGCAGATTAATTATGGTGAAATCAGAATCCCTAAAATCCAAATCAATTGACTGAACCTTAATCACTTTTTGTTTCTTTAAATTATAGTTTTCTTTTCTTTTCTTTATTTTATTTTCGCATTCTCATTCAATCTATTTTCAAATCATTCACTTAGGATTAAGATTAATAGTGTAGTAATTAATAATATCAATTCTTATGTGATCGATACACTATACTTACATATAGATTTTCATTACTTGACAACGACAATGTATGCTTCCACTTAACGAAATTAAATTTGTGCGTATCAAGTTTTTGCTGTCGTTGCCATGATTTGATTTTTTTATATTAATTTTGTTACTAAGTATTCCTAATTCTACTTGAATTTTATTTTCCTTGACTTACTGTGTTTTCTAACTGCAAAGTTTTAGGTCATACATCAAGAGGACATATCTGCTACTAGAGAAAATCTAAAAGTTATGAACAACTAGAATAATTGAGCACGTTAAGATTATGCTATGCCCACGGTTTGTGGAGCCCATTTGAATTACAAATACCAAACTAGTAATCCATATACCCCATTCTAAATAGAGCAATCCCATTAGGTTAAAATTTTTAACAAACATAGTCAGCTTTAATCTCAATCTTAATTCTACCCTCAACAATCGAAGATTTCTCTAGAAGAGGCTATTGCTTAACTCAATCAACCTATGGCAAGATTAGATGCTCATACACCTCAATTCCAATCTCTACCACCTAAAGTTTCCTTAGAATATGCTCTTGCCCAATTTACTATGAATATGAATAAACCTATCAGTCTATACCAAGAATAGATGTTCCTTAACCTCAACCACCTAATGTCTTTCTAAAAGAAGCCCTTTCCCAACTCACGATGAATACTAATAAACTCATAGAGACCAATAATAAGTTTATGGCAACTACAGATGCTATTCTACAAAGGTAGAAAATCAGATGCAATCACCTACTGATCTTTAACCTCAGCTCTAGCCCTAACCACCTAAGGTTTCCTTAGAAGATGCTTTTGCCCAATTCATAAAGAACACTAAGCATTTTGTGACAACTATAAAGGCAAGATATTAGAATTCAGAGCTAAACACCTTCAATAAGAAATTTAGAGCTTTAAACTAGCAAGTTAGTTGGACTTATTACTGAAATATCTTAAAGTTTTCTACTTGGTAATACTAGGGAGAACCATAAGAAAAAGTGAATGTTAAGACCCTTCAAAGTGACATAGAGTTGATTGAGCCTAAAACAAAAAAAAGCAAGCACTTACTTTAAGGGGGCGTTTGGTATATGGCAAAGTTTTTTGTTCCTGAGAATCATGTTTCGTGAAAAACATGATTGATGGGAATAATAATTTCTGAGAATGTAAAAAATGTGTTTGATTTGCTTTTAAGATTGCTGAGAATCTTTAAATAACATTTTCTAAAAATCTTTATTTATGTATATAGTTTCTAAAAATACTTATTTATTTATTTTTTTAACAAAAAATATAATAAATTATTGTTAATAATTTATTAGGTTTATATTAATTTTAAAATTATTAAAAAACATATTAACAATTAAATTTATTTTTATAAAAAAAGTTTACATAAAATATTGGAGGATAAAATTATATTTTATTTTTTATAAAGATTCCCACCATAGGAATCACCAATTCTCACCCCCCTCCATAGTAATCTTTTCATGGGAATCCTTGTTTATAAACTATTCCCAGGAATTGAACTTTCCTGGGAATCATAATTTTCATTTTGAAACCAAACAAAGGAATCTTTAATTTTCATATTAAGATTCTTAGGAATCCAAAAAATTTTCTTGTACCAAACACCCCTTAAGGAAGAGGCCATTGAGAACTATTAGGGAGAACTATTGGGAAGAAGTCCTATAAGAAAATGCACCTATTGATCACCTAGAGTGAGGTATCATTACCCTACCTTAAGCTTTTAATCTACCTATTGTTAGTGAAGAACCTCTTCACTATGCAAGAACCTTAAGAGCATTATAGCATCACTAGGCAAATATGAAAGGAAAGTTGAGTAAAATAAAACCAAGTTGGATCCAAAATTTTTGTTGTAATACCAACAATAAAAGTAGAGGAAAAGCTGCAACAAGTATCAGGTAATATTCCTTTAGGTATGAAAAAGCCACATGAATATATTTGTTATGTATTTTTAAGAGATGCTTATGAAAATTTGAAGCTTTATAATGAGCAAGCAGCATTAATTCCTCTTGGTAACCCTAATTGTGGAGATTAAAAAGTCAAACTACCAAAGTGCTTATCAGGAGGCAACCCGACTATGAAAAAAGAGAAGAGATTCAAAATTTTTTAAAAACCTTAGTGTCATGACACTAGAAAGATGCTATAAGAAGAAAAACCCTAGAAAACTTAGCTTCAAAGATGGTAACTCTCTTACTTTCAGCTTGAGATTTCCAAAATTGCCAATGTTGTGACATTTAATCTTTACAGCCACGATGCCAACATGAGAAGCAGACAAAAGTGGAATTAGCCACCACAACCTGTAGAAATCAACCACTCATCGATCAAATATTTAGGGAACTCCTTTATACTTAACCTTTCTTATATTTTTACATTTAGGACAATGTAAACATTTAAGTTGGGGTGGGCAATTCATGAATATATGAAAGATTGAGCTCTATACTGACATTTTAACTCCCCTCAATGCATGCACTGATTTATTGTGTTCTAGCAAGTTATGTGAATTGTGTGAATTTGTGTTTCAATTTTATGTTTTAAGTGTCTTGTTGAAGTAGACAATACTAAAAGCCAATGATTTGATAGGTTTCAAAATTTTTGTAACTTTTAAAAAAGGGATAAAAATTATATTTATGTGTGAATTTAACTCCTACTATTATATTTTACTTGAGAATTTTGAAAATTTTTGAGCACCTAAACCTTGAGTAATTGATTGATTAAGTATTTAGAGAAGATTTATGTGATTCAAATTATATATATAGTCCCATAGGACTTTAGAACTTATTTAATTGTCGCTTGAGGAAAAATCTTAGGTTACATCTCAATTAGGAATTTTTGGATAGTTTGAACTTTTCAAGCCAACCCATAAATTGTGGTATTACTAGCTTCCCTATTTTGAGCATAATTAAACCTCTTTTAGCACCTACATTATTAATTGAGTTGAGAATAGAAAAATATATACTCATATTTAAACCCTTTTCACTCATATGCATGATCTTTATTGAAAAATTATATTGAGAGCTATATCATTAAAGGTGGAAATGTGCAGCATAGAATGAAAGAAAAAAGAAGGAAAAAATTCAAATAAAAACAATTTGCAATGAAAAGATAAGAATAATGTGAATGAAGAGAAAATAAGAAAAATTGATGAATGAAAATGAATGGAGAATGAAAAAGAAAGGGTGAATGATATCAAAAAAGGACATGAAAAATAAGTTTGGGGACAAATTCCCCCACTTAATTGGAGAGGAATTGTGAAAGGATTTGGAATGATCATGTGTGATAGGGTGTTTTGAGCCTATTATCTTACCTTAAACCTAAACCACACATTAAAAGATTAAGGAAGTCTTATTAATCCGAGGTGTGGTGTTTTTCCTACATTAATGGAGAGTGATATGAAAAATAAGCATATGGAGTTCCTAAAACTCATATATTTAGAGATCTACCCCCCAAAATATTAGAGGTGCATAAACTCATCTGAGTACTAGAGGTTAAATGTCATAGGGTTATTCACACACACACAAACTTAAGATTCAAAAGAGTAAAGTATAAAATGCATTTGAGTTAGAATTATACATTATTATAATTTTTTAAGTTCTTCTTAAGCTACGGATCCTTTGAAATCTCTAAGGTAAGTTTAGTAAGTTAAAACAACTTATCACTCAATGTATAATATTGAAAGTTTAAGGTTTAATGTGTTATTATCTTAATTTAATTTTTTTATTGTTTTCCTTAAAGAGAAGCACTTGGCCCAACTTTAGAAGCATCATTAACCCCCTCAACTCTACTCAAGCTTGAGCGGCTAGTTGAACCGACCACCTTCTTACTAGGATTCATTCTAGGTGGTGAGCAACCTCTGTTCCTTTCCTCCTCCATAATATTTGATCAAATAACAGGACCCAAGGACCTTTGTATACAACTTGGTACCTCTCCACTATTTTCCAAGTAGGAACTTCATAACTACTACTAGTAGGAGAAGAATTGCACAAGCTATCCATAGAACTGCAAGAAACGACGTTATCAACATAACCTCTCCCTTTTATACGTTCAAAACTCTTAGAAATTTCACTCATAAAAAAACAAAGAATGGAGGAGAAGTACATCAACATACCTGATAAACTGAAGCAAAAGCAGAACAAGTTAAGTGAACACACAAAATGGGAAATATATCTTACCATAAACAATCCCAAGGGAAAAATAAATTAGCAACACTATAAAAACAAGAACCCACTTCCTAAAATAAAAGGAAGGAATAAAAAAAGAGAAGAGGGAAAAGAAGATGTTTACAGATTAAGAATCATTAAGATATTTTTTACAACAACAACCTAAGCAAAGCAAAACAAATCAAAGAGTAGTAAATGAACACTTGGAGAAAAAGAAACCAAACAAAGAACTATAGAAATTGTTTGAGATTTTCATGGAAAAGGAAGAAAAGAGATAGAGAAAGAGTATATATTACACATCCATGCATAAAAGACAAAAAACTAATAGTTCTATTTGAAATACCAAAATACGTAAGCAAAAAGATTTAAACACCCTAGTAATGGCGGAATTTTCAAAACTTTAGTAACCTACATGACACGTGCATAACCTTGAAAAACCCCCCACATTTAATGAACAACTGGTCAACTTTGACCAAACACCCCCAACAATAGGGACTTTTTGAACAATTAGATAATAACAACAAAAACCTAGGACAATCATCACTAATTATCAAGGCTTAGGGGAATAGTGATAATACATAATTAGACCATCCTTATATGACCTAGTTGTTGTGGAAATTTAGACTATTTTTCTACCAATAAAAAATTTAACAATGCTCGACAATGATAAATAAGAAACAAAAATTTAAATAAAGAGAACACCAGAATTTGATGAGTTTTGGCCAATTATGCCTACGTCCCCGAACACTACTAAAAATATATTTCTCTGAAAGAATACAAAAGAGAAAAGATAAACTAAGCCCTTAGAAGAAGTAGAAAGCTTAAGTTTTGGTGTGTTGAATAACAAATGGGAAGGCTTCTATTTATAGCTTCAAGACTCTTCCCATTTCCCACTTCCATTTGATGTGGGACTTAGAAGCCAAAAACCAACAAATCTCCACCTCGGCGAATAAAATCTCAAACAAAATTCACAAAGTCTTCTCTCACAATAATACTATCTCTAGAAGTGTCTTTAAATGTGCCTACAACACTATCTATTTCCAATCTTCACAATATTAATCAAGTTCAAACAATGTTGAAACTTGATTGATGTCACCACTTTGGTCATTATATGAGCAGGATTTTTAACTGTCTAGATCTTCTAAAGTAGTATTTCACTTTCTTTGAAAAATTTCCTTACAAAATGATATCGAACATCTATATGCTTCGTGTGTGTGTGATAGACTTGGTTATTTGCTAAACAAATAGCACTCTGACTGTCACAATGCACTTTGACATACTTCTAAACAACTCCCAAGTGTTTAAGTAATCTTTGAAGTCTAATAGCCTCTTTAACAACCTCTGTAATTGCCATATATTGTGCCTCTATAGTAGATAAAGTAACTATTGACTGTAAAGTAGATTTCCAACTAACTGGTGCCTTTGCAAGTGTAAACACATAACCGGTAGTTGATCTCCATTTGTCCAAATCACCAGCATAGTTGGAATCACCATATACAACTACATATTGACCAATTTTTTTATCCTACTCAAATAACAAATCAACATCCACGTTGTTCCGAATATACCATAAAATCCATTTTACAGCTTGCCAATTTCCTTTATCAAGATCATGTATGTACCTGCTCATAACCCCAACTTCCTGTGAAATGTCAGGTCTCTTACTCGTCATAGCATATATCAAGCTACCAACAATGTTTGCATAAGAAACTTTTGCCATATATTCTTGTTTAGCATAATTCTTTAGAGATAAATTAGCACTAAGTTTCATATGAGGAGCAAGTGGAGTACTCAAAGGTTTTGACTTGTCATTCATACCAAAACGTTGCAGCACCTTTCTCAGATATTATTTCTGAGTTACATGAAGTTTTCCCAATCGTCTATCTCTACTTATCTCTATGCCAAGAATTTTCTTAGGTTCCCCTAAATATTTCATCTCGAATTCTTGCTTTAATTTAGCTTTCAACTTCTCAATTTCTTCTTAATTCCTTGAAGCTATCAACATATCATCAACATAAAGAAGAAGATAGATAAAAGATATATCTTATAGCTTGCGCAAATACACACAATGATCATATTTACTCCTTTTGTACTTCTACCCTAATATAAACTTCTCAAATCGCTTGTACCATTATCTTGAAGATTGCTTCAATCCGTACAATAATTTTTCAAATTTGCATACTCATTGTGACTTTCTTATTGCAATTGGTTCTTGTTGCTATGGAGGTTCTTGGGTTAGAACCTCTTCTTCATTTGATTCCTCTTCTGCCATAGGATTTTTTCCATCTTTATAAATAAATGGGTCAATTTTTCTTTCAAACTCTGAACACTATTGATATGTTGAATGTCATCCTTCTTTAACATGGCAGATTTATCAAAGGTGACATCCTTGCTAAAGATCATCTTCTTCGTTTCAAAACACTAGAGGCGGTATCCTTTAACACCAATAATGATCCCCATAAAGAGCGCATTCTTGGCTCTTGGATCTAACTTAGATTCCTTCACATGATAGTATGCAGTGGAACTAAACAAGCGTAAGGAATTATAATCAGTAACAGGTTTTCCAACCTAAACCTCCAAAGGTGTTTTACCACCAATAGCAGTTGATGGTAATCGATTAACAAGATGGCTTGCATATCTCATAGCCTCAGCCTAAAATTGTCTACCTAACCCAGCAATGGACAATATACACCGAACTTTTTCCAACAATGTTCGATTCATACGTTCTGCTACCTCGTTCTGTTGTGGTGTATTTCAAATTGTCAAGTATCTCATAATACCTTCATCTTAACAAATTTTATCGAACGAATCACTTCGATATTCACCTCCGTTGTCTGTTCTAAGCCGTTTGATCTTTTTGCTAGTATGAGTTTCTATCATTTTTTTTCACTTAAGAAAACAATCTAAAACTTCATCTTTTGACTTCATAGTGTACACCCACGCTCTTTGAGAGAAGTCATCAACAAAAGTAACATAGTAGTGTTTTCCTCCCAAAGAAGTTGTCTTGGAAGGACCCCACACATCAAAGTAAACATAATCGAGAATACCCTTGGTATCATAGATTATAGTGCCAAATTTCATTATCTTCTACTTTTCCATCACATAATGCTCACAGAAATCCAGCTTATAGGTTTTCACATCTTTCAATAATTCTTGTTTCGCTAGAATTTGTAAGGATTTTTCACCTGCGTGCCCTAATTGCATGTGCCACAATTTAGTTGCATCTGACCCTTCATCATCAAGAATTATACTTTCATAGTAATACAAATTATTCTTTCGGGTGCCTTTCAACATCACCAGAGCTCCAGAGACTCTTTTCAAAACTCTATCTCGCATTGTCACAGTTAATCCTTTGGATTCTAGGATTCCCAAAGAGAAGAACTTCTTCTTCATATCAGGTACATACCTGATCTCTGTCAAAAATCTAGTAGATCTATCATGGTTCTTTAAGTAGATTGAACCGATTCCAATTGTTTCACAAAATGTGTCATTGCCCATGTAAACAACTCCACCATCTATTTCTTTAAACTCAAAGAACCACTCCTAGATATGAAAAATATGTTGGCTGTACGCTGAGTCAAATAACCATTTGTCAGATCGCCTTGTTGAGGTTGTAGCAACCAGTGAAATATCTAAATCTTCATCACTGAACTCAAAAACACATGATTCTGCAACAACTTTGCCTTTTTCTTTGCCCTTATTTTTCAATTTCAGGCAATCTTTCTTCCAGTGTCCCATTTCTCTACCAAAAGCACATTCATCTTTACTCGATCTACTTCTCGACTCAGATCTCCCTCTTCTTCCTTTTTTCTGACCTTGTGATCTACCTCTAACTACTAGTGCTTCTGCAACTACCTCTACTTTCTTGCTTTTCTCCCTGTATTTTTTTTAATTTATGACTATATAGAGTACTATATACTTCACTGATGGAAACTTTCTCTTTCCCATAAAGTAACATAGCTTCTATAAATGCATACTTTTTAGAAAGAGAAAAAAGCAACATCAATGCCAGATCTTCATCTTTGAATATTTCATCAAGGTTCGTCAAATTAGCTATTTCTTTGTTAAAAACAGTAATATGATCGTTTATGGTGGTACCTAATTGATAACTAAACCGGAATAAATTCTTCATATAAAGCTTATTGTGATCGCTCTTCTTCAGGAATTTCTCCTCCAATGCCTTCCACAGCTTCCTTACAAAAATTTCCTTTGAGAATGAATATTTTTACTCTCTGAAAAGGCACGATCGAATAGTACCACACGCTAACTGATTGATAGTCTTCCATTCTTTTTCTTTAATTTCCTCTAGTTTCTCTTCTTTAATAGCAATGTCTAGACCTTGTTGGAAAAGAGCATCTAGAACTTCACCTTGTCATATTCTAAAATGACCCGTACCGTCAAAAGTCTCCATCGCAAATCTTGCATTTGGCAGAGCAAATCTCGTCAAAATTGGCGACGAAAAAGCTGTCAAAGTTGATATAGTAGAAACTATGATTTTCTGAGTCTGTTCCTTATCATATGTCATTTTAGCTCTGAAGTGTAAAAATTACTAGTAATAATTTAACTTAAAATAATGCACCAGTAAAATTCTCAGCAAAAGCTGGAGAGGTCACACGGTCCCACTTAAAAACTAATTTCCTTAGACAGAACTGTCCTAGACATGTACTTAATTAGACAATATATTACTAGCAATTTTAACACCAGCTTACAAAAAAAATCTCAAGAAATTTTTTTTGATGTGGAAGATCAGTTAAAACCGCAACTACATAGCATACTTTAAATATCAAGAGAAATCATAACCAACGCTCTGATACCAATTATTGTGGAAATTTGGATTATTTTTCCACTAATAGCAAATTTAACAATACCCAACAATGATAAGTAAGAAGCAGAAATTCAAATAAATAGAATAACAAAATTTGACAAGATTCAACTAATTATGCCTATGTCATCGTACACCACTACAAATATATTTATCTGAAAAAATACAATGGAGAGAAGATAAACTAAGCTTTTAGAAAAAGTAGAAGGTTTAAGTTTTAGTGTATCGAATAACAAATCAGAAGACTTCTATTTATAGTCTTAGGATCATTCCCATTTCTCACTTCCATTCAATGTGGGACTTAGAAGCCAAAAATCAACACTAGTGAGTGTCCTGTTCTTTTGGGATCCATTTTACCTTGTGGTTACTTATAGACCATCCGTCAAACACTTACCATGGACCCAACCATAGAGGGGTACAACCCACATAGTAGAGATAAACTCCAACAAACCCACCACTACCACTATATCACATAACAACCTGGTACTCTATATGATTCATACCATTAAACAGAGCTAATCATCGACTACCACGTAGTGAATGAGCAATTACTACAACATCCATGCCTATGCCTATAAATACAATATCCATCACCCCAGGTTGGGACCTTTAGGCATTCATCCCTTACATTGTATCATATAACTTGAGCGTCAGAGTATGTGTAGGGAATCCCCCGGGGGTACTTGGAGCTTTGGTCTTGCCCTAGACTATGAGAAAAACCCTTGTCAAAGAACAAAACATCAGCATCCTTTTCTTGAGCTACATTTTTACCAAGTTTTTATTATTCCTTTTATAGTTATTTTGGCTTTATATTTCTTAGAAAAGAAAATTTATATTATTTCTAAAGTTATATTAAAACATAAAAATTTTTGCATAATAACGAGACAAGTTAGTTTACTATTTAAATGGCTCTTAAAGGAATGCATTAATCCTACATACGTTATTTCACTATGTACTCACGCACTGCAAAGTATAAAATTAAACTTCATTCTATAAAATAACATAGATCAAACAGGATCACAACGTAAAATACGTAATCAATGGCCTTTTTTCAACATGTGATGAGTAAGCTGTAAATGAATTGAATTGTTTGTAAATTATTTAAATTTGACTCACTTAAAATTCAAAGGGAACTTAGCCAATTTATTATGAGCTCATTTAGTTAAAGAGGCTAAATTTGAAAGTTTGATGCTTAGGTCGTTAAGTTCATGAGTAGTTTGATTGTTAGTAAAATATTATTATTATTTATTCTTTTATTATATATATAATTTTAATAAAAATTAGATTTAATTGCACTTTTGATTGCCTTACTTTTAAGAATGCGTCAATTTACTCATTCAATAATTTATAATATAAATTTAGTTTCTTTAATTTTAATAAATAAGTCAAAATAATTTCTTCATTAAGTTAAATATCTATTCTATCATTAATCTATCATAAATATATTATGTATATATCACTAAATAACATGCGTCACGCTTAATCATCTAAAATAAAATATTAATACAGACGTGGTATATACATGATAAATTTATAGCATAATAAACAATAAACTTAATGAAAGAACTATTTTGATTCATTTTTTAAACTTATACATTTGTTAAACTTACAGAGACCAAATTCATCTTACAAGTTATAAAAAAAATTAAATTAATATATTTTTAAAAATAGAACTAAAAAAAACAATTAAGCATAAAAATTACAAAAGTAACTACAGTAATTTATACATAATTCATAACATACATTTTTATAATTTTTTTCATTTATAATAATACTACATATATATTATAAAAATATAATTTTTAATTAGTTTAATTTTTATATATACACGTATAAGTATACATTGTACATATTTATAATACAAATAAAATTTTCAAACTTGATCCGGTTGATAAAAGAATAAAAAATAATCATAATCTTTAATTTATTTAAAATTCTGACTCAAATTTAGACATAATTTATTTTAAGTATGAATATCTTAAAATTTAGCCCATCTTGATTAGGGTACTAGGGATGAGGTATTGATGTCTGTCTTGCCAGAAGTGGAATCTGCGCTGGAATCCAATTCCAATGCGGGGCCATGTGTGTTGCGAAATGCTGAATTTGGTATACATTCTCATGCACTGCAAAGTACAAAGTTAAACTTCATTCTGTAAAATTAAGTAGATAAACAGGACCACATCGTCGTTGCAAGAAAAATTCAATATTACATAAATTAGTTAGGAAATATAAATCCCTATCTAATTTATAAAAACATGAAAGAAAAATATATATAGTGGATAAATAACTAGGAATTAATTAGAAATTGTCTCTAGCTAAAAAAAAATTCATAGTTAAAATAATTATGTTTATAGCACACTTGATAAATTGTTTAGCCAATTACAAGTTTTAATTTGTTTAAAGCTGATGTTCAAATTAGGACTTAATTTAAATGTGACTTTGGGTAATGCTGAATGTGACTTGCCATCGAATTTTTGGTTTCTTCAAAGCCAGGCCCGCTGGAGTATTATTATTATAAGAGAGTCATGATTGCAAGGGCTTATTAGCTTCATATAAGCAACCATTTAATTGCTAAACTAACAAAAATTTTAAATTTTGTCGTTATGATAATTGGAAAAACAATGTGAGAATATACACACACAAAAATTATAATCATTGCAAAGATGATCCTAAAGTAATATTTAATAGCCCTTCTTTTTATTTTTCAACACTTTTGAATACAAGTTTAAAAAATACGTTGAAAACAAAGAGTATTGGGAGCATTTGACCAGAAGACTTAAAGATCTCCACATGAATGGGACATATGCATAAATATCTCAGTCTCTAATCCACACTGCAAGCAGTGGCTCTGGATATTGGTCCCTCTCCTATTTAAGGCTTGAATAGTGGGTAGGATGTCATGGCAAGCCCTTGAGAAGCAATTAATTTTTGAATTTATTTGGAAGGTAACTTTCCAAATTCTCTTCCAATTCACAGCAGCATTATAACCATTAGACAGATTTACCCAAACACTCTCCATGGCTACTTTATAACCCGATATATTCTCCTGGGAGTAAAGATCAAGAACCAAGCTCATTTGAGATTCTCCTCCCGAAAGAAATGCTGCAATTATTCACAGGACCTCCGAAACAAGGAATAAATTGTGAATTAATTCTCTACTTCAAATTCTTTGAGGATAATCAACTAATTCTGATACCTTTTCATGAGAGCAAGAATCAGGTTTTGGAGGAAGTAACTTAAAGCCATTAATGCACAGGACTCAAAGATCTTCCTAGATAAGGGTTGTGCTTCCTTCTCCACTCCTTTTGAGAATTCCTGTCTTTTGAAGTGACAAACCAACAAGAAGGGTTTTCCCATTTAGGGATGCCTGTCTGCAAGGAGATGAGTCCAAGAAACTCGTATGGAGGAAATATTTGACTTTCAGAACACCATAGAGTAGATAGTTTTCTGGTTGAAGAATTCTTCAGCCCTGCTTAACCAACAGAGTCTGAACCAAAGTTTCCAAATCCCTGAAATCCATGCTCCCATGTTGTGTTTGTCCTGGTTAATTTTTCCCATCGCATCCAGTGAATATTTCTGTCATCATTATTTAATCCCGACCAAAATTTGGCCATCATCTAACTTAAATCTTGCACAAATGTTTTGGAAAGAGAAAACAACTCATAGAATAGGAAATAAAGAAAGTTGTTTCCTTTTGATAATAACAAATAAACAATAAAATTCATAAAATTAATGAAAATGGATTGGAAAAATTTCTAAGGTCCATGAATTTAGGGCCATCGCATATTTTTAGGATAGCTTCCTCAACATTTGTTGTTAGATGAGTGGAAAAAGAAGTTGCAGGTTGTCAAGGCTAATAGAGCATCGATGCCTAAGGTTGTGCTTTATATGGGCGGTTTGAAAAGCTTTGGTCACCACTAGTAAAAGATGGTAATAGATATCATTATGTAGCTTTGGGGCACTATTTTCTTGAAGTTTTGGTAAGATACGTTCAAATTGACTTGCAGGAGGTAGAACTTCACTAGCCAATCCCATATCAACATGTGTAAAAATCAAACCCACATGAAAAAGTCTAGAGACCACATTTCTAATAGACCATGCAAAGTCACTACTGAAAATAGATTTAAAGTGGCAACTATAAATAGATATTCAATAGTGACTAAAGTCGTCATCGAAAGTTGACTCTTAACGGCGACATGTTAAAGTTGTTACTGAACATGGACATTCGGTGACAACTTTTATAGTTTCAATGGTGATTTTTTATGCTTTTTAGTGGCGATTTTAAGAGTCGTCCCTTAAGTTTGTTTTCTTGTAGTGTACATCTCCAATAAAGCAAATAGATTTATTAGAACCATTTCTTTCCAACTATTTTATGGCTTTTTTGTTACTTTTATTGCTTTAATCATGATAATGTCACTACAACAAAGGGAAAGTTTAGCTACAGAGGTTTAACGATAGTCAACAAAAATCGTAGCTAAAATCAAGTTTAACGATAGTTTCACAACCTTCGTTATTCCAATGAATTTAATGACAATTATGGCCAAACTGTCGTTATAAATTGATCGTTCATGGGAGCTTATGAATTTTAACTACGGTTGTGTCAGAATCGTCGTGGTTTAACGACGGCTTCTATGTAACCGTCATTATAATTTGATTGTTCATAGAAGTTTATGAATTTTAACTCCGGTTGTGACAGAACTGTCGTGGTTTAACGAAGATTTATATGTAATCGTCGTTAAATCCACGACATCTGCACCAGTTTAATTGTAGGTTTTTAGTGAACCATAATTAAGTTATAATTTAATAACAGTTCATTAGGAACTATCGTTAAATCCTTTTTAAACCTCTCCACCCTCGTGCGCGGTTGATCTTCATTTTCTTCTTCTCCTCCGTGTTCTTTGATGAGTGAGTTTTATACTCATAAATTAAATATTTTTATCTTATCTTTTTGCCTTAATTAAGAATTTATCTCTCTTATTTGTCCTTAATTTTGTGTATTTTTTACAGATGGAGATAATAATAAAAAATTGACTCTATTGGAGGAATCAAAGTTAAATTATGGTTCTTTGAGAATGATGTCTATAAATAAAACACAAAAAATAAATTCATTGATGATGGCTAAATAAAGAGTATTATCTTTTTGAGTTGTAAAACGCATCCTAATGAATATATGCATCAATTCAATCTTGATTTATGACTATATTTATAAAAGAATTGAAACATAAAGATTCAAGAAAGAAAATCTAATGTTAAAAATATGTTTGATGTTTACTATTTGCTTTTCAACTTGATTTTACTATAGTATTTTGGTCGTACCTCAGAAAATACATATATATTATATACAAAATTTGGTAGATGAATAGATGACACAATTTCATACAACTTTTGTGTTTATGTGATCAGCAAATTTAGATACCCAAAGGGCCAAAATTGGGTTAGAAGAAAACATGTTTACTGTTGCAATCCAACCCAACTTTACTATAGTATTTGGGCCATATTTTAGAAAATGCATATTCAATTCATACAAAATTTGGTAGGTGAATAGCATATACAATTTTATACAATTTTCATATTTAAGTAGTCAGTAAATTTGGACATTAAAAGGGCCAAAATTGGGTTATAAGGGATCATGTTTGCTGTTGTAGTCCAGCCAAACCTTACTCTAGTATTTTGACCATAAATCACAAAATATGTGGCTAATTTTTATCCACCTTATATGGATGGAAATATAATGAAAATATCTACAACTTTTATGTTGATGAGATTAGCCAATTCGCTAGATATCAAGGAGATATCTCATGATTACTTTCAGTGCTGATAATGTAATACAACTTGTCAACTATAATGCAATTTGCTACCCACCATTTTTGTCATCTACCCCCTTTGTTGCATCTATAAATAGAAAGATCTTATGAGCTAGAAAAAGAGGAGACAGGCTAGAGAGTAAGCTTGCGAAAGTTTTGTTGAAGTTGTAAATACTTGTAATGTTTTTCTTTCTTTAGACATTTTGTATCTTTACTTTCTTTTATAATATTATCATACTTCTTCAACTTTCAATTTTATTTCTTACCTTGATTATGGAGAACTAACCTCATAATGCTAAGATGAAAGGGTAAAACTCTTGGTATGAAAATAATAATTTATCTAACTCTTAATTTCAATATTTATATTTGATGTTGTATTTATCTTTTTATTTATTTTCTTATATTATTTTTTTTTCTTAAAGGATGCTTTGTCACCCTTCTATTATTTATTTTTTTGTTATTTTCTTAGAGAATGGTTTTGTTGCCCCTCTACTATTTATTTTCTTGTTATTTTCTTTCTTAGAGAATGTCTTTGTCGTCTCTCTGTTATTTATTTCTGCTCTTTTATTATTTATTTTCTTAGAGAATAGCCTTGTTACCACTCTGTTATTTTTTTAGAGGATGGCTTTGTCACCTTTCTGTTATTTATTTTCTTATTATTTTCTTTTTTAGAGGATGACTTTGTTGCCTCTTTGTTATTTTATTTTTTAATCGATGGTTTTACCGCTTACTTTATATTATTATTATTGACTCTACCACCTATCTGTTGCTATATTTTTCTTCTTTTTACATCTTTTCATTTTTTAATTTTGTAAAGTGTGAATCTTGATAGATTGTAGACAATTTTTGGCACAATAAATGCTTGAATCATTCTTGATTTATTGTAGACAATATAATTATTGGCACGATGTATACTTGAATTTATTTTACAAAAATTATTTATTATTAGTTATACAATAAAAAGAAAGCAAATACACTTCATCTGTAAACTAAAGCGAATTTAATGTAACATATCTTTTGAATAGAACCTCATTTACGTGAGGATTCCATTTGAGTAATAAAAGAGTTAAAATTTTTTTATATTTAATATACCAAGAGTGGATTCCCTGACCTTTAGCATGTTTTTTTACTTTGAATAAATTTCTATTTAATTTCAGTATTTTTTTCTTTACATACTCTATTTAGTACTCTTCTCACAAAACAAACATTCTAACAACTAAATTATAAATATTTATTTTGAGTCTAAATTAAATTTTCTCTCAATTAACAATTCTCATGGGATCGACTTTGTATACCACTAAATCTATACTCTAATATATTTGTACGTTTGCGAGTTTTAATTAAAATACCAACAAGTTTTTGGCACTATTGCCGGGAATTGCAATGGAAAAGCTAATTAGATCCAGATAAATATAATTCTTCCACTAGTTATTATTTAGAATATTTAATTTTTCTTTGTATAGAGAATTTTATTTGTAAAAAAAGTATTTATTAAAAATTTATATGGTAATTTGAGTGTGTAAAATTAGTTAATTCTGACAACAAGGATAAAATGCCTAAGGAGTATGGATTTTAAGTAAGACTATTGTGACTCCTCCACACATTCCTAGAAATCTACTAACTGAATACCACCCACCATTACTAACACTCAATATAAAAACATTATAAAAAAATTTGCTACATAATTTTGTGATTTTTTTCTTTTTGTTGTATTTTCATTTTGTTACTTGTATTTAACATTGTATATATATATATATATATATATATATATATATATATATATATATATATATATATATATATATATATATATTATTAAGTTGTAAAATTATCCTCTTTTGTAATTGTGTTGTTAGAAATATTTGTTTATAGTTTTTCTTTTAGTTTATGTGTACTTGAAAATGTGATAAAGATCATTGTTTGGTTAGGAAAAGTTTAGGATCACCTATTGATTTTAAAATTGGAACATTAGATTTTGTTGGATCACCATTAAAAATGGAAGAATAAGTTGTGCAAGAAAAAACTCTTATGGAATACTTCTCACCTGTCATAGCCAATACTCCATCTTGCATAGTTTTTCCACAAACTACTGCAACTCACTTTGAACTCAAACCAGCCATACTCCAACTTTTACCATCATTTTATGGTTTGAAAAGAGAAGATCCATACTTGCATGTGAAGGAATTTCTTGAAATTTATTCAACATTTCACTTTCACAATTTCAATGATGAATCAATTAAACTTAGAATGTTTCCATTTTCATTAAAAGATAAAGTTAAAACCTGGTTGAACTCCCTTTCTACAGGAACTATTACTAGTTGGAACTAATTAGTAAATAAGTTTCTGGCAAAAATTTTTCCTAGTCTAAAACTGATGCCCTTAAGAGGAAATTTTTTTATTTTTGTCAAAAAAAGGGTGAACAAATTTTTGAATGTTGTAAAAGATTTAATGATCTTCTTTTTAAATATCCTCATTATGGTTTTTGAAACTTGGAGATTGGTGAAATATTTTTATGATGGTTTAACTTCATCAAACCTTCAAATGATCCAAAGCATGCATGGTGGGAAATTTTTACAATTGAATTAGGGAGAAGCTTGGGAATCTTTAGGATCTTTATATGAAAATTTTCAACATTAGAACTGTATAGATGCCAAGGATAAGAATTCTTAAACACAAAAAAGGAAGGAATTTATGAAGTGAATGATGACACATATGTGAGAATTGCCTTAGCTAACCTGACTAGAAAGGTCAAAGCTTTAAATTTAAGCGACACTCTAAACCCTTCTATCAATACTAGGATAGAGGCATGTGCCTTATGTTCTAATAAATCTTACATTTCACAATCTTGTCCATCTATACTAGCTTACCAAAAAGCATTATCTGAGCAAGTTAATTCTCTTCAATCTCATGGAAAGTCATCAGACAGCCCGTTTGCACCTATATATAATCCAAATTGGAGGGATCATCCAAAAATTTTATGGAAGTAAAATCTACTTTCAATGAATCAAGGTGGGTAACAATTTACCCATCCTAACTCATATCCTTTAATTCCTCAATATGCTCCTCCTTTTGGGGTACCACAACAAAGAAGACCTTCTTTGGAAGGTACCTTACAATATTTTATGCAATTGACCCAACAAATTTTACAATCTCATACTCAAGCTATTTCAAAACTTGAAACACAATTGGGTCAATTAGCCAGTGCTATAAGAGAGAGAGAGAAAGAAAAATTTCCCAATCAACCTATTCCTAATCCTAAAGATCAATTGGAAGTAGGATAATCAACAAATCCTAATGAGGAAGTGAAGTCTATAACGACCCTTAGATCAGGAAAGGTTATTGATAATTATGTTCACATGCTAGAAACTAAAGGATAGAGTCAGCATGAACCACAAATTAATGACTCAAGTATGAATAAAAGTGAACCTATTCCTTGTGCCCCTAAAACTCTATTCCCACAAAGACATAAGACAAATAAGAAAAGTACTTAATATAACGACATTTTAGAGGTGTTTAAGTAAGTTAGCATTAACATCCATTTTCTTGACGCTATCAAACAAGTACCTGCTTACTCAAATTTTTTGAAAGATCTTTGCACGGTGAAAAGAAAAACCAATGTTCCAAAAAAATATTTTTGACTAAACAAGTGAGCTCCATAATTCAACAAAAACTCCTGTCAAGTACAAAGATCCTGATTGTCCTACAATTTCTTGTGTTATAGGTGACCATGTAATTAATCGAATCTTACTTAATTTAGGAGCAAGTGTGAATTTGTTGCCTTACTCTGTGTATGAGAAACTTGGGTTAGGAAAGTTGAAACCTACACTAGTGACCATTTAATTAGTAGATAGGTCTACAAAAATTCCTAGAAGTATCATAGAAGATATGCTCGTTAAGGTTGATAAATTCTACTTTCTAGTAGATTTCATTGTTTTTGATACTGAACCTGTTGAGAATACAAAGGTACAAATTTCAATCAATTTGGGTAGACCATTTTTGGCAACTTCTAATGCAATTATTAATTGTCGAAATGTAATTTTGAATTTTTCTTTTCAAAATATGACTGTGAAACTTAATGTTTTTAATGTCTCACGTCAACCTGTGGACATGGATGATTTGTGTAAAGTTAACCTGATTGGAAGCTCAATTAATGATTCATTTTTAGACTCTTTTAGTAATGATCATCTGAAAAAATGTTTTGCTCATTTCAACATAGACATAGATGAGGATTGTTTGGTTAGTAAGGTAAACTCTTTATTAGAGACCACTCCATTAATGGATACTAATAAATGGGAAGCCAAAAAAATAACAATTTCACCTTCTGAGTTTGTTCCACTGCCATTTGTAGAAAAACAACCCCGTTTAGAATTAAAACATTTGCCTAATTCTCTGAAATATGTGTTTTTAAGTCCTTCTAAGACTTTGCCTATTGTCATAGTGTCTGATTTAGATAAAGAACAGAAAGATGAACTCATTAGAATCCTTAGTGAGCAAAGAGAAACCAATGAATGGATAATAGCATACATCAAGGGTATTAATCCACCAATTTGCATGCACAGGTACATTTAGAGGATAATGCCAAAATTTTAAGAGAGTCACAAAGGCGACTAAATTCAGGAAAACTAAGTTCTCGGTGGTCAAGCCCATCCATTGTTCACACTGTTTACCTACATGGTGTAGTAAAGATTGAAAATTTCAAAAATGGTGATGTGTTTAAAGTCAATGGCCAAAAATTGAAATTATTTTTGAAATTATGCAACCCAGAGGTAGATGAGACACTTTTGTGTGATCCTGTCTACCAGGATTGATTTTCTTCCTTTGTCAGAAGTTGCTATGCACGCTATTTAGGTGAGATCTTTCTTTATTTAGTTTGCATTATTTTTCCCTCATTGCTATCTTTTTTTGAATTACTATTGCTTTCTTATTTTTGTTGCTTTTGATCTTTCTTCCAAAAAAAATTGAATTGAGAATGGAAGACATATTTTCAAACTTGAAAAATCATTTTCATTCTCTTCCACCTAATACATTGATGAAATTTATAAAGCACAGGTTGAAAGATTGAGGTTGATGATGAACATGGGAATACCTGCTGATATCCATTGGCTAATTAAAGCTAAAGTACTATTAGTAGGTGAATCTACAAATAGTTTCATTTCTTACATGACTGGTATAGGAAAAAGTAGTTTTGCTAAAAAGCGTAGAGCTAAAAGAATGGGTGTTTGCTACAAATGTGGATGTAAAAATTACAACACACGTTGCCATTCTTTGGGATGGGTTCAGGTAAATTAAGAAAATAAAATAAAATTCATTAAGGATGGCTTGAGTAAGGAGTCATTAGATGATGACTTTTGTCCAATGTCTCTTGAGATGCATCCTAGTCTATATGTGCATATCTGGATTGTTGGTTTATGACCCCATTTTAAAAAATAATAGAAACGATACAGTCTTGATAATCTGGCGTTAAAAGACCCAGTTTTCCAATTTATAAAAAAATTGAATGGAAATCATATCATCGACCCATTGAGGGCGTTTAAGCTATTACTAGACGTAAAACCAGAGGAAGATGTGAGTCACAATCATAACTACTGTACATATGCATGCGTGCCATCATTTTAAAAATTTTCTCCTTTAATTTAGCTGTCATCCACCAGCCTACTCACATGGCTATTGTAATTATGTCGCCATCTTATTCGCATAGCTACTGTAAGTATGTCCTTATTTGAGTTCTATAAATGCACACATTATTATCTTTACTTTCATACTCAAAGTTAAGGTGAGTGCAGATAGGGAGGGAATCACATTTTGTCAATTTCAAAATATTTGTGTCTTTTGTTGTTTCAATCCTAGAAAAAATTGAGAGTATGTGAAAGCATCACAAAATTTGGGTATTGTACTAGCCAGGAGAAAAATTCATTTAGTTTATGGTGAAGGTAGCTGTGAGTTAATGGGGTGTGTGTTTGCAACTGTACATGTAGGAGGATGCCAAGTTCTTGGTATTATTCCTACAGCTCTAGCTGTATAAAAAATCATCGAAAAAATAATTGGGGAAGTATGTAGGGTAGCTTCAATGCATGAGCGCATTGCTAGAATAATGAGCAATGCTGATGCTTTCATTGCCTTACCAGGTGAATTTAGTACTCTAGATAAATTTTTCAAATAGTCTCCTGGGTACAACTGAATATCCACCTTAAACCCATAGGTATGTTGAATGTTAACCGTTTCTTTGATAGTTTGTTGCCTTTTCTTAATCAAGCTATAGAACAAAGGTTTATCTTATACTCAGCATGACGGATTCTCATCTCGGCTTTAAATGCTGATGAGTTGATTGATGCATTATAAACATATGTTCTTGTTCTTAATCTAGCTACAACTCAAATAGATTGGATCGCAGACAACCGCAGAAAGTGCAAATTGGACTTGAATTTTCATCTATAACACCTTTTATTTGATTAAATAAATTTTTATTTTTTGTTTAATTTACTGCATGTTCATCTTTTCCTAGATCTCCGTTCAGGTAATATCTCTTTCAATTTTTGTTGTTTGTTTTGTGTTTGTTCTTAAAAAAAAGGCGTGGGTGCCTAGCCTCAAATAGATTGGATTGCAGACAACTGCAGAAAGTGAAAATTGGACTTAAATTTTTATCTATAACACCTTTTATTTGATTGAATAAATTTTTATTTTTTGTTTAGTTAACTGCATGTTCATCTTTTCCTAGATCTCTGTTCAGGTAATATCTCTTTCAATTTTTGTTGTTTGTTTTGTGTTTGTTCTTAAAAAAAGGCGTGGGTGCCTAGCCTCCTATCTCTATATAGGTTCTAGAACCTAAATTTCAAAAAAATAAAAACAAAAACTGAGTGATGTTTTGGGATTAGGAAAAACTAACACTAATGATGAAAATGGTTTTAAATGCTTGTAGCCTTTGAAAAATAGATGAGTTCTGAGTGCTATGTGCGAACCTACACTCTATTATGACTTATGTTTTATTTAAGAATCCTAATATCATGAGCATTTAATCTTTTACAATTGACTAATTGTTATTTAGAGAAGGTTTATGTGATTCAAATATGACTAGTGTTCTTATAAAACTCTAAAACTTGTTTGATTGTCACTTGAGGCAAAATCTTAGACTACACTCCATTTAAGAAATGAATTAGGTATTGTTGGAATCGTTTGAGCCTTTCAAACCAACTTATACATTATGCCATCTCTAGTAACCCATTTTGAGCCTATATTTATCTTCTCTTGTACACCTATATTATTATCTAGTTTTTAAATAAAAATATCTTTAACCCTTACTTTTCACTCACAAGAATGATCATTTAAAATGATATGGTTTAGGGGTGGATAGAAGGAGTTTTTTTAAAAAAAAAAAAGAAGAAAAAGAAAAAGAATAGAACTTTTAAAAAAAAACAAGTTTGGGGTGTTTTATATATATAGTATGAGCAAATAACATAAGGATGAAATAAGATTGGAGATAGAATTCACATAATAACATCAAAAGTATTTGAGAGGACTTAAATGATCATTTATATTGTAGAGTGAATTGAGTTTTCATTAATATTTTTTTATCCACCTTTAACCTATGCCACACATTACAAGTCTAATGAAAGTCCTAATGATCTTAAATGTTATGATTAGGTTACATTAGTGGAGAGCGACATGAAAAATAAGCTTATGGAGTCTCAAATGTATAAATTTGGAGATCTATTTTAAATATTTGATTACATAAATTTATTTGAATGCAAAAAGTCCAATATCATAAGATTATCACACACACACTTGGGATTCAAGAGTAAACTATGCGTTGCATTTGAATTGAAGTTCTACATAACCTTTGGATTTTTATATTTTCCTTAGTTGCACATTTTAAATCCTTGAGAAATGCTTAGTAAGCCAAAAACAACTTATCACTCACTCATCTTTTGAATTTTTAAGTTTATGCGTTTTGCTTGAGGACAAGCAAAAGATTAAGTTTGGGGGTATTTGATGAGTGAGTTTTATATTCATAAATTAAATATTTTCATCTTATCTTTTTTCCTTAATTAAACATTTATCTACCTTATTTGTCTTTATTTTTTTTCTATATTTTTATAGATAGAGAGAAAAATAGAAAATAGACTCAATTAGAGGAATCAAAGCTAAATTGTAGTTCTTTAGGAATGATGTCTATAAATCAAGCAGACAAAATAAATTCATTGAGGATGGCTGAGTAATGAGCATTATCTTTTTGACTCTTGAGATGCATCCTAATAGATATATGCATCAATTTAATCTTGATTTATGACCACATTTTTAAAGAATTGAAACATAAAAATTCAAGGCAGAACACCCAATGTTAAAGATATGTTTGCTACTTGCTTTTCAACTTAATCTTACTGCAGTATTTTAGTTATATCTCAGAAAATACATATATATTATATACAAAATTTGGCACATAAATAACTGACACAATTTTATATAACTTTCATGTTTATGTGATCAGCAAATTTAAACATCTAAAGGGACAAAATTGGGCTAGAAAAGAACATGTTTACTATTGGAGCCTAGCTCAACTTTACTGTAATATTTGGGCCCTATTTCAGAAAATGCATATTCAATTCATACAAAATTTTATAGGTAAATAGAAGATACACTTTTCTACAACTTTTATATTCAAGTGGTCAGCAAATTTAGATATTAAAAAGGTCAAAATTGGGCTAGAACATATCAAGTTTACTGTTGTAGTTTAGCCTGACCTTGCTCCAGTATTTTGGCCATTAATGACAAAATACGTGGCCAACTTTTCTCCACCTTATTTGACTGGAATGATAATGAAAATATATACAACTTTTATGATAATTAGATTAGTAGATTCTATGGATATCAAGGAGATATCTCACAAGTACTTTTGGTGCTCATATTGCAATACAACTTGTCAACTATAGTGTAATTTGCTACCCACCATTTTTTTCACCTACCCCCTTTGTTGCATCTATAAATAGAGAGATCTTATGAGTTAGAGAAAGAGGAGAAAGGTTGGAGAGTGAGCTTGAAAAAGTTTTGTTGGAGTTCTAAGTGCTTGTAATATTTTTCTCTTTTTAGACATTTTGTATCTTTACTTTCTTTCATAATATTATCATGCTTTTTCAACTTTCAATTTTCTTTGTTACCTTGATTATGAAGAACGAACCTCATAATGCTAAGGTGAAAAAGTGAAACTCTTGATATAAAAATAATAATTTATCTAACTCTTAATTTCAATGTTTATATTTAATGTTGTATTTATCTTCTTATTTATTTTCTTATAATATTTTTTTTCTTAGAGGATGGCTTTGTCACTCCTCTATTATTTATTTATGTCCTTCTGTTATTTATTTTCTTGTTATTTTCTTATATGATGGTTTTGTTGCCCCTCTGTTATTTTATTTTTTGTTATTTTATTTTTTTAATAGTTGATTTTACCACCTACTTTATATTATTATTATTGACTCTACCACCTATATGTTGTTATATTTTTCTTCCTTTTACATATTTTTATTTTAAATTTTGTAAAGTGTGAATCTTAATACATTGTAGACAATCTTTGTCACAATAAATGCTTGAATTATTCTTGATTTATTATAGACAATATAATGATTGACACAGTATATACTTGAATATATTTTAGAAGAGTTATTTATTATTAGTAATACAATAAAAAGAAGACAAATACACTTCATATGTAAACCAAAGCGAGTTTAATGTAACATATCTTCCAAATAGAATCTCATTTATGTGAGGATTCCATTTGAGTAATAAAAGAGTTAAAATTTATTTTTATTTGATATACCAAGAGTGTATCCTCTAACTTTAGCATGTTTCTTTACTTTGAATATATTCATATTTAATTTTAGCTTTTTATTCCTTTGCATACTCTGTTTAGTACTCTTCTCACAAAATAAACATTTTGACAACTAAGTTAGAAATATTTATTTTGGGTATAAATTAAATTTTCTCTCAATTGACAATTCTCGTAGGATCAACCTTGCATACCACTAAATCTATACTACAATAGATTTGTGCGTTTGCGAGTTTTAATTAAAACACCAACAATCCTTCGTCTCCTCAAGTTCTCTAACGAAAAATATCCCATTTCTACCCCTTTTGATTGATATCCTTCTAGTTTGCTTGTTCATTTTCTCTTTTGAAATTATCTTGCATTCATTCTCTACATTTGCAACTCGTAGCTTTTTGTTTTCATTAAAGGTATGTATCATGTTTTCTCCACTTTTCTTCATTAATATTTGTCATATAATGCTTGCTTGAATGAGTTTATGAGATGAATGATATCATATAGCTTCTCATGGTTACTGATATATTGTATATGTTAGATATATAGTTTTAAAATTGTATATTTTTAGGTATGATTTATTGCTTGAAACATAAGATAGATAAATTGTTTACTTATATAATTATAATTATATTGTTTTATCATGTATATTTATATGTAGTGCTTATATTATATAGGTTGATGATATTATATATGTTGGATATGTTGCATGCTTATAGTAAAATTAGGAGGAAGAAATTGTTAGTGTTCATAATTGTTACAATAAAATTATAATAAAGAAATGAGAACATATAATTATTATTTTAAAAATATAAAAATTACAAAATTTTGGGATAATATTTATTTGGTGAAGGTCTCATCCATTAAACAATTTTAGAAGAAATTAAATAATTATTAAATTAATGTGCACAAACATTTAATAGAGGAAACGAAGTAAATTTATTGTTATGAAGTTATGGGATTAAACTCATGTGCCACACTATGAAGTTATGGGAGAAGATCATTGAGCAAAGATTAAGACAAGAGACTCACGTTACAGAGAACCAGTTTAGATTTATGCCAGGAAGGTCAACTATGGAAGCAATTTATTTACTACGGAGATTGATGGAAAGGTATCAAAGCAGACGAAAAGATTTGCATATGGTTTTTATTGATCTGGAAAAGGCATATGACAGAGTGTTAGGAGAGATTCTATGGAAGGCTTTAGAAAAGAAAGGAGTACGTATTGTGTATATTCGAGCAATCAAAGACATGTACGACGGGATAACGACTTGCGTGAGAACACAAAATGGGGATACAAAGGATTTTCCCACAACTATTGGACTACATCAAGGGTCTTCTCTGAGTCCATATCTTTTTAATTTGATTTTGGACGCAGTTACTGAACACATACAAGAGTTGGGGCCTCAATGCATGATTTTTGCAGATGATATAGTCTTAGTTGGTGAATTGAAAGAGGAAATAAATATGAAGCTAGAGTCATGGAGACAAGTTTTAGAAACACATGGTTTTTGGATAAGTAGAAATAAAACAAAATATATGGAATGTATTTTTAGTAAGAGACGAATAAATACGAATGTAGACGTGAAGCTTGGAGACTATATATTAAAACAAGTTACAAGTTTTAAATATCTTGGGTCCATTATACAAAATGACGGTGAAGTAAAGGAGGACGTAAATCACAGGATTCAAACTGGATGGATGAAATGGAGGAAAGCTTCGAGTGTCATTTGTGATAAAAAAGTGCCGCTCAAAGTTAAAGGAAAATTCTACCGTACGGCTATAAGACCTGCTATATTGTATGGTACGGAATGTTGGACGGTTAAAAGACAACATGAAGATAAACTTAACGTTGCAGAGATGAGAATGTTGCGTTGGATGTGTGGACACACCAGAAGAGATATGATTAGAAATGAGTGCATTAGAGAGAAAGTTGGGATAGCACCTATTGTGGAGAAGATTGTTGAATCTTGCTTAAGGTAGTTTGGCCATGTGTGGAGAAGACCTGCAGAAACCCTAGTGAGAAGAGTTGATCGGATGGAGAATAGTCTAATAATTAGAGGTAGAGGGAAGCCAAAGAAAACAATAAGTGAAACTATTAAAAATCATTTAATAGTTAATAACTTATCTATTGATATCGTCCATGATAGGCCATTATGGCGCCGTTTGATCCATGTAGCCGACCCCACCTAGTGGGAAAAGGCTTAGTTGTTGTTGTTGTTGTTGTTGTTGCATAAAGTGTAATTATAATATAAAGACGAAAGGATTGAAATAATTATTAACTTAGTATATATATTATATAAATTTTGGGTTAATAATTTTTTATTAAGCAATATACATTGAGATTAGATATACTCACAAATAGTTGAAATATATGAGAATGTATTGAAATAAAAAATAAAAAATAAAAAAGAGAAAAATGGGCACGGGACAGGAAGGTGTCAATTATAACTGGTTAAATTTCAATAAAAAATTATAAAAATAACATACTTTTATTTAGATTAATATGTTCATAATTACATTAGAGTAATTTGACAAATTAGATTGTTCTAATTATCTGTTAAAAAAATATATGAGCTAAAATTGTAAATGGAAAGAAGGTCGGTTAGTGAATTGTAAAATACAAATACAAAATACAAATATTACAAGTCATGGACATATTAATCAAAATAGAAATTCATAAAAAAATTTATGCTATATTAGTTACTCTTCGGAGAACATTGAAGATGAATTAGTGAGTTTATTAGTGTATTAATTAGTTGACATATATAATGATAAGTCTTGACTTCATAAACCTTGACACACTCGCGAATATTTGGATGAACTAGAGGGATTTTTAAACTTTACAATTGCTAACTCAGGTGTGGAAGGTAGAATAATATGACATAAAGGGGAAAATTAAGTAGTTAATGGTTATATTTTATCCCTTCATTAGTAGTAAACTTGTGATTATTTCCCTGCATTTGGTTATACTTTGCTTTGAATATTGCTTTGGTTTGTTTTATGTTTGTAGGAGAGAAAAATAGGCCAAGAAGCAAGGGAAAATACTCATGAAAGGAGCCATATGGATTTGCAACATGCTAAGGAGGAAGCAAAGAGGCAACCCTGAAGAAATTGGCAAGAAAAAAGACTTGCAGCTTGAAGCACGGCCAGTCCATGCTCTGTACGCAAAGTAGAGAATTTCCCATATTTTCAGCCCGAAGCATAGCCAGTCCATGTCATGAAACACGGCCATGCTTCGTGTTCGTACACCACGTGATTTTTTAGGGTTTTGAGCAACCAAATTGTTATAAATACATGGGGAAGCGCAACCAAGCGCATCCAGATTCATTCATATTCACTTTTACTCAATTTTAGGCTTAGGAAACACTATTAGATTAGGTTTAGAGTAGAATTAGTATTTACTTTCATGTTCTTAGGTTAGATTTGAGATTTATTGAACATTGTATCTCTACTAGATTCTACAAACTAGGTTATATCTTTCTATTCTGCACTTATTTCTTCTTCTACTCTTTCTTTTAGTTTGTATTGAACATTGATGAGTACAATAATGAATTTGATTATGTTTTCTCTTTCAATTATGCTTGAATAGATTTTATCTAGGGTTTTGGTAAACCCACTTATGATGTAATGATACATTATACAAATTGAATCATTGGAACCCTAATTGTATTATCCATGGTTAATTAGGATTGACTATTATGCATTGATCATATGAGTCGATGAATTTCTGGCCAACGTTTTATCACGTCTTAGGATATTAATTGACGAACTAAAAGGTGAAAATTAATACCAGAACCTAATAGTTATTTAGGGATATCTTAATCACGAAAGTAGTTTAAGATTCTCTAAGAATGAATCAATTAGTAGGAAAGAGAAAACCGATTAATTGTATTCCATGGTTGGCATAGAACTTAATGGACCTAGGTTAAACTAAGAACCACGAAAGTAGGCAATTGGATTAACCTAGGTACGATTAGTAATGCTTGAAAGAGGTTGCTAGTTAATTAAGGCTAAATCATCCCCAATTATCTAGATAATTGCAATTAGAGGTACATATTAAATGTTGAATATCATAAGTGTGGTGAACCCTAACCCTAGACTTTTATTAATTGAATTACTTATTAGTTTAATTGTGACAAACTTTCTATTGCAGTACATCGATTTAGATAGCATATTTCGTATAATTCTAGTAGTTGACATTGTTCTCTGTGGTATACAACCCGTACTCATCGAACTAGCTAAAGATACGCCATGCGCTTGCGGTTAATTATTAAACAAACACAACAAGTTTTTGATGCCTTTGTTGGGGAACGATCGTCAATATTAGATATATTGCGAAATTGCTAGACTAGATCACTTTCTTTTAATTTTTTTGCTTAAATTTATCTTGTTGATTTTTTGCCTCTTTTCTTCCTTTATAGGTGTGTTTTTCTTTTATGCGAAGAGAACGTGAGCTCGTCACTGAATTTGATCCAAAAATTGAACGCACTCTATGAAGGAGAAGAAGAAGACAGCAGCAAGAACATTCTGCACCTACCGTGGCGAAGAGAGATAATCGTTCTCTTAAGGATTTCACTGCCCCGGATGCTCATGTACTAAATCCTAGTATTGTTAGACCAGTTGTTGAGGCCAACAACTTTGAGCTAAAGCCTTCTCTTTTGCAGATGGTTCAGGAGAATCAATATAGAGGGTCACCTATTGAAGACCCTAATCTCCACCTGTCAGTATTTATGGAGTATTGTGACACATTGACGATGAATGAAGTATCTTCTGATGCTATTAGACTGAGATTGTTCCCATTCTCTCTGAGGGACAAGGCTCGAGCATAGTTGTATTCTCTTCCATCGGGGTCAATAACTACATGGCAGCAGCTTTCTCAAGCATTCTTGGCCAAGTACTTCCCACCAAATAAGACAGTCCACCTTAGAAATCAGATAACTAATTTTGCAAAAAAAGATGGGTAGTCACTATATGAAGCTTGGGAGAGATTTAAAGAGCTCCTTAGAATATGCCCACACCATGGGTTGGAGAAGTGGCTCATAGTCCATACATTCTACAATGGACTAATATACAGCACGCATATGTTTGTGGATGCTACACCTGGAGGGGCCATTATGAAGAAAACAGTGGATGAGGCCTATGAGTTAATTGAAGATATGGTTCAAAACCACTACTCCTGGTTTAGTGAGAGACAGCCATCAAGAAAACCATCAGGTATGTATAAAGTTGATGCATTTAATCATCTAACATCTAAAGTTGATGCCTTGTTTCAGAAATTAGATAAGTTAAGCATCAATGCTGTTGGTTCCTCTTCTCCATCTTCTGCATGTGAGATTTGTGGAGGTGTTAGTCATGTGGCCAATGAATGCTAGCTTGGAAACTCTGCACCTTAGGATTGTGAGTAGGTAAGTTTTGTGAATAACCAGAAAAATAATCCTTACAGCAACACCTATAACCCTGGTTGGAGGAACCACCCGAATCTCTCATACAAGCCTAGTGTGAATTAGCCTCAAAATAATTTTAGGCAACCTCTAGGATTTTCAATCCTCCCCGTCAGCCAAAGTCAAAACTAGAGGCTATGATGGAGAATTTCATCACTACATAGAGTAAACAGAATGATGAATTCAGAACCCAACACCACTCAGATAGTAAGATGTTGGAATCAATTGCTACCCATAGTAAGATGTTGGAAACTCAGATAGCACAGCAAGCAAGTCTATCTGACAGGAACTTTGGCAAACTTCCAGGTCAAATTGAGAACCCTAGGGAGCACTGTAATGCCATTACCTTGTGAAGTGGTAAACAATTGGCTGAATCAAAGGGAAGAAAAGAGGTAAAAGAAGATGACCCTCAGGCTATATCTAAGAAGAGAAGAGAAGAGGAAAAGAAGGAAGAGCCCAAATATGTGGCTTCTGCACATTACAAGCCACCAATCCCTTTTCCTCAAAGATTGGTTAAGGCTAAGTTAGAAAAGCAGTTTGGGAGGTTTCTCGATGTTTTGAAAAAGTTAAATATCAATATCTCATTCCTAGAAGCCATCTCCCAAATGCCTTCATATGCGAAGTTTCTGAAGGAAATCCTCTCAAACAAGAGAAAAATTGAAGAGCATGTTGTTGTGGCATTGACAGAGGGATCCAGTGCTTTAATTTAAAATAAGCTGCCACAAAAGCTTAAGGATCCCGGAAGCTTCTCAATTCCTTGCTCTATAAGAGACATGGATATTGACAGAGCTCTATGTGACTTTGGAGCAAGTGTGAGCCTCATGCCTCTTTTGGTTTGTAAAAAGCTTTAAATAGGTGACTTGAAACCTACCACTCTTTCTCTTCATTTGGCTTACCGATCCATCAAGCATCCGGTAGGTATATTAGAGGATGTTCCTCTAAAGGTGGGTAAGTTTTATATACCTGTTGATTTTGTGATTTTAGAGATAAAGGAAGATGACAAAATCTCCATCATTCTTGGAAAGCCTTTCCAGTGTAAATATCAATGTAAAAGATGGAAAGCTTTCTTTGAATGTAGGGGATGAAAAAGTAGAATTCAATTTAAATGATACAATGAACCCTCCTTCTCTAAAGGAATCTTGCTATATGATTGGCTTACCGGAACCTAAAATGAATAATAATGCCATGAATTTTCCTCTTACTAACTCACTTGAGTTATGCTCCGTGGAAAGTTCTTTTGTTTATGATAAACAGGGGAAAGAAAAGCAGGCTATTGAGGAGGTAATCCAAGCTTCAAAAGTAGAACCTAAGCCACCTTATCTTAACTTCAATGGAGCTAAGGAAGAAAGGAATGAGCTAAAAGGAACTTTGAAGGCCATTGGACAAAACCTCAAGCATTATACTAAGAGCCAATGGATATCAAAAAGCATTATTCAAACTCTCTTCAAGCCTCCTTGAGTGGAAAGCATGAAAAGGAGTCGAGCTAATGTTTTAAAACAAATGCTTTGTCGGAGGCAACCCACATTTTAATTTTTAAGTTTCTTTTTACTTAGTTTCATCTTCTTTAGTTCTATTTTTATCTTTAATTTTAGTTGATTTCTTAGGTTAGGAGTTTAAGAGTGTTTTTGGGTGTTTTGTAGGTCATAACTTGCATGTCTAAGAGTGAAGAAAGCAAGAATTTTGAGGAAAAATTATAGCTGAGCAAAAAACTGAGGCGAATTTTGAAGAAAAGTGGGTGCCAACACCAAACACGGGTAGCCTGTATCAGCCAAAAAATGGAGAAAAAGGATCCACTCGTAGCCAACACGGGCTAGCCGTGTCCCAGGCCCAGCACTAGCACTCCTTCCCCGTGTTGTGTAACACAGGCCAATTCTAGGAGAAAAATGGAAATCCACCGCAAGGCACGGCCAGCCTGTGTCTCTTGACACGATCATGCCTCTGGCCTCCATCCAGCACACCTTGCCTATGTTCCTTAACACGGGCATCATCTAGAGAATGGGGTATTCTATCCCGAAGCACGGCCGTGCTTCGGGCCCTGGTAAGCATTTTTTTCCTCTTTTTCTTTTTTTCTTCCCCCATGTCTCACATGATTCTCACTGTGCCCTAGCCCGTGTCTCCTTCCCCTGCATCCCATGCTCTCTTCTCCCTTCTTCCTTCTAATATCCTTGCCATTCTCCACTTCAAACTTCTTCTCCCCTCCTCCCCCAACTCCATCTCCAACATTCTTCCACCTCCCTCAACCCAATTTCCCTTTCTCGTTTTCCTCCTTCCCTTTCATCTCTGCTACCCGTGCCCTAACCAAGTTCTCCTTCTCCCTCTCGGTCTCTGATGAGATTTGTCGTGATCTACCAAAAATATTACCGAACCCCTATAATGTAGTATAGGGTAACTCCGGATCGTCTCTCAAGGAATGCTAATGTTAAATGATAGTTTCAAGACCTAACGGGGGGGGGGGGGTTGGATTTTATCACAATCAACTAGATCACAATTGGAAAATTGGACAAAGATTATATTACCGAAAATGTAACCTCACTAGACGTTCTTCAAGAATTCGTTCGGTTTATCCTAGACTAAAAATGATCAATCAAGTTGTTGGTTGATTTTCAGTTATAATCGAAATCTCTGCATCATAACCTTCATCATTCAAAATTCGATAACAACATATATTACAAATTCATGCCATCACATACAACTTGTAATCTGTTATTTATCTGAAGATCAAATATCAACCAGTCTATTTCCTTTGTTTCATGCAATAGAATCAAGGTTTATCAATCAAAATTCTATCTCATACATCAAACTTGAATGGATAACAGAAATCTCTATATATTCATACAAGATTCGAAATATTTCAGAGAACAAAGAAGATGATGTAAACTTGATTACAATACAAACTGAATCTCAAAACCTAACCGAATTCAAGAGGAAGTCCAGCTGGTTACAAAGTTCTCTACTCTGCCATGGATGTCCAAGCTCTCTCCAGAGGATGAAGATGAAGATAGATGTGTGTATGAGAGTGGTAAGTGGTCTGAATTCCGAATTCCCCCCACTTAGACCAAAGGAAGGGAATCTTAATCATTAAAACCGACCAGGACAACATGTGACAGCTCTGCTTTCGGCTGCATGTGTTTCTCCAGCCTTGCACCACTAATTAGGGGTCCCAGATTCCTCTGGATGGCAAAGTGGTCTTCATATGAATTATTCCTCTACGTCATAGGGTTCCAGGGCCACCGAAAGCATGCCAAACGGACATTTCTAACTCAGTTTATGGCCATCTCAACACCCAAAGGTCAGATTCTGTTTGTGCTGCCCATGTATTGGACTCTTGGTCCAATTCGGCCTATTGGACCTCCGAACTGGATCTTGGGATCTTCATGAAAGTTATGGGCATTTGTCTTAGCTTTCCTACAAGACCGAAATCAGAATTTGTGGTGGTTTCAAACTCCAAATATAACCGAAATACACAGACAGGTTCAAAAAGATGGAGTTGCTGAAAAAAATCTCAAAGACCAAAATAAATCTCAAATCATAAAACCTAGCTTAAGTGATAAAAATAAGTGTAGGAGAGGATGAAAACACTATACATGATGATCAAATAATATATAGAAATGATGTTTATCAAATTCCCCCACACTTTTCCTTTGCACGTCTCGGGCAAACTAAAATTCAAACAAACTAGAAAATAAAGGAAACAATCCAGGATTTACATTCCAACAACTTTCAAGAATGCAAAAGATAAGTGAGCAAGAAGAACGTTAAATGCTTTAAGGAATCAAGACATTCATGAATTTATTTCTTACACTTCCAACTAAAAAGCATGGTGATTTCAATTGAATTATGTGAACTAAGAATGATAGGTTCTTACTTGATATACTCTCAATTCTCAAGTGTTTAAAAAGAAAGGTTTGTGTTTTCACTCAATACAACTCATGACAATTTGCACTACCATAGGCTTGCTTCTGTTCTAATCTCCACCAATTTTGAACACATGCATGCACAAATCAAAGGGAGTTTATTTAAAGTTGTAATGGGGCTAAGGAAAAGGAAGGGATGAAAAAGATAACATGGGTATGGAAATTAAAAACTAAAGAGAGCATGAGAACATTGGGAGATAAAATGAGCAATATGCACTAAAATCATCCAAAAATTTCTATACATCTTTGTTTCTTTTTTTTTTCTTTTCTATAATAATTTTTTTTTTCACATTCAATTCTCTTGTTTTTTTTTTTTCATCTCTAAAATTCACATAGCCATTCATAACTCTAAAATTCACATACACATAGCCAATTGATTTCAAAATTACAACTTCTTCTCCCCCACACTTGGATTTGTCTGTCTCAGACAAAGAACAACTCATCAAATGATCAACCAATGCTCTCTTACTCCCTAAGGTAAGGTAGAATCATGGTTTCATGCTTAAGGTTGGTAATGAGGGAATTGGAAATATTAGGGTCAAAGGGAAATTGTATTAGGTAGGCCATTTGGTTAACTAGCTAAATGTAAGAAAAGAAAGCCTTCATTACATTCATGCATGCATGTGAAAATATAGTCTCAAAAAGAAGCAAAGCAAGTTCTAGAGTGTCAAACTTTATGAGTGTAATTCACACAAGAAAAGAATAGAGAATGACAATTGGCCCAAATGCTCACTAGGTATGCACTAACATGCTTAATCCATTTATTCAATGTCTATCACCAAACTTGCTAGTTAAGAGATGCAAGAAATGCATTTAGTCATGCTTTAGACCTCAAATTTTTAAAGTGCTCCAAGCTCACAACCTTTACAAATCTCAAGGCTATTGAAAATGCAAATAGAAAATGGCAACCAGAACAGAACAGAACAAGCTAAAATAGAAAATGCAAATAGAAAACAAATCTCCAAGCTAAATATTTTTTTTTTTAAAACAGAACAGAACAAGAATAAGAGAAAAAGAAATATTCAAGCATAAGTAAAATGAACTCCCTCAAGTTAGGGAAACAGCATCAACCAAAACCAACTCTTCAACTGAATTCTCTTTAGCTCCCTCATGAAATTGTTTAAGTCGGTGTCCGTTGACTTTGAAAGTCCGCCCTGTGGTCACATCTTGAATTTCAACTGCACCATAAGAAAATATATTAGTGACTAAAAATGGGCCCTCCCATCGGGATCTCAATTTGCCTGGCATAAACTTAAGGCGAGAGTTGTATAAGAGCACTTTCTCCCCTTCTTTGAATTCCTTTCTAAGGATTTGCTTGTCATGAAAGGACTTAGTCTTCTCTTTGGATATTCGGGAATTCTCATAGGCCTCTAATCGGAGTTCTTCTAATTCCTGAAGTTGCAATTTCCTTCCGACTCCGGATTGGTCTATGTCCAAGTTACAAGCCTTTACTGCCCAATAAGCCCGATGCTCTAGCTCCACTGGAAGATGACATGCCTTACCAAAGACAAGCCTATAGGGTGACATACCTATAGGTGTCTTATAGGCAGTCCTGTAAGCCCATAAAGCATCATCTAGCCTCTTACTCCAATCTTTTCTGTCTGGTCTCACTGTTTTCTCCAAAATTTGTTTAATCTCACGATTGGAGACCTCGGCTTGGCCATTTGTCTGAGGATGATAAGGAGTTGAGACTTTATGAAAGACACCATATTTACTTAACAATGTTTTCATGTGTCTATTGCAAAAGTGAGATCCTTGATCGCTAATTATTGCCCTGGGTATGCCGAACCTGCAAAAGATGTTTGATCTAACAAAATTCACAACAACATGAGAATCATCAGTTCTAGTGGGAATGGCCTCCACCCATTTGGAAACATAATCAACAGCCAATAAGATATAAACAAAGCCAAATGAGACAGGAAATGGACCCATGAAGTCAATTCCCCAAACATCAAAGATTTCACAAAACAGTAAAGGTTGTTGGGGCATTTCGTTCCTACGGGTTATATTTCCTGCTCGTTGACATTGTTCACAAGATTTACAAAATTCATAGGCATCATGAAATAAGGTAGGCCAATACAAACCAGAATCTAATACCTTCCTTGCAGTCCTCTGGGGACCAAAATGACCTCCACAAGCATAGGAATGACAAAAGGAAAGTACAGAATGAAACTCATAATTAGGTACACATCTTCTAATTATTTGGTCACTACAAAACCTCCACAAATAAGGGTCATCCCACACATAGTATTTAGCTTCACTCTTAAATTTATGCATCTGTGCACGTGCAAGATTTAAGGGCAACACATGTGCAACCAAATAATTTACAATATCAGCATACCATGGAAACTCACCATGCAGCTGTAGAAGCTGCTCATCTAGGAATGAATCTTGAATAGGAAGAGAATCAGATGCTCTCTCTATTCTGCTCAAATGGTCAGCAACCACATTTTCTGCTCCACTCCTATCTCTAATTTCTAGGTCAAATTCTTGTAGAAGGAGCATCCATCTAATTAACCTTGGTTTGGCATCGGGTTTCTTTAAGAGGAACTTGAGAGCTGCATGATCAGAAAAAATAACCACATGAGAACAAAGCAAGTATGATCTAAATTTATCTAATGCAAAAACAATTGCTAGAAGCTCTTTTTCTGTTGTGGTATAATTTGCTTGGGCAGAGTCAAGTGTCCTCGAGGCATAATAGATGACATATGGAGCTTTATCAACTCTCTGGGCAAGGACTGCTCCTACGGCATAGTTAGACGCATCACACATCAGTTCAAATGGAAGCATCCAGTCAGGTGACTGGATGATGGGAGTTGAAGTGAGAGCCTTCTTAATATGGTCAAATGCGTCCTTGCATAATGAGTTGAAGATGAAGTCCACATCCTTTTGTAGCAAGCTGGATAATGGAAGGGCAATTTTGCTGAAGTCACGAATGAAGCGCCGGTAAAATCCTGCATGGCCAAGAAAGGAACGAACTTCCCGCACACTGGCAGGGTAAGGTAAAGTAGTAATAACATCAATCTTGGCTGGATCTACCTCTATGCCCTTTTTAGAAATTATATGCCCTAAAACTATACCTTGTTCTACCATGAAATGGCATTTTTCAAAATTTAAAACAAGGTTAGTTGTAGTGCACCGATGTAATACCCTAGATAGACTATCCAAGCATTCATCAAAGGAAGAACCATATATGGTGAAATCATCCATGAATACCTCCATACAGTTCTCTAAAAAGTCAGAAAAGATACTCACCATGCAGCGTTGGAATGTGCCTGGAGCATTACAAAGACCGAATGGCATTCTCCTGTATGCAAAAGTGCCAAATGGGCACGTGAATGTGGTCTTCTCCTGGTCCTCTAGGGCTATATGTATCTGAAAGTACCCAGTATATCCATCCAGAAAACAGTAGTGTGATTTTCCTGCTAAACGCTCCAACATCTGATCAATGAAGGGAAGAGGGTAATGGTCCTTACGGGTGGCTTGATTAAGCTTTCTATAGTCAATACACACCCTCCAACTATTCTGAACTCGAGTAGGAATAAGTTCATTATGCTGGTTGGCTACCATTGTCACTCCTGATTTCTTTGGGACAACTTGCACTGGACTTACCCATTTGCTGTCTGAAATTGGATAGATTATACCCGCTTGTAGAAGCTTGGTTACTTCCTTTTTAACCACATCCAGAATCAATGGGTTCAGTCGCCTTTGTGGCTGCCGTACTGGTTTAGCATCCTCCTCAATCAAAATCCTATGCATGCAAGTGGAAGGGCTAATGCCAGGTATATCTGCAAGTGTCCACCCAATTGCCCTCTTGTGCTGTTTCAAGATGTTCAACAATTTTTCTTCTTGATCAAGTTCAAGGTTCTTAGCTATAATGACTGGCAGCTGCTCATTCTCTTCTAAAAATGCATATTTGAGATGCTCAGGAAGAGGCTTAAGCTCTAGTATGGGCGGCTGCACTATGGAAGGCAGTAACTTTGCTACTGGTGCATCTGCTGCATAAACTCCTGCATATTCAACATTTTCTAACAATAGCATAGAACCATCAACTTCTTTAGAATCTGTGACAAGGTCATCATTTTCTAAGAATGCATTGATTTCAGAACAAGCAGAACAAACAGCATCATTAACACAATTACAGCATAGGGAATCATCAAATAGAAACACATCAGGAAATTCAGAGGAGAAACTGTCGTAGACCTCATCGACCAATTCATCAAGTATATCAATGCAGAAAAGAGAATGATCTTCCATAGGGTGTCTCATTGCATCAAAGATATTAAACTGCACAACATTATCGCCAAACTCCATGGAGAGGGTTCCTGCATGCACATCTATCTTAGTCTTGGCAGTCTTGAGAAAAGGTCTCCCAAGAATGATTGGAGTTTTATTGAATGATGACTCTCCTTCCATATCTAGAATGTAAAAATCTGCAGGAAAGACCAATTCATTAACTTGGACCAGTACATCCTCAATTACTCCAGCAGGGTAAGCATTGCTTCTGTTGGCCAATTGAATCACCACTCCTGTTTGCTGTAACGGGCCAATTCCAAGTGACTGAAATACAGAGTGTGGCATCACATTTATTGAAGCTCCAAGGTCCAGCATAGCATCTTCAAAATTACAGTTTCCAATGACACAAGGTATAGTAAAAGTTCCAGGATCTTTGCACTTCTGAGGCATAGGTTGAATGAGGGCAGAAACATTTTGGCCCATACTAACTCTTTCATTTCCCTTCAGCTTCCTCTTGTGAGTACACAACTCCTTTAGAAACTTTGCATATTTTGGAATCTGCTTGATTGCCTCTAGCAGTGGAATGTTTATTTCCACTCTTCTGAATGTCTCCAAAAGTTCTTTTTCCTTCTCTGCCTCATCCAATTTTTTTGATTGCACTGCTCTCTAAGGGAAAGGCAGAGGTACAACATGGTCATTCTGTTGCTGCAATGTTGTTTTTAAAGTAGAACCTTGGCCAGAACTGCTAGGTTCAGAGACTGATTTTTCTGGTGCAGCATATTTACTCTGATTGCTGTTAGAAGTTGGAATTGGAACTGCTGCATTTGGAATTACTTTGCCACCTCTGAGCATAATAGCACTCACGTTCCCTTTGGGATTGGGTATGGTCTGTGAAGGAAGCTGGCCAGAACCTTGTGCTTGCAGCTGACTCATTGTTGATGCTAACTGTCCAATTTGAGTTTCTAAGTTCTGGATGGTAGATTCTGTCCTTTGCTGGAACTGAATGTTATTTGTTGCCATTTGCTTGACCAAATCTTCCAATGATGACTGAGATGAAGTGGCTTCTGGACTTTGCTGTTGCTGAACAGAAGGCTGTTGGTACTGCGGTTTATTTGGATGCTGGTAAATTGGTCTACTTGGCTGCTGCATATTCTGTGGAAACTGTTGCCTTGCTGGTTGCTGATATTGCTGCTGTTGGTTCTGCTGCTGTGTGGAATTACCCCATTTAAAATTCGGATGGTCTCTCCAACCAGGGTTATATGTACTGGAGAAAGGGTCATGCCTTGGCTGCTGATTGGATTGGTAGTATTGTGGCCTGTTGGGAAACACATTAGCTGCTGCTGCTTGGTTGGAAAGTACAGCAACATCTTCTTGAAGAGTAGGGCACACTTCAGTGGAATGGGAGGAACAAGCACAAATGCCACAAACTCTAACTGGTTGTTCTGGTTGTGCAACTGGTCGTTGATGTTGACCCATTGCCAATTGCCTAACAAGGGAGGTCAACTCATCTAATCTGTGCTCCACACGATGCTGATCTGCATATGATACTTGTGCTTCATTGACTCCTCCTCTGGCAGGTGCCATTCTGGTACCAAACTGTTGAGAGTTGGCAGCCATGTTAGCTATGAGCTCCCTAGCTGTAGCAGGAGTTTTATTCACCAATGCTCCTCCACTGGCTGCATCTATCATATTTCTATCCATGGGAAACAATCCCTCATAGAAATACTGGATGAGTAATTGGTCACTAATCTGATGATGCGGACAGCTAGCACATAACTTTTTGAATCTCTCCCAGTACTCGTATAGTGTCTCTCCTGCCAATTGCCGAATACCACAAATCTCCTTCCGGATGGAGGCAGTCCTAGAGGCAGGGAAGAACTTCTCCAAGAATGTTTGCTTCATGTCATTCCAGCAAGTGATGGAACCTGATGGGAGGTAGTACAACCAGTCCTTTGCCACATCAGCTAATGAGAATGGGAATGCCCTGAGCTTGATGTGCTCTTCAGAGATGCCTTGCGGTTTCATGGTTGAGCACACCACATGGAACTCCTTCAAGTGCCTATGAGGGTCCTCACCTGCAAGACCATGAAATCTTGGCAACAAGTGTATTAATCCAGACTTAAGCTCTAAGTCAGCATCTAACTCAGGATGTTGAATGCACAAAGGTTGGTATGTTACATCTGGTGCAGCAAGTTCCTTAAGGGTTCTATTATTATTATTGTTAGCCATATCAACAATGGGATTAACAAGACTACTAACACTAACAGATATGTCAAACAATCTTCTCCTAGATCTCTGCAAGGTATGAAAAGTCCTATCAATCTCAGGATCAAGTTCACACAATTCACCACTAGAGGACCTAGTCATACACTAAACAAGATGCAATGTACCAAGACACACCACACATGGAAACACACTAAAACACAAAAGAACAACTAAACATAACAAGACAGAACCAGTTAAGGTGTGATCAACACGGAATGCAAATTGGATTAAAATGCAACACAAAAATAAAATGATAAATACTAAAAAATTCAAAAACAGATGTAAACGGTCGAATTTGGCCAAGATAGGGTGGTGCTGATGACAAAGCATCAGTTATGTGTAAAACACCATTTGGAATCAACCCACCAAATTTCAGATCAATCCGAGATAAAATTTTTTAGAAACAGTAAATTCAGCAAACACTATTCCGGCCAATTCTAAGGAAGAAAGAAAAACAAAAAACAATAATGAAAAATCAAGAGAAATGGGAAGACAAACACATATAAGTGACAAATATTTATACAAAAGACTTGAAATTATTAAGTAACATCCACATTCCCCGGCAACGGCGCCAAATTTTGGATGAGATTTGTCGTGATCTACCAAAAATATTACCGAACCCCTATAATGTAGTATAGGGTAACTCCGGATCGTCTCTCAAGGAATGCTAATGTTAAATGATAGTTTCAAGACCTAACGGGGGGGGGGGTTGGATTTTATCACAATCAACTAGATCACAATTGGAAAATTGGACAAAGATTATATTACTGAAAATGTAACCTCACTAGACGTTCTTCAAGAATTCGTTCGGTTTATCCTAGACTAAAAATGATCAATCAAGTTGTTGGTTGATTTTCAGTTATAATCGAAATCTCTGCATCATAACCTTCATCATTCAAAATTCGATAACAACATATATTACAAATTCATGCCATCACATACAACTTGTAATCTGTTATTTATCTGAAGATCAAATATCAACCAGTCTATTTCCTTTGTTTCATGCAATAGAATCAAGGTTTATCAATCAAAATTCTATCTCATACATCAAACTTGAATGGATAACAGAAATCTCTATATATTCATACAAGATTCGAAATATTTCAGAGAACAAAGAAGATGATGTAAACTTGATTACAATACAAACTGAATCTCAAAACCTAACCGAATTCAAGAGGAAGTCCAGCTGGTTACAAAGTTCTCTACTCAGCCATGGATGTCCAAGCTCTCTCCAGAGGATGAAGATGAAGATAGATGTGTGTATGAGAGTGGTAAGTGGTCTGAATTCCGAATTCCCCCCACTTAGACCAAAGGAAGGGAATCTTAATCATTAAAACCGACCAGGACAACATGTGACAGCTCTGCTTTCGGCTGCATGTGTTTCTCCAGCTTTGCACCACTAATTAGGGGTCCCAGATTCCTCTGGATGGCAAAGTGGTCTTCATATGAATTATTTCTCTACGTCATAGGGTTCCAGGGCCACCGAAAGCATGCCAAACGGACATCTCTAACTCAGTTTATGGCCATCGCAACACCCAAAGGTCAGATTCTGTTTGTGCTGCCCATGTATTGGACTCTTGGTCCAATTCGGCCTATTGGACCTCCGAACTGGATCTTGGGATCTTCATGAAAGTTATGGGCATTTGTCTTAGCTTTCCTACAAGACCGAAATCAGAATTTTTGGTGGTTTCAAACTCCAAATATAACCGAAATACACATACAGGTTCAAAAAGATGGAATTGCTGAAAAAAATCTCAAAGACCAAAATAAATCTCAAATCATAAAACCTAGCTTAAGTGATAAAAATAAGTGTAGGAGAGGATGAAAACACTATACATGATGATCAAATAATATATAGAAATGATGTTTATCAGTCTCCCCCATACCCAAAATCCCCTTCCCTGCTCTACGTTTTCACCCATCCTTTTCTCCCATCTCCAAAGCTCCCCGTGCCCAAACCCAAAAATTCCCCCTCCCTCTCGGTCTTCCTACACCTACCCATTCCCGTAGAACTTCCCCTGCACCCAGTGTCTTCCTTCCAAGTCCCTCACCCAGCCTTTCCACTTCGCTGTACACCCAAACCCGAATCCCCCTGCATTACCCACACCCTTACCAGCACACCCAAAACCTGAGCCCCTGACCATTCCCCCCAACCCAGATTCTCGTGACCCAGCCCCACACTATTGTTCCTCTACTCCCTGTTCATCTTGCATTACTGATTGCTCGTTGCTCGTTGCTGCATTCTCCATCATGCTTCCATCCAGGTAACTCTTAACTAGTGGTTTATTATCTAGATTGGAATTCCCTGGTTGTTGAACTTTCTGGCTTGGACATTATGCACTTGGTAATTGATTCTGAATTAGGCCAGTTTTTGCTTTCTGCAATTGGATTCAATTTGTTGGTTTAATGCATTGAACTTTCTAGACTTGGTGGTAGTACTAAATTGCTCTATTTTTCTGTCTAAATTTGAGCCTCAATTTGCTAGTTTACTGCCTTAAATATTCTGGACTTGATTGACTTGCTGCATCCCAATTTCCTTCCCATTATTTAGCCTTTCTAGATGGTTTATTTGCATAGGACTCATTGCTTAATTTTGGCTAAAATACTGCAGCATTTGGAAAACTAAATCACTCACTTTGCTGGTTAATTGGTTGGCTGCATTACTTCACTGGTTGCCTATGTTCTGATTTTGGATAATCATCTAAATTTTGGATTTTGGATGCTTGGTTTAATCTGCACTATAATTGGTTTGTTGCACATGTAGATGATTCCTTGAAGTTTTAATTGCATGATAACCAACTGATATTGAAATCACCTTGCTAAAATTTCCTAGTTTGAATCCTGAACATATCTACTTTGCACTAGCAATTGCCAAGTATTCACTGGATAATTGTTTTGGTAAAAAAAAATTTCTCTACTCTTGGTTAATGTTGTTTGCCTACACTATGATTCACTGAATTACCTTGGTACTTTCTAGAAAACACAGACAACATTGGGAATATTTGAGTGCCACACTTTTCTAAAATTGCATTACTCTATACTGCTTTGATTCTCAATTCTCTAGAGTGCACTAAAAACTGCTTTGCATAATCTGCCTGGTTTAGTCTACATTTGGTTTAGCTGAAATTGTCATTTACTGGTTATTGTAACTTGATTTTTCTTGGCATTTTCTGGCTAAACCCGCATTGGATATTAGAATAAAACCTCCTGTTAAAAGTTGCCCTTCAATTTGCACTTGAGCATTATTTGGAATTTTTGAATATCTGCTACAATACTGGCAGCCTACACCATCTTGGATTTGGAATTGGACTTGAATTTGTTGAGTTATTATCTGAATTTGGTTTAATTGTCAACAGTTGCTTCTGTTCTTGAACTTGAGATTGCTCTGAATTCTATGCATTAATTTTTGGTCTTGCTAATACCACCTCCCTTTTTGAGTTATATTTGCCTATCTTTATACATGGGTCCCAAACGAGCCAGAACTGGCCAATCCTCCTCCCAATCCCAGCAACCACGTAGAGGACGAATTCAAATACTGTCCCGACTCCCTCACCAAATACACGAGTATGGTATTGTGTTTGTTGATGATAGTCAACGGACACAATACGATACTCTAGTTAAATGAAAAATGCTGAGTACCCGGTACATGGATGAGGAATGTTTGGACCGGTTAGGTCGTTTAACTAACGTCTGCTACTTGGTTGATCGGATTGGGTGGACTACATTCATTGGCTTACGCTACCCAGCCTATGCTAGGACCACCTTAAAATTTTTTAGTTCAGTTAATGTAGTCTTGTTTCGGGGTCTCAACATCGATTAGGGCCACATTAACTTTCGATTATTTGACCGTTCTTTTACTTTATCATTGGCTAGATTTAATGCATAATTTAGATTGCTTCCCAGGGGAGATAGATCAGTTTCCTCAAGTTTTCTTGCTCAACATTTTTGGAACTCTATCTCTATTGGGGGGCAATATGACGCATCGAGTTCAAAAGCCTCTTTTATTTGTAACCCCACTTTTAGATTTTTACAATGCCTGATGGCTCATACCGTTTTTGGTAAAGCTAAAAGTGATGGGGTTGCAAATAAAAGAGAGCTTTGTTTTCTTTGGGCCATGATACACGGTCATAAGTTGGATACTGGCGCCTTTATGGTCCAATAGATGGCCAGGTTAGGTAATTCCATGAATGGCAAAGTGGTCATTGGAGGACTAGTGACTGCAATAGTTAGAGGGCTAGGATTTGAGGCAAATTTCCAGGGTTTCCAACCAATAGTTGACAGCAGCAGGATTGATTTAGAATTCTGTTTACATATGAAATTAATTATGAAAAGAAATGCTGACTATTGTTTGCATCTCAGAGGCCATAATATCTTTCGCCTCCCTAACCCCACTAGGATTGCAGTTACTAGTGAGGAGAATTGGATTTATCCTTAAGAAAAGGGTAGAGAGGGTGATGAAGATTTTGAGGGGGATGACTTCCCCCATGAGCCACTTTTGGCTCTACCACCCCCGCCCCCACCCCCTTCCTATTTCACTGACCATACAGGTACATCATATGCTCCTCTAGAGGATCCAGACTCCATCTCTTCACGGCTCAGCCGAATTGAGGCAGAGCAACTATCGCAAAGAGCTACCCTGCATACCATGCAAGAATCAATCAACATCATGCAGGGAATGATGAATGGATGGTACCACTGGCATCTGAGCAAGAATCCTCCACCTCCTCCTCCAAACGACCAGTGAACAAGTAAGTCACTTATCCCTTTGCCTGTTCTTTCATTATTATTGACATTGGGGACAATATCAAGTTTAAGCATGGGGGAGTAGACTTTAGCTTTTGATTTTCACTGGCTGAGTATATGGTTTGCATTAGATGAACTTCTAATTTGCACTGGCTGATTTCGTTGTCTTTTGCATGTATATATCACATCTCTCTTGTTTCATAGCATAATCATATAATTTGTTGTTTTAGAGATAGATTGATGTAATATAGGTTAATTTTAGCTCATGAACATGTGATGCACAATAGGATGTAAAATAAGTATTTTAAATTTTAGTCTCTTTCTTCTAGGATTAAATCTCTAATTTTTTGAAAAATATCTCTCCTATTGTACTGTGAATTGTATGTCTTTATTGATTTTTAACACTATGAGAGTGTGAAGGATGGGAGCAGTGAAAAATTAGGGAATATAAAACCCAAATTTTTTTCACTCTGAGTACCCCTTTAAGGCCCTAAAAAGACCCTAGTATGAGTACCTAACTACCTTTACTCTAGTGAGATGGATCATAAAATGCACTCACTGCATATTTTTATAAAAAAAATTGATGAATGAAATAGACAAAAGAAAAAAAATGATGAGAAATAAAAGAAATTGAGTGAGAAAAAGAGTGAGAAAAATAGAAATAAGGGTAAGGCAGCATAGGGAGATCTAAAGGATGAGGTGGCCTACTTAAGTGTCTGAAAATCAATTAGATGCATACATTCAATGGTACCAATAAAAGCAGATATATAATAAGAGAATTTTGGTTTAGTTTTAGAAGAACAAAGACTATCTGATAAATGTCTATTCATATATCTGTTGTGTGCACATTGATTGAGTGAAGAATTTTCTGTATTGCATTTATCTGTTATCTAAAATTTGTATGCATCATCTCTCATCCTTTTGATATGACATGTTATTTGCTTGAGGACAAGTAAAGGTTTTAAGCATGGAGGAGTTGATAAAGGGGAAAATTGAGTGGTTAATGGTTATATTTTATTCCTTAATTAGTAGTAAATTTGTGATTATTTCCCTGCATTTGGTTATACTTTACTTTCGATACTGCCTTAGTTTGTTTTATGATTGTAGGAGAGCAAAAGAGGCAAAGAAGCAAGGGAAAATACTCATGAAAGGAGCCATATGGATTTGGAACATGCTAAGGAGGAAGCAAAGGGGCAACCCTGGAGAAATTGGCAAGAAAAGAGACTTGTAGCTTGAATGGTGTGCATGAAGCACGGCTAGGTCGTGTTCTATGCATAAAGTAGAGAATTTTCCATATTTCTAGCCCAAAGCACGACCAGCCTATGTCATGAAGAACGGTCATGCTTCGTGTCCGTACACCACATAATTTTTGGGGTTTTGAGCAGCCAAATTGTTATAAATACATGGGGAAGCCAAGAGCATCTAGACTCATTCATATTCACTTTTACTCAATTTTAGTTTTAGGAAACACCATTAGATTAGGTTTAGAGTAGAATTAGTGTTTACTTTCATGTTCTTAGGTTAGATTTGAGATTTATTGAGCATTGTATCTCTACATCTCTACTAGATTCTACAAACCAAGTTATATCTTTCTATTCTGCACTTATCTCTTCTTCTACTCTTTCTTTTAGTTTGTATTGAAGATTGATGAGTACATTAACGAATTTGATTATGTTTTCTCTTTCAATTATGCTTGAGTAGATTTTATCTAGGGTTTTGGTAGACCCACTTATGATGTAATGATACACTGTGCAAATTGAATCATTGGAACCCTAATTGTATTATCCATGGTTAATTAGGATTGACTATTATGCATTGATCCTATGAGTCGATGAATGCCTGGCCAATGTTTTATCACGTCTTAGGATATTAATTGATGAACTGAAAGGTAAAAATTAATACCAGAACCTAATAGTTAATTAGGGATATCTTAATCACGAAAGTAGTTTAAGGTTCTCTAGGAATGAATCAATTAGTGGGCAAGAGAAAATCGATTAATTGTATTCCAGGGTTGGCATAGAACTTAACGTTTGAAAGAGGTTGCTAGTTAATTAAGGTTAAATCATCCCCAATTATCTAGATAATTGCAATTAGAGGTACATATTGAATGTTAAATATCATAAGTGTGGTGAACCCTAACCCTAGGCTTTTATTAATTAAATTACTTATTAGTTTAATTGTGACAAACTTTCTATTGCATTACATCGATTTAGATAGCATGTTTCGTATAATTCTAGTAGTTGACATTGTTCTCTGTGGGATACGACCCATACTTGCTGGACTAGCTACAGCTACGCCATGTGCTTGCGGTTAATTATAAAACAAACACAACAATATGCCTATGTCCTAAGTGTAGATTTAAGAAATGACAAGCTAGAGAAATTATGCGTCAGCACTTGATTATTAAAAAATTTCCATAAGGATACAATTAATGGGGTATGCACAGGAAAAGTTAATAGAAGAACCTTATACAGGACACCATATAATACTATAAGTGAGACAAGAACCGATTAGTTGGGACGACTTTATGCAGGACATGGTCGTTGATGTATACAGGATTTATCACGAAAATGAAAATATCATGTCACACCCTAATTTAATGGAACGTGAATAACACTACTAATCGATAACTTTACCCTTATTTATTTGCATACGGCTTCATAATATCACATATCAGGAAATTATCATACATTTACAAGTTTCCAGTATAGCTAATTATACATGCCAAAACTACACTTAACCATTATACAACAGAAGCAAGGATCTTGACTGTGGCGTTCAGAGCATACTCTATATTACAATGACATAATATTTAAACATTTCAAGCCTTGCAAACAACATAGGCTCGCTTAGAGAATACAACACCTAGCTGATCACGTAGCTGCAGGGCCAACTTCTGTATCTTTATCTGAAAAATGTGAAAATATCGTGTAGTGAGTCTAACAACTCAGTGAGCAGATAACAACTTCTATGACCTCTCAAATCAAATCAACATATGGATGTACTCATATATTAAAATTTATCACATCAAAAGTTACAGTTCAAAAGTACATCTATATGGGACCTGCATTTTCAAACATGCTCAATTCAAATCACATTCAGATATTTACATCCATATATGATACAATATGATCATTATTCAAACATTGATATGCATTTAAAATATTTCTTATAAAAATATTAGGAGGATCCCATAACAGAACCACCATATCAGAGTTCAATCTCTTCCATACTTTGTTAGTATAGGATTTGCCTATACTTAACATCTCAATCAATGTTTGCTCTACCACCATTCAAGAGGACACACAAAGAGACTCTAACATGGGTAATTTCCCAAGCACAAAGCATGGGAAGAAAAGTCACGTCTTATATAACTGGCATCTCAGCCAGATAGGAGACATCCCATTCTCCATCACATAACATATCCCGTGTGTTAACCCTCACACGAAGTTAGCACCACTCCTGCTAGCTGGGATATCAAGGTGCACCAGGGTTAACATTACCTGCTGTTAGCAAATAGTGTTTCTAATAGGATTTCTCCATAAAATTATCATATGCACATATTCTATATCATTCAAAACAGAGCTTTCAGTATAATACAGAATTTCATTCTCAATATAGCTCATCTATCATAAATTACCCAATCAGGGTTTATCACATATACATGCCCTTTCTCAAGGCAATCATATAGTTTTATAAATCAATGCCACGTGCATAAATATTCATTTCACCATTCAATGAAAAATATATGTGAAATCAGATATACCATGAGTTAAGAAATTTAGTTTTCAAAACTATACTCTTCTTGACCTATATTCTAAATAGTAAGAAATTTAGATAATTTTAATGCATTTTAGAAACATATAAAAGTGTAAATATATTATAAACATAATCAAATATGCGTTTAAAGATCAAGAAGAGTATAGGGCAAGTCGTAGAAAAAATCATCTACTCACAAAGTTAGAGTACCAAGTTGGATAACCCTAAAATCTATGTTTTCAGTTCGAATTTGGCAAAATAGATCTTAAAAATGACTTTGGATTTGCGAAATTTGGCCTCTAGGAGCTTGGTCAATGCAAGTCAACGCAACAAGGTGCTAAATTATGCGCTCCACGCGCCACAAGGGGAAGTTGCATGTGGGCGTCATGCGCTGAGGAAGAAGCAGCGCGTGGGGGTTCGTGCAAGGGAAGAGGAGCCTGAAATTTGAGATCCTAAGATTTTGATATCTTCTGGATCGATCTACGATGTTAGTTTTTGCGTTTGAGAACCACATATAGGAGTTTCGAAGATTACCTCTTTAAATGGTTTTTTCCTCCATTTTTTGACCAATCACTAACCAATTTTCTAGAAACCAATTAGATAGATTTGTAAAACTCTTCGTCTTGAGTCCGTTTGTGGTGGTGGTGTTGAAATCCGAGGTTTGGAAGCGGTAGAATCTTAAAGAGAAGTTTTAAGGTTTTGGGAGAGAAAATTTGGAGGAGAGAGAAAGGGAATCCAAAATTTGTTGCTTCTTGGGTGGCTGAGGCCCTTAAAATATCCTGAGAGACATTTCTGCAAAAATTCAATTTTAGAGAGAGGTCCTTGCAAATTTTCCTTATTTACATTTTGACCCCTAAACTTTTAAGAAATTGCATTTTGGCCCCGAAACGTAAATTTTCATATTTTCTTTGTAATTATTTAATCTATGTAATAAATAAAAATATTTTCAATGGTTCTTATCTCCATTTTTAAAATCCTCTCTTTTATTCAAATTTTTTTTAATTTAGAATTCTCTTTAAATTTAAGGCTATTACATATCAATTCTATGGAGATTTCACCTTCAGGAGAAAAGGTAAATGATGGTGTGAAATATATTTTTTGAGTTACTTAAAGATGGTCAACAAAAACTATATGAATGGTGTAAGAAATACCACCAATTATCTTTTCTAGTGAATTTGTATCACATTAAGTGTTTGTGTGGGATAAGCGACAAGGCCATGTCGATGATACTGGAGTTATTAATTGATGTCTTCCCAGATTCAAAGATCGCACCCTCATTTTATTATGCTGAGAAAATCATTCATAAGCTGGGGGCTCAACTACAAAAAATATTCATGTATGTTTGAATAATTGCATGTTATATTAGGGGGAGGATGAAAATAGAAACACTTGTAATAAGTGCAATGCATCTAGATGGAAATTGAAAAAGAAATGTGAGAAGGAAAAAAATGTGCCTAATAAAATCTTTAGATACTTTCCACTTAAGCCATGGATGCAAAGGTTGTTCGTGTCTTCTAAAATTGCTGAATATATGAAATGGAATTCCAAAAAAAAAAATAGTGATGACATGATGAGGCATCCAAGCGACTCCGAGGTGTGAAAGAGATTTGACCTTATGAATTCTCAATTTGCATAAGATCTTCAAAATATACATTTGGGGTTGGCCACTAATAGTTTCTATCCATATGGCAACTTAAAGTACAAGTTACAACATATGGCCAGTGGTATTAATGCCTTACAACCTCCCTCCTTGGATGTATATGAAATATAGTTCATTCATTCTTTCAATGATAATTTTAGGTAGAAAGGCACCTGAAAATGATATAGAAGTGTTTTTAACTGCTAATAGAAGAGCTAAATATTTATGGTTTGATGGTGTTCAGACATATGATTCTGTCACCAATAAAATGTTCAATATGCATGCAGCTTTGATGTGGACAATCAGTCATTTTTCTGGCCTTGGAACTTTATCAGGGTGGAATACTCATATTAGATAGGCTTATCCGCACTATAATTTTGACTCAACTCCTGTGCGCCTCCCTCACAGTCGGAAGTAGTGTTTTATGGGCCACCACCTCTTTCTAAATTTAGGTTATAAATTTAGATTGGTGCATAGTAGGTTTGATGGAAAATAGGACAAAAGAAACCCTCTTTTGTAGTTGGCTGGCATAAACATCTTAAGACAAGTAGAGGATATTAATGTTGTATTTGGTAAAAATGTAAAAATTGAAAGTCGAGAAAGTAGATCCCAAGGAGCCGACGGGGTTGATTCTGGCACTCAACAATGGCATAAGAAAAACATATTTTTTTTCAACTTCCATATTGGGCTAATAATTGATTACACCATAATCTTGATCTTATGGATATTGAAAAAAAAATGTTTATGACAATATCCTTTACACTTTGCTTAATGATACTAGTCGATCAAATGACCAAATAAATGCACAAAGAGACTTACAAGAAATGGGTGTTAGGGCTGAGCTATGGCCAGATGATAATGGTAAATATCCTCCTACTTTGTCACTATGACGAATTTAAGTAAGGATGTCTTTCTAAAAATATTGTTATAATATATCAATGTCAGACGGTTATTCAAGTAATATCTCTATATGCATTGATTTAAAATAGTGTAAGATTTGAGGATTAAAAAGTGATGATTCACATGTACTTATGGATCAACTGTTACCCTTAGCCATAAGGAAGGCACTTCCTAATTAGGTGTCTGTAGTTTTGATCAAGTAGTGTTCATTTTTCAAACAAGTATGCAGTAAAGTATTAAATATTAATGAACTTGATCAACTCTAGAATAGAGTTGCTCTGACATTATCCTATCTAAAGATGTTATTCCAACCTTCATTCTTTACAATTATGGTTCACTTGATAGTTCACCTGGTTAAGGAAGCCAGACTAGGAGGATCAGTCTAATATCAATGGATGTATCCCATTAAAAGTTAAAAAAGTTTCGATATGTGCCTTATTTTCCATTGTTTTTTTCTCATATTTTATGAGTTAATATATTTTGTACAAATACTTAGGGAACTGAAATTCTTTCATTCAAAATAGAGCGAGGTGAGAATGCGCAATAGCTTTGTCTTACATGGCTAGAAAAGTTCTAATTTTTTGTTTGAGGTACTTCGATGGCATAAAGATGGTATTCAATCAAACTATTCATATGGATATCGACCTGATGTTGGGGCATCCAACATGAATATTTTGTTCCTACCAGTAGGAAGACCAGTTTGTGGGTTTAAATATTTTGCTCTTTCTTCAAAATAAAAATTGCAAGCGCATCACTTTGTGCCCAAGAATTGTAAAGAAGTAGACCCTTACCTACTGTGAGTAAACTAAGTCTATTAACTACATTAAGGTTTACCCGATGAGGTGTAACATTTAGTTTATCTTTTATGTATGCTTTACAGGGAATTTAGAGTTTACATAAGGCATAGTTTAAGAAGTTGAAAATACTCATCCTTCGAGATAAATAAAAAAGTCCATAAGAAATTTGTATTATATTTTTCTTGTTGTGTAAGTAGAAAAATTTGTCTTATAGATAACAAATGATGGTAACAGTTCTCTATCGACTTATTTAAAATTCCTTGCACATACACCACTGGATAAAGCAAGGTGATATTGTGCATACAATGTTAACAAAATTTAAATTCTGAACATTAGAGCAATACCAAGGACTAAAAACTCAAAATAACATATTTTTTGGAAATTTCAAGATGAGAAGTTATGCAAGTAGTAGAGACAGCAACAGACATTTTAGTGGTGTCCCGTATTATGGTAAATTATTGAACATAATTGAATTAAACTACCATGAATGTTTTATGGTAACTTTATTCAAGTGTATGAGAGCCAATAGAACTAATCTAGAGGCATTACAACTGATGAATTTAACTTAACCTTTCTTGATTTTTTAGGGTTGATTCATACTGATGAAAGTGATGATGACGAGCCATACATCCATGCCTCTGAGACTCATCAAGTATACTATGTACAAGATGAAATGAATAGCAAATGGATTATAGTTGTTAATTTGAAACCTTGTTACTTGTACGACATGGGTGAAGACAATGATAATATTATATACGAGAGTGATCTGTTATAGGCTCAAAATTTAGAAATATTATTGTCAAATGGGGAAGTGAATTTAAGCTTGTCTTGGTATTAATTTTTATTACTTTTTCTAATTATATTGTGTTTTACTAATAATAAATTTATCATTGTTACATGTTTATTATAGTTGAACTAATATTGTTATTTTTTTTAATTCACAAGAATTGTGAAGATGAAGAAAGTTAGATCACTGGTTACAAGCAGGGAGGTGCATTCAATTCAGATAGACTTCTACCTTGACCGGTAATCAATGAGGGTTGACAGCCCAGTGACATTGATACTTTTGACTTTGAGGTTGTCCCATCCATACTTCTCACTGTAGAAAACCAAGCACCAGATGAGGAGTTTGATATTGATGACCTCTTCGCCGATAAGGAGGAACTGCATCAGCCTGCTGTGTTGCGAGAATCAGTTGGTTGATGTTATCAGTAAGTATCCTAAGACTCTTTTATTGATAGTTGTTTTCTCTTGTTGAATTAACACACTAACTTTATTGATGCCATACAAGATCGGTAGGGTGATACCCACACAATTAATAGTACACGATGTCTAGGCCCTTTTCTGATGGCAGAGGGTCGTTGTCTAGTTCAATGATACAAACTAGCCCATTGGAGATAGTGATGGCTTGCTTGGTGTCTCTCTAAGCACCATTGGAGATAATTTTCAATTCTTCCTCATTTCTTACAGAGACTGGAGAAGCATTACTACAGACTACAAGACCAGTGTGTTCATAAACACTATACAGGTACTGACACATTTGTTTCATTATAGTAACTTTATTTTATACCTTTATTGACATTTATACTTCATTTTGTAGGAACAATTTAGGGTGTATGCACTACACAAGTCACTTGAACAGAAGTGGAGAGTCACATGGTATAATATGTATAAGTTAAAAAATGATGGGACTAAAACTAGGGAAGAATTGCACAATGATATCCCAAAGGGCATCCCATGTGATTAGTGGGCAACTTTCATAGATTATCACCTTGAGGCAAAATCTAGAGTAACTATATTTACTTGTTGATGTATATAAATTTACTTATAGTTTATCTTACTAATCTATTCATGTAATTGACTAGGATGTGGCTGAGAAAAATAAATAAAACAGAAGACTTCAAACGATGCCACACACCATTGGCTCAAAGAGCTTTGCACATAAGAAGACTGAGAGGGTAAGTTTGCATTTCTCAATAGTCTACATGAATTTTAATTTAGTATTTGTTTAAATTTTTAGAAGGCTAAGATTGGGAGCTCGGTGACATAAGGAGATGTATGGATTGCAGCCCATAAAGGGACTAACAGATCATACATTAATGAAAAAGCCCAAGAAATCTGTGTAAGTGTTTAAATTCTATTGAATTAAACTATTCTAACCTTTTTTGGTTGTAATAATACATTTTTATCAAGATTATTTTTCCCTATTCAATTTTGTAGAAAAAAATTACCTTGATCCAACATAAGGACTCTTCTTCCTAAGAGCTTTCAATTGTTGACTCACTAGCTTGAGCTTTAGTAACGAAAGAGTACTCAGGTAGAGTTTGAGGACTCAAGTTAGGTGTTTCTCTGACCTAGGTCTTTAGTTATGGCTTTGTTGGATCAAATTTGCAATCTAGGCCTTCTTACAAGGAGTTACAATTTGAGGTGGAACGCCTTAAAGTAGTGATGGAGGAATGGAAGGTTAAACAGTAGCGACAAGAGGCTAAACGAGAGGCTGACCAAGCGACAATGACACTAACATAATTGCATGATAGTGATAAATGGAAGCAGCTATAGTTTTCCTACTCTAGAATTTCTAAGGTCAAGTGCTACCTAAGATTGCGAGTCTAGGTCCCAGGGTAATTTCCTAAAATACCAATTGAATTTTGAAAACAAATATTCATACAATTTATTCTAAAAATGCTGACATAACGCTGACATAACGTGTATATTTTTCAGTCCTGAAGTGATCATGCCAATAGAAACCAACCCCTTCAAGAACCTCAAGGCTCGGGAACTTAATTTATATGTATATTGTATATTTTATGTAATTGTTATATGATATACATTGTAATTTAAATTTTCAATGAATATCATTTTTCATTGCACATTTTTTTGTACTTGTTTATTTGACTTTCTTTTGAATATTTTTATTATATTTAAATTAATGATAAAATTAGGGAGGAATTGAAGAATAAAAAATATTTATAAACAAGAATATAAAAATATAAAAAAAAGATATAAAATTGGTTTATATAAAAATAGATATACAATATATAGAAATATATACATAAAAATTATATTTAAAAATTGGTTTAACAACGGTTGTAGAAAACCATCATTAAGGCAAAGTCTTAACGACAATTCAAAATGGTCGTTATTATATATCCTAATTACTATTTCACAAACTGTCATTAAGAATTTTACTGACAGTTTTACCAAACCATAGTTGAGTTACGACGGTTAGTTGACGACCTTTAACGACAATCAATAAACTGTCATTAAGACAAGTCTTAGCAACAGCTTTCCCATAGTTCATTAATACTATTGCAATGTCAATGACTCTACGACGGTTTTATAAATCCTCGTTAAGTGCTTCAACGACGGTTAAAACTATCACTAAAGTCAGTTATTCTTAGGGGTGTAAATAACCCGATAATCCGTTACAAACCGAATTAACCCGACCAAAAAAACAGGCTACGGGTTAGGATCATCGGGTTATTGGGTTTCAACGGTTTGGGAAGCAAAAAATTTTCGGTTTTCTTCGGTCGGTTCAGGTTGGGAATCATGGAACCCGTGAAAACCGAACCGACCGAATTATGCCCTTAAGCACCACGTGCCTCCAGACTCCAGTCCTCATCTGTTTTGTTTTCCCCCAAATCCCCAATCGAGCCAATCCCCCCCTCTTCGTTTCGGCTCTTCCTCCCTTCCCTTCACCCGAGTCTCTCCTCGACTCCTCTCACTCTCTTCTCACTTCTCACTCGCAGCTCACGCGATAACGACGATGGCAGTTCACGGTCACGGTACACGGCCTTCAGCTTGATGATTGCAGTTCACCAGTAAGTTTCTTACCTTCTTCGTCCCTGTATTTTGTTCAAATCCGAAGCCCTAATATCATCTTCAGGTAATCCGAAGCCTTAATCTCAGTTTCTTATGCTTCAGGTAATCTCAGCCCTGATTGTTTCTCACATTCAACTTCTCCATTTCATCCTTTGGGTAATTTGAGGATTCTGAGCCCTAATTGTTCCTCACGTTCAAGCTTCTACATTTCATCCTTCAGGTAAGCATTTCTTCTCTGCATTTGAATGGTTGGTTGGTGCTCCATGCTCAATAGCATTTCGAAATTTAGCTGCCTGGGGCCAAGTGATCAGTCTAATGCATTAATGTTGGTGCTGGTTGTGTAATAAACTCGTGGTTTGATTATTTGTCAACTTTGAAGCATTAATATAAACTTTTAACCAAATTTCCTGTAATTTTTAGCATAATAGGATTTGAAATGTCAGATGGAGTCATTGAGGAACTTATACTGGAGAAATTCTTGTATAGAATAATAGAAGTAGTCTACTAATTTTGATAGAACTACTCTAATAAAAAGTAGCCATTTAGAGGTAGAATTAGTCTATTATCTGATATGTGCATTGCTTATCATTATTTCTTATTCATTTAATCTATCTAAAATTAGTAGATCAAGTTTGTATGAGAATTTTTTAGGACATGAATTCTTTGGCATTCCAATTAAGGCTAAAATTCCCTGCAAGAACAGGATGAAATCATATCCATTTGAAGAGACTTCTTAAGAGCATAATGACAATATTATGAACTAATATGATTGATTTTGGGTATTTAGTAGGTTAACATGGATTCCTCAAATTCAAAGGAACAAGAGACAGTGGCCTCTACACTAAAATCTCCTGTTAATCCGAAAGGAAAGGACAAAGTAGATACTTCATTATCACTTGATACTGAAGTTTCTAATGTTGCTCCCCCTAAGAGACAAAAAAGGAAGCCCCCTGCTAGTGGATCTCGAAAATCTTCTGTAGCATGGGATCACTTCACCAAATTACCTGATATGGCGGAACCTACAGCTCAATGTAACTATTGTGGAAAGAGGTACATGTGTAATCCTAAGACGCACGGTACTTCTAATTTAGTAAGCCACTTGTCTAAATGTTCTAAATATCCTTATGCTTTGGTGAATGATCCTAAACAACAAGTGCTTGGTTTTGAACCCAAAAAAGATGGTGGGGGAAGTAATATGGTAAAAGCACCACAAGTTTATGATATTGAAGAGTGTCGAAGGGCCATAGCTATTTTTGTTATCACTGATGATCTGCCATTTAAAATAGTTGAAGGATATGGATTTAAGTACCTTTGTAGTAGGTTGCAGCCACAACTCCATATTCCTTCCCGTGTTACTATAGCTAAAGATTGTCATCAATTGTATTTAGATGAGAAATTAAAGCTTAAAAGTTTCTTACAGTCAAATTGTTCTAGAATATGTCTCACCACTGATTGCTGGACTTCAATTCAAAATTTAAGTTATATGGTTCTTACTGCACATTTTGTTGATAATGACTGGAGGCTTCAAAAGAGAATTTTGAACTTTTGTCCTATTCCTAATCATAAAGGGGAAACAATTGGAAGACATATAGAACTTTGCTTGAATGAGTGGGGCATTGAAAAAGTGTTTACGGTGACTGTGGATAATGCTAGTGCAAATGATGTGGCAATATCATATTTAAAGAAAAGAATGAAGACAATGAATGGTTTGGTTTTGGATGGTGATTTTATGCATATTAGATGTTGTGCTCACATATTTAATTTGGTTGTTAATGAGGGATTGAAGGAGATGCATTCATCCATTGCATCTATTCGTAATGCTGTGAAATATGTTAAATCTTCTCCCTCTAGACTTGCAAAATTTAAATGGTGTATTGAACAATTAAAAATTGCATCTCAATGCCTTGTATGCCTATATGTTCCAACTAGGTGGAATTCAACATATTTGATGTTAGAGGCTGCTGAGAAATTTGAAAAGGCATTTAATAGGTTAGAGGATGATGAAACTGCCTACATTGATTATTTTGATGATAAGACAATTGGTCCTCCTTCTTCTGATGACTGGAATAATGCTAGAATCTTCATACAGTTCTTGAAAGTTTTCTATGATGTGACTTTAGAATTGTCTGGGTCTTTATATGTTACTTCAAATAGGACCTTCCCTCAACTTGCTTTGATTCAGAGTGAATTATTGCACTGGAGTACAAGTGATGACTCTTTGTTGAGTTGTATGGCAACTGAAATGAAGAAGAAATTTGACAAGTATTGGGGAAAAGTGGAAAATATAAACCCCTTATTGTTCATTGCCAATATACTTGACCCAAGGTACAAGCTTGCTTATTTGAAGTGGTCATTTGATGATATTTATGATGCGGTTGTATCTTACAATATGATTTGCAAGGTGAAGTCTGATTTGCAAAAATTGTATGAGTGGTATCGCCAATTGTATGACCCTAAGGGTGCTTCAAATGTAGAGAAACAATCTTCAATGACCATTGAGAATGTAGTTGATTCTGCAAATAGAAAACCTGCACAAAAAGCTAGAGAGGCTGCTTTCAAATCCCATTTAAGGGCTAAAGATTCCATTGAAGCTAAAAATGAAGTAGAAAGATATCTAGCTGAACCTTGTGTAGATGCAGATGATTCTTTTGATGCTTTAGAATGGTGGAAATTAAATGTATCTAGGTTCCAAGTTCTTTCTATGGTTGCTCGAGATGTGTTGGCTATTCCTGTGTCAACGGTAGCTTCTGAGTCAGCATTTAGTACTGGTGGCCGTGTATTAGATGTATTTAGATCATCTCTCTCTCCAAGAATGGCTGAAGCATTAATTTGTACTCAAAATTGGTTGAAACCCAATTTGTTTCAATTTGATATTAATGATGTAGATTTTGTCGAAGAATTACAACAATGTGAGCAGCTTGAGACAGGTAAAATACTAAATATTTGTTTTTATATATTATGACTCTTTATTATAATTTATTCAAATAAGTATTTATTATTGCTATTTTAAATTGTTTGCAGAACTTGCAGGATCTACTTCTAAATAGCAACACTTAGCAAAATCAGAGGCCCATGCTTATTGGTAGTGTCTAGGTGTGCTGCTCTGCTCATTCAATATTCTTATAATTTTTTTTCAATGTTATAAACCTTATTCTTCATGTATTTTTGGTTGCAGCAATCTTCCCAAATGCATTACTCTTCAGCTTCAGCTTGATGGATTAGCAATTATCACTTATCAGGAATTGATGAGCCTCATTCTTAGGCCTTTGTTGGATTATTTTGGATATTCATTCCTTAGTTCAAAAGTTGTATTTCATCAAGATGATTATGGTCATATCACATTATTCTTTTGAGTATCTTTTAACTCATCAGAACTAATATTTAGTAATTGCTATTAATATCATGTTGCTTTGATCTTGGGTAGTTGTATACTTGTATTATTGCTTTTGAGTTTTATGTTTCTAATTGTTCACTGTCATTTGCTTGTGAGCTTGTCCAAGTTATAGGTATGCTGACCTATATAATTTCCAATTCTTTTGGGTGATAGAGGTAATGAACATATCCAATTTGTAGGTATTTGTTTGTGAAGCACACATGTCCTGAAAATGGTGTTGGTAAATATATGTGTAGGAGCAGGACAAGCAAGGCTGTTGAATGCCTAAACCTTACAAAATAGGCACAAAATGTGAGAGTTAATGATGTAAGTTTCTAATGCATAATTTCATGGATCCTTTAGAACTTGGTAGTTTGCTAATGTTTCATGTATTGATTGTATATTTAGGATGAATGCAACTATATGGAGACATTCTGATTTCTGATTTCTGAACAATGGAGAATGCATTGAGACTTCAAGATGTGAGAGTTAATGAATAATTATGTAAGATTTTAATGCTAAACTGAACCTTGCCCAAATGAGGGAGTATTGTACTCAGAAATTTTATTGCGTCTTGAAGGTTTTATTTTTTCTATAGCATGACATGTGCACAAACATTGGGGCTGATGCAATCTGGGTGGGAAGAAGTATGCTATATTATGTTATTTGCTAATATTTTTAATTACTTGTCTTAATTCTAGACAAATGCACTCCTTAAGATTGAGATGGGCAATATACTAACTTTTCCATGTGTCATTTTCTCTATTATTTTGGGCACTGAATAATGTAGCTGCTGTACGTGAGCGGCTGTCAAATGGCTACTTGCTTATTGCAACAAGTGGAGGACTGAACCAACAAAGAACTGGAGTAAGTAGGACATAAGTCTTACGATACACATTGTCCTGTAAGAATGCTATAAAAAATGTGCTGGTCAATAGTTTATTGATCGTTTTCACCTTTATGGATGAAAAAGAACAAGTGCGTCTGGCAAGGTTTTTTTTACTCTCCTGATTAAAAGCATTAAAAAGACAGAAGCTTTATGCATTTTTTCCCTCTTAGCTAATTGACTATGTTTCAGTTTTCAGAAAATATGAGGCGTGGTTAAGTTCTTTCTAAGTTGATTGCCAGATGATTTTTTTCATTTCCATATGATTAAATTTTTCTTTTGTGAAAATGATAATCGTGTCCCCACATTCAGATAACAGATGCTGTAGTTGTTGCACGAATTCTTAATGCTA